>JAJSOF020000017.1:13111046-13653546 GCA_025594305.2 Periplaneta americana
TAACATGTTGTAAATAGTAAATTAGGGAAAGTAGAATAGTCTAGCAATAATGTGTATACATTGTATTCGGAAGAGTTAGCAATATTGTAATGTGTAGTCTATTAGCATGTAGTATTGCATTTTTGTAATGGAACATGCTTGTAAAGAAGGATTTAAAAAACACATACGTACGTACATACATACTAACATACATACAAAGTCCCTTGTGCAGACACTTGCATTTCCCTATTTTGACTATGCGGACATTTTACTGACTGACCTCTCCAGCGACAACAAAATGAAACTTCAACGTGCTCATAATTTGTGTGTACGTTTTGTAAGCAATGTTCGTAAATATGATCATATTACCCCATCCCTGGAAGCAATAGGTTGGCTTAAACTAGATAAGAAAAGAAATTTACATTCACTTCTCTTTCTCTTCGAAATCTTGAACTCTTCTATTCCTTCGTACCTGTCGTCTCGCTTCACTTACCTTTCTTCCCACCATAATCTGAACACACGCTCTCGTCATGAAACAATACTAACAATACCATCCCATCGCACCTCCTCATACTCATCATCTTTCACAATAGCCCTGCCAAGACTCTGGAATTCGCTACCTGCTAGCATCAGGGACTGTCGAAATAAAATTGAATTCAAACGAAAACTTACTAGACTCTTGGTCAGTAATTGATTACTTGTAAATAGTTTCTTTAATCTATCACAAAATATTTCAATATTCAGTAATTTCATCACTATACAATTTTGTTATTCTAGATTTAATTTGTAATTCAGTAAATATAAAATATTCTTTGTTTCTCTATGATAAATTATCTAGCTTTAATTATTCAGGTAATCTTTTCGTACTTTGATTTTATTGTAATTGTAATTGTAAATTTAATACTAATTGTAATATTATTTGTAATTGTAATTGCAAATTTAATACTAACTTAATTGTAATTTTATTGTTGATATTGTAGTTGGAATCTCCTGGTAGAGGGCAGAGAAGGCCTGACGGCCTTATCTCTACCAGGTTAAATAAATAACTACTACTAAATAACTACTACATACATACATACATACATACATACATACATACATACATACATACATACATACATACATACATACATACATACATACACACCCCTCATATTTTTCTGCAATCCATTGGTATTTCTCCTTCCTGCGTCACAACACTATCCGTGTTTATATTCTGAGTTCCTTCGCTGAATATTGTACCTGAGTATTTGCATTGTAAAATGGTAAAAACAGTAGCCTCTTTGACACGGCTTATGTGCAGATACAGAAAGGACTTGGGTGAAAATGGTGGAGGAACGATCTGCACCTTCGCCCCGAATTCACACAGTAATTCAGTCTGGCAGGGTCACCAAAGGCAAAAATAATAATATGAAAGCAACTTGACTACAAAGATTTGTTTTGTGGGCTTTTTTATGGTCGAAAAAGGGAAAGGAGATTAGTCAAAAAAAAAATGGTTGGGGGAGTTCTTTATCATTTTTCCCTCATAACGTCATTACTGCGAAGCTGGGTTGCAAGAGGACCGCGTCTACACCACATTAACACACAGCCAGCACCCTGTCTGTATTCAGTTTGTCAACATCTGTCTTCGTTTATCGTATCGCACCACTTCGAACTGTAATAACTAGGGAGCGGATTTTTATGTGCTAAAATTTTAAATATATTTATTTTTGTGCTAAAAAGTACGAAAATATTTGCTAAAAATAAAAAATATGTATTTTTAAAAATATTACAAAAATACCTTACTTAGCTTGAAAAAAATATGTTACTCGGTACCCACCAACCACACTTGAGTGCTAGTAGTTGGCCGAGAATTGCAGTGAACAACAAAGGTCATCTCCAAATTCTCCAACACAAATGCATGCCGATTGTCTCTGAACAACGACTTATACTGTGAAAACGATCTTTCCACATCACAGGACGTCGGACGTGCATATTTAAAAAGAGGAATGTCACAAACACATACACCGTCAATTTCACCTACAGGCACACCCTCCAATACTTGAACAACTTTACACATTTTTATATCCACTGTTTTTCCCAAACACATTCTGGAATTTGTCCCTTAGTACTTGTACTTTTGAACCTGGTAGCGAGTCTAGTTTAATTTCCACAGCACGCACCTCCCTGTTTCAGACAACAGGTTTTTGGATGTTTCGAGTTTTTTTATGGTGTCACACAAAAACCTTATATTTGCTAGTAGGAAAGCCAAATCTTTTTAAATAACCATCTTTCAGTATATCTTGAAGGATATCGATTGATGAAGCCCGATAACAGGGAATCACAACAAGACGTATTGCCTTACTTGATGCACATGAGCGAGAGGCGAGAGATTTGTTTAAATTAAATAATGTTCATTCCTGAGCTCTTATCTGTTGTGTTTCACAAACAAAGCGTGGAATGAAATCATCTTCAGCAACAATAAACATTCCTAATTATGTGTTGCAAAATCTCTCCTTCATGTCCATGTTAATTTATTCTCTAATAATAACATTGATATGCTGCGATACTTGAGGTGATAGTATTACGAAAATGGATCACGGATGTTCCACACAGCGCTTAGAAACACGAAGCAACCAAGAATTCTTAAAAAGATAACGTACTTCTGAGTGACATAATTGATTTAGTTTTAAAATGTTTAAGAGTTCTTGTAAAAATTATTTAAGTAAAAAAACTCCAAGATTTATGTGTTTATAATAGATTTCCTGAAAATATTTACATATTTTTTTGTGAAAATACGTGTTTTTATGTGAAATAAAATTCAGGTTTTAAACTTGAAACTTCATGTTCGGAATTTTTAACTTTATTAATTGTGTTTTATCACAAGCAAAACTAATATTTAATTACATAGAAATCCGCTTCTTAGTAATAACTAACAGCAAAGAGTCATAGCACGACTTCCATCATGCTTGGCAGCCGGTATTATTATTATTATTATTATTATTATTATTATTATTATTATTATTATTGTTGTTATTATTATTAGCTTGTGAATTTATGTTCATTGTTATGTTCATAACGTTTGAATAAATAAATAAATAAATTAATTAATTAATATCATTATTATTATAGTAGTAGCAGTAGTAGTAGTAGTAGTAGTAGTAGTAGTAGTAGTAGTAGTAGTAGTAGTAGTAGTAGTAGTAGTAGTAGTAGTAGTAGTAGTAGTGGTAGAAGTGATAAGAGACTTGCGGTGGTGGATTCAGAAAATTAACAAATATATAAAATAACAGATTGTCAAACCCACGTTATTAAAAAGAACTCCCTGCAGAATCAAACATGGACGGAAACGTCTCTTTCACCAGAATGACACTTCTGTGACAGACGGCAATCCCGTAATACGGACCTCGCATCTTGTTTTCGATGTTTGTATCAATATTTGCCTTCTCATAAAAAGTACAACTACAAACTCACCTCCGCGCCCCCAATAACTCGAACATATTTTTTTGCTATCTCGGGGATGTGTAGACGCACCCGTGCGCAAATCGCGTGTGCCTTTCAGTGCCAAAAAAAATAGTATTGGCGCTTGCTATACAAAGCTGACACATAACTCCTTCCCTTGTCTTCACCCCATACGAACTTCTATTGTGGAGAAGCCATTAGCAGAGGCGGCTGGGGGGGACACAGAATACCTCCTACTTTTTTCGCCATAAAACTGGCAGAAATATACCAAAAATATAAACCTATACTCATGATCTTCCAATACGCATCGCCAGTACAACATAAAAAGATTAAGGCCGCGTGGTTTAGGGTGCTGGCGTACAAGTCGTAAATTTACCAATAAAATGTGATGTAGGGAATAATCGCCCTTGCGGTTGTTTGGGCTCTATAGCTCCTATATATACATAAACCCATTATGTCGTTAAGTAAGACGCCGCGCCGCGCCGCTGGATGGGTTTCCCGCTATTAGTTGTGTGTTTGAGCGCTTATCCTGACTTCCAATATTGTTCTACGTTGTATCAATGTATTGACATTTTGAGAAAAGTTCCCAGAAAGAGGCAAAGCACGAGTATATAGACTAGTATTCATTGCAGCGAGGTGATTGTTTCATTATCTTGCTGTGATCTGTATAAAGAATTGTGAATACTGCTGAAAAGCATCTGTGATGCTTACCGTTACTAGATTTTTAAGAAGGTACCGGTACAGAAAAGAGAGTTTATGTATGTATTTATTTACACTGCAAGTGGGCAAGCACCCGGTGGCAGTGGTATACACAATATAAACAATACACAATAAAATTACAAACAATACACAATACAATTATACAATACACAATACAATTATATACACAATACAATAAGAATACACAATACATTTTAACACAATAATTACAATTAATAATAAAACATAAAATAACCTAATTTTACAATATAGCCTACATAGGAGGCCCTACGTAAGTTTCAATAGTCTTTCACTTTACTCTCATCTCACTCACTGTAATGGCACTATGACGCATTTCACTGACACTATAGAATACATTTCATTGACGCTATAAATTATCACTGATCGGAACTATTCACTGCACTGTAAAACCATAACTTCACTGACTCACCTCGCTTCACTGATACTACAGTTCAAATAAGACAAATAATTACACCCTTATGCATACTTATAAACAGAACTACATTTAAGCTAAACATTTCTAATCTAAGGCCCTATTACACGCTATTTTTAAATAATTTACAATTCAAACCAAGGAAGTAACTCGTCAGGCTAAATAAATACATGTCACCTTAAAAAATTAAATGTTAAATGTCACCTTAATTTTAATTTGCACTTCATACACAACTTTTTAAGTTATTCTTGAATCTCCTTAAGGAAGGACAGCCCTCAAAGACCGCTGCAGGTAGGTCATTCCAAACATTTATAGTTCTATTTAAAAATGAGAATTTACCTACATCCGTTTTCTGTTTCCAACATTTCATTTTAAAATCATGATCGTTCCTACCATAGTACGTTGGCTTTTCTAACCCAGCCATTATGTCTACCCATGCTTTCTGACCTAGATGTGCTCTATTAACCTACATGTGCTTCGGTCGAAATTTTGTGACTTGTGAACTATAAGAAGAAATAATGTCATACATTCAGGAAACTCAAAAGTCATTCCTCCAAGAAATGAAAAAATACACAACATATAAAATAAAATGTGACAAGGGACTCATACTGTACAGGACTCCTGTAATCGAGTGAAACGTTTTTTGCTCTCGGTTGGGTGTTACTGTGATATTGCGATTTATAAGGAATTGGTTCTTATTTATAAGGATTGTGAATATGATTGAGAGATAAATAAATGTAATGTGATTTATGTATTGTAGGTCCTAATGATTAATTATTATTTTTTCTCTATTTCTTTATTGATGGCTAAGAAGTGATAACTCGCATCTCTAAATTTGCAGATGAATCAAACAACAGTTTAAAAAATTAATAATTTTCCTCAAAATAGACCAACTTCTTATATACATTTCTGGTTTGCAAAATCTTGTACTCGAGGACAAAATAATATTAGTTAACTGTCCAACTGTGTGAACATAGAAACGTAGTTAATCTAAATAATAATAATAATAATAATAATAATAATAATAATAATAATAATAATCATCATCATCATCATCATCATCATCATTTATTTCTTTACTTACTTATTTATTTATTTATTTATTTCGAATATTAACGTGCAAAACAACAGCACAAAGCTAATTATAGTTTAGCACAAAATAAAAAACAAAACAGAACAAATGATTATGAGAATGAATGACAGAAAATGGCAGTGAGATGAAATACAATCAATGTAATGGTCAACATTCATCATTCACCAAATGCAAGAAAATAAATGGCAATATCGAACAAATAATAAAAGATATTAAATAACAAGTAAGGATATATCATTCATAAGTAAAATCAAATCAGATCTTGCAAATTAGCACTTTTAATACACCTGGCTATTGGAGAAAGGGACTTAAATAATTTAGTGAAGAAAATTCTTTGACCACGAAAACCTTTCACAGGAATTCTAAGGTAGGTGTTATGTATAAAAGAATCACAATCAATGACACCATTAATAGCATTATTAAAGAAAGTATAATCAATATCCTGATGTCTCGAATACAGACTGGTACAGTTGAAATATTTACTAGATAGTTCATAATTTAAAGAAGAGGAGTTGGGTAGGTACAAATCTGAACGCACAAAGAGAAATGGATTTTCTTTGGATATTTTCTAGTTTAGCCGAATCAGTAGAAGTAATAGAGTTCCACGCAACAGATGCATATTCTAACTTAGACCTTACTAATAATAATAATAATAATAATAATAATAATAATAATAATAATAATAATAATAATAATAATAATAACCTAATTAAACTGCTCGTAAATTACTGTTTTTGTAGATAACGAGGGTTGATCCCTATGCTGTAGCGCTGACCTAGTTGTAGTTGAACTAAAATGTCTATTGTGTGGCACTCAAATGACTGAAATGTGTTACAATAACTATAAGCCAAGTTGCAAGTCTGTACATGTCCACTCAGAAGAGCAGAACTTGCTGCGTCAGTAAAGGGAAAAGTGCGTTGAACTGTTGATCTCGCTGTATAGGCCTAATGAATTACAGTTAAAGAAAATGTCCCTGGCATCACGGTACACCTCATGCATTTTGTCAAGACACTCGCGATGTGCAGTACGGGAACAACGTTTCCTTGGAGAGGGTAGGAGTAGAAGGGAAGGTCGGGCGTGTGTCTACCGAGTTCGAGCCAAAGACTAACCCATTCCCCTATAATTCGTAAGTAGACTCATCCGATCTCATGCGCAGCTCTATAGGAAGAGTGAGGGAGTGTCTGGACATAATGCATGAGCTGTACAAAGCTGAATAGTCAAGAGGAGCGAAAAGCGTTTAATGAGTAAATATTTTTGTCCAAATATATTCCACCAAAGTAAATGTTTTAGAGCTAAGAAACGTAAACATATATTATTATTATTATTATTATTATTATTATTATTATTATTATTATTATTATTATTATTATATTTGAGGGTTCTTTTCTGCATATCTCACAATATGACGCATTACACTTGACAGAGCCAATTTTGGTCTAAGATTAGGGTATATAAATAGTACCATTGAAAAATTCCATTAGAGTATCTAGATAACACAAATGTTCATAAATTTAAACACGCAATTAAAAGAAGTATTTACGATAATTCCATTGAATATTGTACTTCTTAATAAATGTTATATGGTATTAATTTCAAATAATCTTGTAATGAATATTATAATTAAATATTAGGATTATTTACTTTCTTATTTCTTTATATTGCAATAATATAAGATTTGTTTGTGTGTTAAACTTAAAAATTTAATCTTCTTTTTATTATGGTTTTCTTACATTGCTGAACTCCCTAAACACGAGCTTGCTCTTCCATGGGTGTGCTAGAAATATCTTTTTAAATTTACTTAGATTTATACTTTTCCATATAGCTATTACGCACGAGCCAGTGTATGTATGTATGTATGTATGTATGTATGTATGTATGTATGTATGTATGTATGTATGTATGTATGTATGTATGTATGTATGTATGTATGTATGTATGTATGTATGTATGTATATATGTATGTATGTATCTATGCATGCATGCATGCATGCATGCATGTATGTATGTATGTATGTATGTATGTATGTATGTATGTATGTATGTATGTATGTATGTATGTATGTATGTATGTATGTGTATATATACATCTTGATTACACAACTTTTAACACTGTATCACTTCGGAATATGTATGGTAAGACTTTGTGTTAAATTTCAACGTACCTCGTTTACATGTTTCAACCTATTTATGGGTCATCTTCAGAACTGGTCGTTGTTGGTCTTGGCGCCGCTTGTTCTGTTTCCTGTGAGGGTGTGTTCCTGTGGTATAGTGTAGAGTCAAAGAGTGTGTGTGTTTTGAAGTTGATTTGTGTGTTGAGAATTTCGTTGGGGTGTGTTTTTGTGTGTCTGTATATTTCATATTGTTCTAGTGTGTTTAGTTTCTGGCTTTTTGGTTGGATGTGCAGTATTTCCATGTCTGTGTTGATGTCTCTGTAGGTGTGGTTAGCATTTGTGATGTGTTCTGCATATGTGGAGGTGTTTTGTAATTTTGTTATGGCTGTCATGTGTTCTTTGTAACGTGTTTGAAACGACCTGCCTGTCTATCCTATGTAGAAGTTGTTGCAGGTGTTACATTTGAGTTTGTATACGTCTGTGTGGTTGTATTTGTTTGTTTGTTTGTGTTGTTTGTGTGTTGAGATGTTTTTGTAGAGTATTATTTGTTCTGTATGCGATGTTGTAATTTAATTTCTTGAATGAGGTTGCAATTTTGTGTGTGTTTTTGTTTTCGTATGTTAGTGTGATGTATTTTTTGTGTTCTTGTGTTTGTGTTGTATTCTTATGTTTTTTTGTGATTATGTTTTGTCTTACGTATTATGTTGTCTATTATGTTAAGGTTGTGTGTGTGTGTATATATATATACAGCAATTTTATTATTATTATTATTATTATTATTATTATTATTATTATTATTATTATTATTATTATTATTATTATACGACGACTTGTGCGAGATGAGAGGAGTGGAGACTGAAGCCCCGTTGTTGCCCAGAGCGTGAGATGCTTGGCGTTGTGATCGGTTGAGCGAGTTCAATGTAATGTTTAGGCTCTTTGATATCAAAGTTTTGTATCCTACAAACCCGCACTTGAAATATGGCACAACATTTCATCTGCTTGAAAACATTTTAATGGCTTGAATTCAAGGCGCTACTTTTCACACTGCACTGCTCCGCCTATAAAAAAAAATAAGGGGTTGAGAAATCTAATACTTGTTTGCAGCATGTTTTGAAAGGGGTTGTAATGGGTTGTGAATTGAAAGGGGCTCTTCGTCTGGTTGGGAGGTCCTCTTGAAAAATAGGCATCGATATTTTTCAAGCCTTGCGATATTGTTAACTAAATGACACTTTCTGTTACGGATCACGGAGCATGAAACGACCGCTCTGCACATTTGGGGCCCTCCTAATGACACTCAGATTGGAAACAGAGTTAGCACTTCATCAACTACTGGTGTGACCGTCTTGGAATAACTGTTAACAGCGCGCAGCTACTCTTGTCTTTATGAATTCTGATGTTTAGGCATTGTTTGAAGACCATTAATAACTCTTCATGATCGTTTTGTCTGTCTTTAATGATTACAGTTTTGGCGTGTAATCAATATAGCATGCCGATGCTAAAAAAAAACACAACACAGCATAAGACTGTGGACAAACTCCTACTCTCGAAAGGTAGCCAACATATTTTCAGTTTCCTGGCCAGAATCGAACACGGTTCCGTTAAATTTGAAGACAGAAGCGCTGTGGCTTAATAAATCTATAACTTAACAATTTCTCTGAAGTTTAAGAGCGTCAAGAACTTTCATAGCTTATAAGGCTTTATAATAATAATAATAATAATAATAATAATAATAATAATAATAATAATAATAATAATAATAATTACAACAACACTTTGGCACTTCCACTGTTAATGTATGGCAGTGAAATATGGACTCTAAAAACATCTGATAAATCAATAATTATAGCGGATGAAATAAAGTTCATGAGAAAAACTGCGCAATATATTTTGTTAGATCACAAGACTAATGAAGAAATTTTAAATGAACTAAAAGTTACATCAGTGCTGGATAAAGTACAAAAATAACTGATTTGAACACATCCAACGGATGCCACGAGATCGCCTCCCAAGAATAATGAAAATTTACCAACCTTGGGGAACAAGACTTCATGGACGAGCACTGAAACGACTACTGGACAACTGAGACCGGAACGGATCAATCATTTGGTCCAAATGCATGATAAGTGTTTTATTATTATTATTATTATTATTATTATGATTATTATTATTATTATTATTATTATTATTATTATTATGATAATAACAATCGGTAATATTAATATTGGTATGAATAATTTCAAGGGAAAAATTGTTCCGGGGCCGGGTATCGATCCGGGACCTCTGGTTGAACGTACCAGCGCTCTACCACTGAGCTACCCGGGAACTCCACCCGACACAGTCTCAACTTTTCCTTTATATCCACACAACTCGCGTGGGCTGACGAAACGCCAGAGACCCACAACGAGTGCATCCGGGATCGATACCCGGCCCCGGAACAATTTTTCCTTGAAATTATTCAAATCTGCTTTACAGGGAGCTTTACCTGAAAGATTAGATTTGCGTAATAATACGTCACTGTGTACGTTAACAGAAAACCACAATTCCAAGTCACACAGAGATTGTATGCACTCGTTGTGGGTCTCTGGCGTTTCGTCAGCCCACGCGAGTTGTGTGGATATAAAGGGAAAAGTTGAGACGGTGTCGGATGGAGTTCCCGGGTAGCTCAGTGGTAGAGCGCTGGTACGTTCAACCAGAGGTCCCGGGATCGATACTCGGCCCCGGAACTATTTTTTCCTTGAAATTATTCAAATCTGCTTTACAGGAGCTTTACCTGAAAGATTAGATTTGCATAATTACAGACGTGGACAAATTATTAACAAAATTGACGATTTTTATGATAATTCTGTTTACAAAATTTGACTTTTCAATTTACACTACAGTTGACAATTTTTCATATTTCTATCATTATAGTAGACAGAAAAATGCAAAAATGTTAACTGTAGTTTAAATTGAAGAGCCAATTTTTGTAAGAATATATAATAAAAATCCTTAATTTTGCTAAAATTTGTAAATATGCAAAAATGTCAACTGCAGTCTAAATTGAAGAGTCAAATTTTGTAAAATATAAAATAAAAATCTTCAGTTTTGCTAATTATTTGGAAATATCCAAAATGTGAACTGTAGTCCAAATTGAAGAGTCGAATTTGGTAAAAATATGTAGTAAAAATGTCAGTTTTGCTAATAATTTGTAAATATGCAAAAATATCAAATGTAGTCCAAATTGAAGAGTCAAATTTTCTAAAAATATACAATACAAATCTTCAATTTTGCTAATAATTTGGAATTACGCAAAAATGTCAACTGCAGTCTGAACTGAAGAATCATATTTTGTAAAAATATATAATAGAAATCTTCAATTTTGCTAATAATCTGTCCACGTCTGTAATATTGGTATGTTGGTTTACATGGATTTCAATGAACTTGAAGCACATTTTAAACATTTTTTCAAGTCTTTAACAATATGAAACTCTTTGACAAATCTTTTTCAATATCAATCAATCGTTGACAAGTTTCCTTGTAAAGTACTGAATTGGAAGAAAAATTTGATCGTCTACAAGCAACTTAACGCAGCTGAATTCTTTATATTTACGCTTCGTGTAGTGAGAAAAAAAACTGCATCTTAGTAACTTGACTACATAATATTATTGTTGGTGTCCGTCGATTAGTTCTTATGATTGCAGATTATGTCTATGATCCTTCTTAAATGAAAGGGAAGGTGACAAGGACTTGGCATTCCCCTCGGATACCAAGTTAAATTATTAATATCTCGCGTGTACAGTATACTGTATGTGTAGCGGTGAATTTTGGCTGCAGTATAATTAACTCATTCAGAAATTCGACAATAAACCGGGATTAAGTTTATTACAACGTTTAGTGCGCTGTGAGAAGCGATTAATGTAATAGCTTGATTATGCCCGAGTGAATGCGCGCGGATTGTAAGCCACATCTAATTACCACATGCCCACTGCCAACGCCGATAATTGAACGTAATAAATGTTTGTATTGTTCTCTAAAATTATTATTCTCGCCGCTTAAACATTTAAAACAAAACCCATTAACCACTGCAAACGTCCACTACAATATTGCAATTCTTTGTAGCTGCTGCATTCATGCAAGTCTGTCTTCTGCAGGTCAGCAAAACGAAACGCCGCCGCGCCGGTTCCTCCTGCATTCATTCATAGCTGTTAGGAGGATATTGTTAATATTTTGTCTACATTTTTTATTTGAGTTGCTATGAAAAAAAAAAAAATATATGCCATTAGGAAAGTTCAGGATAACACAGAGGGTTTGGAATTGAACAGGTTACATCAGCTTCTTGTCTATGCGGATGACGTGAATATATTAGGAGAAAATCCACAAACGATTAGGGAAAACGCGGAAATTCTAGTTAAAGCAAGTAAAGAGATAGGGTTGGAAGTAAATCTCGAAAAGACTGAGTATATGATTATGTCTCGTGATCAGAATATTGTACGAAATGGAACTATAAAAGTTGGAGATTTATCCTTCGAAGAGGTGGAAAAATTAAAATATCTTGGAGCAATAGTAACAAATGTAAATGATACTCGGGAGGAAATTAAACGCAGAATAAATATGGGAAATGCCTGTTATTATTCGGTTGAGAAGCTCTTGTCATTTAGTCTTCTGTCAAAAAAGCTGAAAGTTAGTATTTATAAAACAGTTATATTACCGGTTGTTCTGTATGGCTGTGAAACTTGGACTCTCACTTTGAGAGGGGAACAGAGATTAAGGGTTTTTGAGAATAAGGTTCTTAGGAAAATATTTGGGGCTAAGAGGGATGAAGTTACAGGAGAATGGAGAAAGTTACATAACGAAGACCTGCACGCATTGTATCCTTCACCTGACATAATTAGGAACATTAAATCCAGACGTTTGAGATGGGCAGGGCATGTAGCACGTATGGGCGAATCCAGAAATGCATATAGATTGTTAGTTGGGAGGCCAGAGGGAAAAGACCTTTGGGGAGGCCGAGACGTAGATGGGAAGATAATATTAAAATGGATTTGAGGGAGGTGGGATATGATGGTAGGGACTGGATTAATCTTGCTCAGGATAGGGACCAATGGCGGGCTTATGTGAGGGCGGCAATGAACGTCCGGGTTCCTTAAAAGCCAGTAAGTAAGTAAGTATGAAAAAAAGATTCGTTCTTTGAAGTTTCCACGATATTATTCCAAGAATTTTAATGGTCAAACACAGACCACTTTGCAGAAAACAGATAACATTAGTGAACAATTTTATATAAACGTAATTCGAACTCGCCATCACCACATCGAAATGAGTAGGGGAGAGTCGGGTAGTATTGGACATCAGGTAATATCGGACAGTGAGTTTCTTTCATCTACCACACGATGATAGTAGCCTACCAGATTGACATGGTTACGTTTCTGTGATGTCGCATAGAGAAACGTAACCATGTCATTCAGGTACTACCATATGGTGGTAGATGAAAACACGCACTGTCCGATACTACCCGATGTCCGATATTACCCGACTCTCCCCTAAGCGTCCGTATTTTACCTGAACTATCAGTTTTTATTAAAATAGAATCAGATAGATGGAAACTGATGAATCGCAAATTATGGTTTTCTGTGAGAAACAAAGTGACATTTTGAAGCTATGAGCCTATCACGTGCCTTTGTTTACCTCTGCTTTGTAGTGAAATCAGTAGGGGAATGATAATAGTACGAATGCTATCAGAGAAGTTACAATGAACTGACGAATATACCGGCATAGTTCCAGGGTTAGTGAACTCAACTCTTATTGTGAGGGTGGCTGCGCTCAAACCCCTCTTGGGCTAATGACCTGGTTGGGTTATTTTCAAGGTTTCCCCTAATTTTAAGGCGAATATCAGGTAATCTCATGGGAATCCTCGGACATTTCTTGTCAAATATAATCTATCACTTTTACACTGACGGTAGGTAACAACGCTAGTTTATACAGAGTCGCTAAGGGAACATACACCTATCAGTGCTGAAAAATTGGTTAAATTCAGTATTTTTCTCAGCAATGAATAACTTGACTGCCTTCATGGTCTGTTGGTCAGCATGCTGGCTTCCAGATCAGGAGGTCCCGGGTTTCGATCCCCGGGCTCGGCTCTCGGTGAATTTTTCTTGAAGAAGAGGAATTCCCTGGGTGTCTAGAGTCTGGAAATTTGTATGAATGTGAGTGTGATTGTGAGTGTGCAGGGTTAATATTAATTGAGGCGTTCAGAAGTCAACATGATTAACTCCACTTTTGGTTATTTCAGAGTTTCTAAGTTGTCAATTTATTAAATTGACCATATTTTCAGTGGTCAAAGTGATTAACTCCATCGTTCAGTAAAAAGCCCACAGAATGCAATATTATTCTTGACTACAACACAGAATCAATTGTGTGTATTCAACTTTAACCTTGAATATCTCAAAATCTTTGGAAAAGGAGTTAATCATGTTGACTTCTGAACGCCTCAATTAGCCAATCATCACAAATATAAAAATACATCAGGAATGTCGCTGGGCAGTAACCTAAACACACGTTTCAGCGTCACATTGTTGACAAGTAACTCCATCTGTTAGCACAACCATAAAGCTTCTAATAGATGCTATAGAGTTACCAACAACGAAAAAAAAAAATGAATAACTTGAAATATTATCACAGTCTACTATATACAGTCACGAAGCTTGAGTTTTGAGGGTGCTAGAAACAATAGACTGTGATGGTACTCTTTGCATTGCCTGTAATGAGGCGATATTAGCGATCCTAGTGGTGAGCAACTATCTAAAGTTTGCATATTTACTACGTATTGAGCTTCGCGACTGTATATACTAGACTGTGATATTATATGCTCAATATACGCTATTTTTGCAAATGTGTACTATTTTAATATTTAGTCAAATTATTACAGTTACGAATAATTAGAAATACAAAATTACACCCGTAACTTTTCTTCATTAAAACGGTTTCTAAGACATTGCAGTGAAATTTGGAGTGCAACTGTATTTCATATAAGTGGACAAACCAACCTACAATAATTATTGGGTTAATACATATGCATAATTATTTTTTATGGCCTAATAAATGTTTAGAAATTTGACTTTTTACATATTATTCATGGAAAAAACAATCGCTGAGAAATACTGATATTTGTAGAAATTAATCGGGGAAACGGTATTTAAATGCACAAAATGCAGATGCCATTTTGTATTGCTAATTACACGTCACTGTAATAGTTATACTGAATCCGAAAACAGTGTAAAATTGCAGAAATATCGTTATATTATGCACATAAAAATTCAAGATTACAGATTTATTCATTGCCTAGAAAAAAGTATTGAATTTCACCAGTTTTTCAGTCCTCAAAGGTGTAGGCCTATATCTCCCGTTAAGTTACGATAGGAATAATAGCAATTTTCGAATCTCTTCAGCAATGCATGCGTGACCTCCGTGTATGATAGCGACGTCGGTAAAATAGTAACAATGAATAATCTCGTGACGTTGATACGCGAAAGCGTATAGTCCAAATCAATGACATATGTGCTATGAAATTGTAAACTTTGCAAGGGGGGACGGCGCGATGCATTTCATGGGATTCAAGCCATCAGCGGCACAAAGGAGGCTGCGTGAAAAGGATGGCAACAGATAGAGGCCTCGTAAAGAATGGATGAGTAAGAATAATGAATGGTTATAGAAAGGCGTGAACCATAACGGATCACAAGCGGCCGACACCCATAATAAAATTAAAATGATGAGAAGAAAAGAGAGTTTAAACCCCTGCGAACGTCGTGGAAAACTGGAGCGCATTCAGGGGCAGTCGAACCTTGCAGTACAAAAATTCGAGTCCGCACGTCATCTCCGAATACACTGCGGCCTACCGGTTAAATTTGACCTCTCATAATTTCCTACTTTGCTTTACGACTTGTTGACAAACTTCTGAGGGCTCATGCGATTTTGTCCTGCACAGACATAGGTTTATGCAGTTCGATCGAAACGTTGATCTTCATGAAAATTCGCAGTAAAATTGGTGTGGCGAGAAACAACTAGGCCAGTGATGTCAACTGATGCCCATAGGAGCAAGCGCGCGCTTTAGAGCCCAGGAGAGCCTGAGCGCTTTACAGCGGAAAGGAAAGAGACAGACGAAAGAGGTGGTATATGCCACTTGGCCGAGCTGTATGCAGGGATGGCCAGCACTGATTCAATAGATAAAGGGAAGAGAACCTATTAAAACTGTATCCATGTTAATTTTTAGATTTGTCTGAGAAGTATAAGTGCATTATAAGAATGTAAGTTTTAATTTTAATGTTCATTTTTCACAAGTTTGCTTTTTTATTCAAAAGGAATATTTTCTCAACTCTTTTTACAGAAAAGTGAAATTTTCAGATATGTTTGTTTAGTAGCCTTACAGGTACTAAAACAACGTTTTCGTAAATCTAATATATCATAAATACGTATTACTGAAGATAATTTATGAAAATGTTTGAAAATATTCGCATGGAAAATGTTTGTAAGAAAATTAATTAACAAAGCAAATACTGTTACATCACAAACAAAAGATATGTGCCTATGTGTTGGTAAAACGTCAGCTCTATAGCTTCAGCAGATTTCGAGATAACTGAATATTCTGATAACAGAAAGTTGCGCACCAATATCACCTAAAAGCATAATGCGATAAGAGTTTTATTATGTAATATTAGTTACAGTTAAAACATATACCTAGACAACTTTGCTTTGTACTATAATATTGTTTTGATTACTTTTATAAGGCTAAAGATACCATCAATATCAATTTCGACTTATGTCATATTCAGTGTATTTCTTTGGAATAACACTTTCTTTATGATTGCTGTGTTTAATTCACTTAGTACAGTATAGTTGTAGTTATTATGGAATTTGTGTGAATATTCCTTCTTTATTCTTTATTATGTTATTAACGTTTAAAACACAACTGCAATATTAGGCTAAGAAATAGGTGGTAGTACTTTTGTTTTACAGACAATATATATAATATCAAACAGAAAGAAGCCATATAAAAATAACGACATAAAATTTCACGTTCCGTTTGAAGTTTGTGCACCACTGTTTTCTTAATCCAACAGGCTGCTTATTCCTCCTAGCATACCTAGCGCTTAATGCCCGCGCACGACGTGAAAGTCATAAAAATGCGCTTGCTTTGACATCACTGAACTAGGCGGTAAGCTTTTCCTGGAGTCCTCTCTTTCAAATGTATAATTTTTTTGCGTATCGTAAATTTAGACTACGAAGTGGGGTCCAGTTATTCTTTCTGTAGGAAATTATTCCAAGGATTTTTGTTGATTTCAAAATTAACATTCATCAACAGAGTTTGAACACCCCGAACGTCGGATCTCATGGAAAACGTAGATAATAATGACTGAAATATAACTGCCCTATATTCTGCTTCCTTGTGGCACGTTGTTGCAGAACTTCGTGCATGCAGTACTTGCATTTATTTTGACGCATCTTGAGTTTATAGGCTAATGTTTTTACGTCTTTAATACTGTGCAAAACCATAAAAATGTCGCACGGCATTGAACGAAGGTCTTAAGTCGTACATAATCTTGTTATAATTACCATGCTACAGTAGCGCCAGAAAACTGTTTCCCGATGTCGTCTTCCCCAAAAACAAACTCAGTGTTATTTATACGCGACAGTTTTGCGGACTAACAAACTAGCTAGCGCCGACTTCGAGGCCTGAGTAGGTATGGAAATGGCACCATACATACTAACAGTCCTTCAACGTCACTGGACTCGCTTCTGTACCAGACTGCTGTGTGCCCTAATATCTGATAGTCAATCTAGGCCTCTAGGGTGCGTACACAACCGACTGCCTATGTAACCTGTTTTTTCATTAGTGTATCGCACCAGCTGGTATTCCTGGATTGACTGTTTAAGTCTATAAGATATCTCCGACTTCAATTCTTTCCGGAAAGACGCCGTGTTAAAAATTAAATTACGGTTTATTTAATGACGCTCGCAACTGCCGAGGTTTTATCATAGACTTACTAAATAACCGCTAGACCGCTCACTGGCGCTAGTGTTATGTTCCCAAATTGAACAGTCGACGAGCGGCCATTTGTTGGTAGAGCTGAATAAGTATGGTTCTTTCATGTGCTGCTTTTATTGCAGCAATGCACACGGATGTAACGATAAAGAAGAAAGGAATGTTATATTTCACTGGTTAGTTAATCCTTAATTTCTGCGATGATTTTTTTCCATATTGTGTTACAGAAGACTAACTATTGTACTTGCCATGTGACTCTTTATGCTTCAGGTTTTCTCTGAGTAAAGATTCCCTTAACCGAAAGTGGACAGGTGCAATCTGCAGAGAGAATTTCTACCCTACACTGAATCATTCAGTGTGTTCAACTCATTTCGAAGATAGTAATTACCTTTCAAACTACGTTATTATACACTGTTATTGCCCTTCACTCACTCTATATCATTCATTTTCTTCAAACAGCTGTTGTTTCAGTGCATACATGAATAATAAAATAAAATTATTCACCGAACTTAAACATACAGAAACTGCATAAATTATAAAAATATATATTTTTAATATAACTGATTGAAAGTAATTCCTGTCTTAGTTACGGATTAATGAAACATTTTCTTATGCTATTGCTGCTGCTACTGCAATTATTACTACTACTATTCCTGCTACTACTTTTTTGACTTCATACAGCAGTTTAACCTACAGATTGAATTAAAAAGTTGACATATTAATTTTTTTATTAACCGTGGTTATGAATGTTCACATTCAGAGTTCCTATGAAAATGATGCAAGTCTGAACACAGTACCTATGTCTGACAGCCAGGGTTGTCGGGTATCCCAATTTAGGCGGGATTCTCCCAATTTCCTGGTTGAGTCCCGATTAAAGGGAGTCGGGATTGACAAAAATCCCGATTTTACAAATATTAACCTTGAACATATTTAAACAAATTAGTCTGTATTTCCTATTATCCGATATTTTCATTTATATATTGGCTCAAATGGTAACATTGTAAAAATAGAGGTAATCCGCGGATATTTAGTAAGTCTATGAGGTAGCCCAGCTGATTGTCGTAAGGCAACTAAACTCGCAAAATAATACTTCTTCTAGTTCTACCGCATTGTTGATTATTCCGTTCCGGTCCCTAGTCGCTGTTCTCGCAATTAGTAAACATTGTGTATTTCAAGTGCGTTGACTGGCAAGAAAGATAGTGTTTTGATATCGTACTTTACACTAATAACAGAAACATACAATTGCTGCGTTTTATAGATTTAGTGAACTATGTTTAAACATGGATTCATCATCAGATAGTGAAACTGTTGCAGTACCGGTTCCAAAATTAATTTATTAGCAAATTGTTGAAACACAGGCTATTCGCGGTTAGTATAAGAAAAAAATTATTGTAGTGTTCACTGTACTGTGTGTCCTTCGTATTTTAGTGTTTCTCACGGAGGCGAATAGGCCTATTACATTAAAAAGCACGCGAACACTGTGCAGAAAACTGCTATAAATCTTATGACAGGCTGCCCCATTTTGATTATTGCGATTCCTTACTAACTAATGTAAGTTCACTCTTAGCTGAGAGACTACAACGTGTTCATAATGTGTGCATACGATTCATCTGCAATACTCGTAAATTTGACCATATAACACCTTCCCTCCAGTTACTTTCATGGGTGCGTCTGAAGGAACGAAGAACAATACATTCACTGTCTCTTCTATTTAGAATCATGCATACTTCTACTCCGAATTATCTCTTATCGCGCTTTCAATTTCTTACAACTCTTCGAAACCGACATCAAGCACTTCTTTCTATCCCTCATCATAGAACGTCTCTATACTCATCCTCGTACACTGTAGAAATACCTCGTCTCTGGAATTCGCTACCTAATGATGTCAGGGACTGCCGGACTTTATCACAATTCAAAATTAAATTGGAAAATTTTGTCTTGTTTAATGCTTTTTAGATATTGCTAGAAGTGTCGATTTGTGTTTTTTTTTTTTTACTCCAGATTAAAATCGCAAGTTTCTTGTTTATGTTAGTTAATTAGGATACAATTAATTTTACTTAATCACTCATTTAAAGTTTGTGTGACTGCAACCTGTGTATATTTTTGTGTGACTTTACTTCGTTTATAGTGTTTTTTTCCTTTTTATTTCTGTTATTGTATTTGTATTCCTGGTGTTGTGGAAGAGAAGGCCTGATGGCCTTAACTACACCAGAATAAATAAATAAATAAATAAATAAACTGTTGACAAGTCTAATGTCTTAGGTTAGCTTCTGATATCCCGACTTCCCTCGCAGAAAACCTAGCAACTCTGCTGACAGAGAGACACGGTATTAAAGATATATCGCAAAGGAAGTATTGTTCCTTTAAACAAAAACATTTAGCTTTCGGATACGCAATACAACACGTATTCAAATAGCGGTTTCGAAATCCCGCGCGTTTTCTACCTAAAAAATGGCGGCTTTCTGTTGCTTCAATTTGGGAACATATTTCTCAGTTCTCCGCTACGGCGTGGTAGGGGCTAGGGTTTTATCAGTGTCGCCGGTGTGCCGAAATTTTGTCAAGCACGGTATCTCTAGGTCGCCGAGGACGACCGGCTTTGGGTTAATGGAAAAATTGCTTGTCATAAAGTAAGCCATTCTTTATTTATACAACTTCCCTCTAATCAGCATTTGAATTTCATGGCTTAGCGTCTTTTATGAAATTAGTTCTACGTTTGAATACAGTATTAGTGCACAAGGGGTTCCGGCTTCTTTTCTGTATGATCTGCATAAACGTTTGAATGAAATGAGCGACTGTCATGTGATGCGTCACCGCACAATGCCAGCCAGCATCGCGCTCAACAACGCCGATGCGATAGGCCTATGTAATTCTATCGCTTGCCATTGTCTACTAGTACCCTTCCCGAAAGACGATTGTTTGGCCTGGCTTCGATCTCCTATTGTTCTTATCATCTATTCAATACAGTGCAAACAATTTTACTGTACAAGTGTCCAGTGCATATGACTTTTATGGTTTTATAATTTTATTAGAGTGAGCCGTAAGTAATGCCATTAATATCAGGGGGTTATTCTTTGAGATATTTCAAACAAAAAAGTTTAATACAATTTTGCTCGTTTTGTCTTCCTTTTCGAGATAAAATTTGTTTTATATTAAGGTACATGTACACCTTTACATACAAAATATTTTGTTTTGTATAATGTTGCTCTGTAAAATTTTTATACAATTGAGAATGGTACCAGAAAGAGAATGAAGTGAACAGATCCCTTCAAATTATGTCTAAATTGTTTATAAAAATTATTTTGTTTATCATTTTGACATGCGACTTGAAACATGATAGCTTATGCAGTTTTTAAGATAGAGCCACAGTTTTTTTCACTGTTTTACAGCTAAAACTATTCTTTAGTGCCTGACATAGAGCTATTTTTTGTTTTTATTTACATTAATTAAATATTACCATATATATGTAACTTACAATAATATTTTATGTTGCATAAATCATGTAAAAATCAATAGATAATTATTAATTATATTAATGTTATTTTACTCAATGTTACGCACTGAGGAACATTTCAAGCTTCAAAATGACACCAATATCTTCTCGGTATCACCATATTTGGCTGAGATATCATGTTTCAAAGAATTTAATATTCTAAAATTACTATTTACAGGAAATGAGCCACAAACGTTCAGAGCCTAGATGACTCCATCATCATATGTCATCCCTTAAGCAGCTTCATGTCGGTCCAGTTTCAGCTTCTTTCTGCCTCTCAAATACCTCCGACTTGTTTTAACTTCAGGTGTTGAATGTTTTTTTTTTTTTTTTGGCATTTTTGTCTCTATTTCCATTGATGCAACAAATCCTGCGGTGGTGTTTGTCCCAGGGTTTATGCCCATCCTCCTCAGAATTGTAATTTCTACTTTTGGACTCTTATTAAAATGACGTACAACATTACTGACCCACAAATTTACAGTTTTATGACTAACAGTAAAAGATTATAAATTACTTCATTATGTAAAAAAGTTTTTTCAATCAAATGATCATGCTCTGATATCTATGCATCTATTTCGGGACTAGAAAGAAGTTTATTTTTCAAGCAATGCTGGACGAGGGGAGTGACTGCTACGAAGATCACTGCAAAAGTAAGTGACCGTGGCTGATGACGCAGCATTTTGGAAAATGGGACTTATCTGAAAAACCATAAGGCATAAATCGAAAATTCTTATATCAAATTAAAGGGGAGAAAATTTTCTATTGAAATAGTTATATCTCGAAAATTCTAATTTTTTATCATTTTTTCGTTTTGTGTGTGTACATATACCTTAAACAATTTATGGCGTGTTTTGGGAAAGCCATTGAATGAATTCCCGATATGCTCAAGTCAGAGAGAGCAGTGAAAGGATTTTAGTTATGTCCTTTAAATGTGCATAAATTTGATCCGAACAAAGTAACTTTGAAATTATTCTATGTAACTTTTCGTTCTGCAAAGGAATTTCATATACTACAATGTTACAATTTGAATTATCACTGTCTAGCCAACAGTGGAGCACATCTTGAACGTTTAATTTAGTAACTGTAATTAATTAAATTTAGGAAACTATCCAAAATAAATTGTTTTTTTTTTTTTAATCCTACAACCAACTGACAATAATAATCCAGTTTTCCAGGCGATGGTAGAAAACAAAGGATGTAACGAATGAATGAGAGATATAGCTGGCACCAGCGTTTTTGGCGTGTGTCCTAGATATATAATGCCCAGTTTGTGAGCATGTTGCTAGTGCATCTGAGAATTGTACCACTTCCTATACACGTCACATCGGCCGTTTTCCAAACACAGTTGTCAGACTGACTGCGGCAAATGTAAACCACTAGCATTTAACATTCCCATTACTTATTTCACACGCCAAAAACGATGACGCGGACTATATAAACAATTGAATACTCTTCAAATCTAAGTATCAAAATACAGGGGTGCCACATGAAATTTCAAAGGTGGAGTGAGGAGAGTGAAATCTAAAATGTAAATAACACTAGTTTTAAACTTCCCCCATTCAATATCTAAATTGAAGTTTTTTTTTGTTTAAATTTAATGTAATTGAAATAAATAGTTATTTAGGCGGGGAAGCTTTGAAATGAAAGTCCGGTATAGACAAATCTATTAATCTCTAACAAATTATTTTGTAAATAATTATGCAAATCTGTTCCAGATTATTTAGTACCTAACGAGATATTTTAACATGGAAATATTTCATATTTTACTAAAATTTTCTTCATACTGTACTGGAAGAAAATTAACTTTGCACGATACCTCTGCCTTTCTTCTCAAATACCGCAGTTATGTCACCAGCTGATTCAGCAACATCTTTGCCCTCTTGGCGAGTAATTTCAAAGTAGAAGAGTTACTTTAATGAAATTTCAAATTTGGTTATAACGAAAACATTCGTCGTAAAGTCTTGCGTAGGGTTCCAACTCTGGACTACATTGGAACAGAAGAAAGAGGGCTACTGCCGCGCCTCGTCGTGCTTCTCCTTGGCTGCCCGTGCACTGTGGGACTGTCAACAGCAGAGGGACGAGGTCTGCTCTAATCTGGCTCCCTCACGCAAATGTACGTGTGCGGGTCCTTGAATCTATAAAATAGTCCTTGCTTCCGGGTATCTCTTACTGAAGAGAAATGCTTGACTCTGAAGGGAGAGGGCAGTCAGAGATGATCTCGGGGCACGTGGTTGCAGAATGTGCTCAGGTCATGAAAGTCGGGTTTTCCTCCTTCTTTGGTTTACGTTTCCACATCAATCATTCTTCGCTGACTAATTTAACTGCTACTTCCCCACATCTCCGTGAAAGTTTGTTTTTCTGCCTTTCTGTGTTAGGCCTACCTTGCCGCTCGGCAATATCCTTTATTCTATAATGAAAAATATTTGCGTTGTTCTATATAATTTGATCTATGTCTGTTTAACGATGCTATATTGACTGAACTAATAGAGATTTCTAGCTTCAATGTTACTGATGACAGCAGAATAGTATTTTGACGACATGAATCGGAATATTCCCCATGAGATTACCTCACATTCGTCTTTTAGTTGAGAAAACCTCGGAGGAAAAAACCTACCCAATAATCAGGCCAAACGGGATTTGAACTACGCTGAGCTCAGAGTCAGAGCGCGAGTTCCACTCGTTATCCCCACACCATGACAATGGTTTTGTTCTAATAGTTGGAGATCTGTCAAATTAATATTAAGAAGTGATCCGACGTGCTAGCCTCAGGCACGAGTCGAATTATTTCTAAGGCCAGCATAAAACGAAAAGCTCACAGTCACTAATAGCCGAATGATCTTTTGTGAACCTTTCCTTTCTCTCCTGATACAGAATTTATCATTCACCACCTTCCTACAATTTAACTAGTGTAAACTGTGCTAGTCGGCGATGTAGGCCCTATGCAATGGAGGGGGAAAGGAACTGGCCACCCTACTCCAGTATCTCCTGGTCTAGTTGCCTCATAAGTGTGTCTTGTTGACCATCTTCTGACAATTAACTAAACAATAACAACAACACAACACCTTTCTACCTAGCTAGGCACAAATTCTCATTAGTGGGCAATTGTTAAATTATTAAAAGTCAAAAATACAATTTATGATGGAGTGGGTATCAAAGTCAAGAAGGAGAAGAAATCTTCTGAGAAAGAATAGCTAGAAGTGGTTCGAACAAATATAAACTTCTCCAGGAATTCAGAAACATAACAGAGGATGAACAGATAAGTATGATTTTGGATCACCGGAAAACGGCGATAATCGCTAGAGAACGGAATGAGACGTTGCAATAGAGAACCAGATGTAACGCCGCAAAACGACGAGATGATGGTCGTTACAGAACAGGAAAACGGCACAATCGTTACAGAACCGAATGAGACACCGCAAAACGGCGAGATGGTCGTTACAGATCTGGATACGACACCTCAAAACGAAGAGAGAATTGTTACAGAACCGGTTTGGGACGATGAAGATCGAGGACATCATCACAGAATCTGAAGGCAAACGGACAGTAAAGAGACAGTCGTAACAGAACCGAATGGGACACAGCAAAATGGCGAGATAGTCGTTACATATCTGGATATGACACCTCAAAACGAAGAGAGAACGTTACAGAACCGGTTTGGGACAATGAAGATCGAGGAAATCGTCATAGAATCTGATGGCAAACGGACAATAAAAAGACAGTCGTAACAGAACCGAATGGGACACAGCAAAACGGCGAGATGGTCGTTACAGACCTGGATAGGACACCTCAAAACGAAGAGAGAATTGTTACAGAACCGGTTTGGGACAATGAAGATCGAGGAAATCATCACAGAATCTGATGGAAAACGGACAATAAAAAGACAGTCGTAACAGAACCGAATGGGACACCGCAAAACGGCGAGATGGTCGTTACAGATCTGGGTAGGACACCTCAAAACGAGGAGGGAATTGTTACAGAACCGGTTTGGGACAATGAAGATCGAGGAAATCGTCACAGAATCTGATGGCAAACGGACAATAAAAAGACAGTCGTAACAGAACCGAATGGGACACAGCAAAACGGCGAGATGGTCATTACAGATCTGGATAGGACACCTCAAAACGAGGAGGGAATTGTTACAGAACCGGTTTGGGACAATGAAGATCGAGGAAATCGTCACAGAATCTGATGGAAAACGGACAATAAAAAACAATCGTAACAGAACCGAATGGGACACCGCAAAACGGCGAGATGGTCGTTACAGACCTGGATAGGACACCTCAAAACGAAGAGAGAATTGTTACAGAACCGGTTTGGGACAATGAAGATCAAGGAAATCGTCACAGAATCTGATGGCAAACGGACAATAAAAAGACAGTCGTAACAGAACCGAATGGGACACAGCAAAACGGCGAGATGGTCATTACAGATCTGGATAGGACACCTCAAAACGAAGAGAGAATTGTTACAGAACCGGTTTGGGACAATGAAGATCAAGGGAATCGTCACAGAATCTGATGGCAAACGGACAATAAAAAGACAGTCGTAACAGAACCGAATGGGACACAGCAAAACGGCGAGATGGTCATTACAGATCTGGATAGGACACCTCAAAATGAAGAGAGAATTGTTACAGAACCGGTTTGGGACAATGAAGATCGAGGAAAACGTCACAGAATCTTATGGCAAACGGACAATAAAGAGACAACCGTAACAGAACCGAATGGGACACAGCAAAACGACGATACTGTTGTTACAGAACAGGTAGGGAACCACCAAACGAAAAGAGAATTGTTACATAACCGGTTTGGAGCAAAAAATAAGGAGGCAACTGTTACAAAATAGAAAGTCACGGGGACAATCGTTAGAGAACCCAATGGGGCACCGCAAAACGACGAGACTGTAGTTACAGAAGTGGATGGAGCACCGCAAGAAGGAAAGAGAATCTTTAAAGAACCGATTTGGGGCAATGAACAACAACGATGAATCCATTAGTTACAGAATGTGATTGCAAACGCAAAACGAGACAGTCGTTACGGAACCGAATGAAGCACTGCAAAACAAAGAGATGGCCGTTATAGAACTGGATGAGGCACCTCAAAATGAAAGGAGGTAGGCCTAGTTAACAGGGCCGATTTGGAGCAAAGAAGAACGAGGCAACCGATACAGAATCCGGTGGTAAACGGAAAACGAGACAAATGTTACAGAACCTAATTGGGTACCGCAAAACGATGTGTCAAACGTTACAGTATTGGATGAGGCGACGCAAAACGAAAGACACGATAGTTACAGAACCGGATAGGCCATCTGAGAATGACAAGGCATCCACCATCCATTACAGTACCGAATGTAAGTAAAGAAAGTTAAATATTTTTATTCTTTCGTAATGTCTCTGTTTCTGCTTGCCAAATTTTCTGAAGTGGATATCTGTTGTTTTAAAGTAATTTTATTATTACATTTCTGTTTTGTTCCTCTGCCCCTCCCTACGGTGGCTGAATGGTCTGGCCTTCAGCTTGTCACACAGGCGGACCGCCTGAAGGTTGTTTTTCAATGAAAAATCCATAGTGACACTTGTGGCGGACAAGGTCGTAGTTTGGCTTTTCTCAGGGTTCTCTCGTTTCCTCATTTCAGGCCTGTACATCATTCCGTCAACATTTCTCCATTCTGTCATCATACTTACTTACTGGCTTTTAAGGAACCTGGAGGTTCATTGCCACCCTCACATAAGCCCGTCATTGGTCCCTATCCTGAGCAATATCAATCCATTCTCTATTATCATATCCCACCTCCCTCATATCTATTTTAATATTATCTTCCCATCTACGTCTCGGCCTCCCTAAAGGTCTTTTTCCTCCGGCCTCCCAACTAACATCTATGTGCATTTCTCGATTCGCCCATACGTGCTACATGCCTTGCCCATCTCAAACGTCTGGATTTAATGTTCCTAATTATGTCAGGTGAAGAATACAATGTGAGCAGTTCTGTGTTGTGTAACTCTCTCCATTCTCCTGTAACTTCATCCCATTTAGCCCCTTAATATTTTCCTAAGCACCTTATTCTCAAACACCCTTAACCTATGTTCCTCTCTCAAAGTGAGAGTCCAAGTTTCACAACCATAAAGAACAACCGGTAATATAACTATTTTATAAATTCTAACTTTCAGATTTTTTGATATCAGACTGGATGATAAAAGCTTCTCAACCGAATTATAACACACATTTCCTATATTTATTCTGGTTTAATTTCCTCCCGAGTATCATTATATTTGTTACTGTTGCTCCAAGATATTTTAACTTCTCCACCTCTTCAAAAGATAAATTTCCAATTTTTACATTTCCATTTCGTACAATATTATGGTTACGAGACATAATCATATACTTTGTCTTTCGGAACTTACTTCCAAACCTATCTCTTTACTTGGTTCCAGTAAAATTCCCGTGTTTTCCCTAATCGTTTGTGGATTTTCTCCTAATATATTCACGTCATTCGCATAGACAAGCAGCTGATATAACCCTTTCAATTCCAAACCCTCTCTGTTATCCTGGACTTTCCTAATGGCATACTCTAGAGTAAAGTTAAAAAGTAAAGGTGATAGTGCATCTCCTTGCTTTAGCCCACAGTGAATGGGAAACGCATCTGACAGAAACTGACCTATACGAACTCTGCTGTACTCGTACGTTTCACTGAGACACATTTTAATTAATCTAACTAGTTTCTTGGGAGTCTATAGTTGAGTTTCTGAGATTTCCGAAAAGTCTAAGAATCAGTTTAAATAAAAAAGAAGCAAAAGCACAACCCGGGCAACGCCGGGTACTTTCAGCTAGTATCATATAAAACTTCTCTCTCAACCGAATCATATGCCTTTTTGAAATCTATGAATAATTGATGCACTGTACCCTTATATTCCCATTTTTCTCCATTATCTGTCGAATACAAAATATCTGGGGCCTGTTTCACAATGTTTACAAGCTTTGTAATTTGTAAACTTTGCTTGTAGATTGTAAACTTCTGTTTCACAATCTTTGTTTGTAATGCTGAACTTTATAAAGGAAATAAAATCTTTACAAATTAAATTTTGCTCACTTTACAAGCATTCTGTTTCACAATGAAGGGTAATTTTACAAACGTGTATACTTTACTTGTAAAGTTAGCACATTTTTCTACAATAGCTCTGAGATGTGTAAAGTTTGATATTGCAACAAATTCTGAATAAATGCAATAAAGATATATTTATTAAATTAATTTTTGAGTAACTGGGTAATATTAAGAATTAAACTAGAGCAGTTTTGATGTTATTAAGTAGTTCTAATGACTCAGACGAAGATATTGAATTTAGGCCTAATCAAACAAAGACGTATACGTAAAATTTTCCGGCCAAGAATTAATAATACGTTCGTATCACTGTATGAATTTAATGAAAGGTTTCGAATGAGTCCCGCGCTATACTTCAGAATACCGCATGAGTATTTATATACGAAGACTGTATTTAATAAATAATCGCACTTAAAAAGAAGTTCCCTGCACCAAAAATAAATTAATTCAATAATAAAATAACGATACTGAAGTCGTTTCGAGTCCCGTTTCGCTGGAATCTCTCTTCCAAGATGTGGGATATCACATCCAACATGGAAAAGTGGTGCCCTAACCTCAAAGCGAGAACTGTATTGTTTTGCATTGGTTTAATATACTAGCTGTCAGTCCTGTCAGTTCCGTGCGTTAGTAGATAAGCACGGAATTTCTAAGTTATGTGTGCAAAAGTGCCCATAGGGTAATTGATGTTGTTAAAAGAGTTAAATTCGAGACAGGTTTTTGATAATAAATACAATAAATAAATACTTATTAAATTGATTTTTGAGTAAGTGGATAATATTAAGAATTAAACTAAAGCAGTTTTGATGTTATTAAGGAGTTCTAATGACTCAGACGAAGATATTGAATTTAGGCCTAATCAAACGAAGACGTGTACGTAAAATTCTCCGGGCAAGAATTAATAACACTTTCGTATCATTGTATAAATTTAATGAAAGGATTCGAATGAGTCCCGCGCTATACTTCAGAATACCGCGTAAGTATTTATATACGAAGATTGTATTTAATAAATACTCGAACTTAATAAAGAAGTTTCCTGCACCAAAAATAAATAATTCAATAATGCAATAGCGATACTACTTACGCGGTATTCTGAAGTCGTTTCGATTCCCGTTTCGCTGGAATCTCTCCTACCTACAAGATATGGGACATCATATCCAACATCCAAAAGAGAAAAGTGATGCCCTAACCTCAAAGCGAGAACTGTATTGTTTTGCATTGGATGCATATTAGCTGTCAGTTCCGTGGGTTAGCAGATAAGCACGGAATTTCTAAGATATCAGTGTGCAAAAGTGCCCACAGGGTAGTTGATGTTGTTAAAAGAGTTAAATTCGGGGCAGGTTTTTGATCACCAAAATGTTATTTACTACAGCACAGAATTTTTATGCTGCTGATGGGATCACTAATGTTTGAGAGGTTAGGAATGCAACATTAATAAATACTGATGGATCAACACAAACAATTAACCTGATTTTGTGTTTAGACATCGTAATTATTTTATCAATTGCATATTTGTACGTGGATCAAATCTGTTATTTACTTATTTAACTGAATTTTATGCTAACTTTGGTCATTTAACTAATAGAATTGTTGGTATACTCGACCAATCACATGAAACTCCATTGTCGCCAATATATAAAAATCTAAATACTTTTAATTTTTTAACAATACTTTATATTTTCTGTTGGTGAAATATGAATCAGCAAGCTTAGAATAATCTATTTTAGTACAAAATATAAACATATGTATCGATAGTAGTAAAAATATAGCGATTTTAGCTCTGCTCCTTAGCGATTTTAGTAAACTGTCGTTGGCGATATTGTGTAACCAATAATGCGTATTTGTAAATTTCTTTAGCTGATTTTGTAAAGTTCGTCAGACTTTACAAACTAATAAAATAGCATTGTGAAACACAATTTACAAGCATTTGTAATCTTTTACTTGTTATTTGTAAATTGTTAGTTTGTAATTTGTAAGGATTGTGAAACGGGCCCCTGGTCAATAGTTGATCTATTACGCCTAAAACCACACTGATGATCCCCAATAATTTCATCTGTCATCATTACACATGTAAATGAAAACTCCCAGGCCTGGCGACGGATGGAGGAGTCTGGCCTAGGGACGAGTGGGGTTGCCTGCTCGACCCAGCGAACCTTAGTGTAGTCAGCCGCTGTGGATTTTGGAGTGACGAAATAGACCTTGAAAGGTCGTAGGCCTAGTGCCCCCTCTCCAGAAATTGCATTCCATTCCATATCTCTGTCCATATTATGAATGTGGACTGTTGAGATTATTGATGTAATCAGAATTACTCCACTGCACTTAATAAATCCGAATGTATGTAGGCCTATATTCTTACTGGGAGAATCTGCGCGAAAGCTGCTAGAAGCTAAAATAGAGACACCGCTGCCTGCAGAGAGCCGGCTCGCTCGGAGAGACATGGCGGAAAAAAGAAGTCGCAGAGACGATCAGAACTAATTTTTAATCGTATTATTCCTGTCCACAGCACGAAATAATGAAATCCACTCGGCGGGGCTGTGCAGGGGGTTGGGGAGGAGTCTCCGTCACTCTCAATTACGTAGTGCCTGCTTCCCGCAGACTGATCGAGCAGCCAAGGAGCTCCTCGCAACGTGTGATTTAATATCAATCACTTAATGAACCGAGATGCTCCACGCAAACGATACAATAAGAAGAGAAGAAAATGACCAGAATTTCAATCTGGAATTTGTATATGATACACAGAGCTGTGCTCGAGTGGGATGTCGGCACTGTTTCACTCGATGTTCATGTAAAGGCTGGTTCACAATAAACCGGGAACGGAAACGACAATGAGAACGAGAACGGAAATATTGTTAAAATGTATTTAAATGTGAATATTCACAATTAACTATTGTGAATGCTCACATTTAAATACATTTATTTTAACATTATTTCCGTTGTAATTTAATTTCTTGAATGTAGATAGTAATTGTTTTTTTTTTTTTTTTTCGTATGTTAGTGTGATGTATTTTTATGTTCTTGTGTTTGTGATGTATATAATTTAAAAATTGCTTGTGACAACAATGTTTAACGGAAAACTGTGTAACGTCTTCAGAGATTTCAACCCACAGAAATTTAAACTACATTCTAGTGAATATTAGGATTAGATATTTGCTTAGGTTATAATATAGCATACATTTCATGAAACTTATTAATAGAAATATAAGATTGTATTTTAGGATTTAATTTCAACTCATTCCATTTCATTCATTCATGTGTATAACTTAAAAAACTTTGTACAGATTTGCTGAATATATAGATTTGTTAAATTGTATTAATTTCATAATTGACACGTAAGACTAATTCAATAGGAGACTTCATTAACCTATATCATATTATTATTATTATTATTATTATTATTATTATTATTATTATTATTATTATTATTATTATTATTATTGTTAGCCTACTATTATGTATTTATAACCCTAACATACCTATCTCAGGTAAAATAGGGTTCTCTGTAAAATTGGAGTATAATAAATAAATAAATAAATAAACATTATTTCCGTTCTCGTTCTCGTTGTCGTTTCCGTTCCCGATTTATTGTGAACCAGCCTTAAGACTGCGTTTTTCAACCGTCCGATTGATAGGCCTACTCGCGGACTGACGAAAGATAGGGAATATTTTGCATCAAGTTGTTTTCAGTACATCACTGTGGCTTAGTGTTAAAGCGTCAGGCTTTAAACTGGGGGACCGGGTTCAACTTCCGCTCTATCCTGAATTTATTATAACTTGTTGAGCAAACCCGTGGTCCAGGCAACAGAGATTTTCTCTGGGTACTCCGGTTCACCTGTGACATCCATCATCGTGCAACGTAGACCTACCGCCTATGGTGCCCTCTTGATAGTCACAGACAAAGTGGTCTACACTTCAAACTAGCGACATCTATAGGCACGCTCGTAGAGTCGGGGTGAATAACGGCAAGTTAAGGACACTATCATTGGACAAAAACAGTTTCTTTTATTGTTTATTTCTAACCTTCATTATTAAAATTTACATTATTTAAATCCGAAACAGTTTATCTATCCTTCTTCTCTCAAAGTCAATGCGACATCTTCTATTCTCTATTTGTCAAAATCTTTCCGATTTGTGGTCACAATGTTGATACAAGACATTATGCAGCACCATTATTCATTCGGCTCCTGTATTTTGTCTTAATACAAAGACGGCCTAAAAACTATGTAGGCCTATGTAGTTGATAAGATTGTCAATAATTTTTAAATTTTCCTACTGAGATCTGGGTATTTTTCACTTGCAGACATCCAGAAATGATTCAATGACTTGGTTCTGAATTTGTAGGTGGGAGTTACAATTTATTTATGTATGTATTTATTTATTTATTCATTTATTTATTTATTTATTTATTTATTTATTCATTTATTTATTTATTCATTTACTCATTCACTCATTCACTTATTTACCTCCTTATTTATTTATTTATTTATTTACTTATTTATTTACTAATTTACTTATTTATTTATTTACTTATTTATTTACTTATTTATTTGTTTATTTATTTACTTAGTTACTTATTTATTTACTTATTCACTTATTTATTTATTTATTTATTTGTTTATTTATTTATTTATTTATTTGTTTATTTTTCCTTCAAAATATATTATTTTATACATTTTCTGTAGACCGGTGAAATAATTTTCCTAACCGTTACCGATTCGTGGACCGGTTGTGAAAAACGCTTATGTGAGGACCCGAAGCTACAAAAGACAAAAAGGGAAAGCGTAATGGAACGGAGAAAAATTCTCTCCGGCGCCGGGATTTGAACCCGGGTTTTCAGCTCTACGTGCTGATGCTTTATCCACTAAGCCACACCGGATACAACTCCGACGCCGGTTAGAATCGTCTCAAATTAAGCTCCAACTCTTGGGTTCCCTCTAGTGGCCGCCCTCTGCACTACGTCATAGATGTCTATGAACGCAGGACCGAAGTCCACACATGTGTTGAGGTGCACTCGATATGAGTGACTAGTTGGCCGGGATCCGACGGAATAAGCGCCGTCTTAAATCACGAAGTGATTTACGCATATCATATATATTATTTTAATGTACCGAAGTACATATGATATTTCCATGCAGATATTCTGCGTCATCATACGATGAAAGAGTAATGGAACGGAGAAAAATTCTCTCCGAGTGCACCTCAGCACATGTGTGGACTTCGGTCCTGCGTTCATAGACATCTATGACGTAGTGCAGAGGGCGGCCACTAGAGGGAACCCAAGAGTTGGAGCTTAATCTGAGACGATTCTAACCGGCGTCGGAGTTATATCCGGTGTGGCTTAGTGGATAAAGCAGCAGCACGTAGAGCTGAAAACCCGGGTTCAAATCCCGGCGCCGGAGAATTTTCTCCGTTCCATTACTCTTTCATCGTATGATGACGCAGAATATCTGCATGGAAATATCATATGTACTTCGGTACATTAAAATAATATATAAAAAGGGAAAGGAATAAGCTGTCAAATGTTTAGAGACAGTAAAAACAAAAGGAAGAAAGAAATATAAAAGGAAACTAAATTAGGAAGAAGAAAGTGAGAAAGAAAATGACAAAGAGGAACAATAATGAAAGGAAGAAAGAGAGAAAGAAAAAAGAAGTGGGGAGAGAGAAAGGGAGAAAGAGATACCAAGGCAAATGAGCGAAAGAAAGGAAGCAAAATGAGAAAACGGAGAATGATGGGTAGTGACAATGACACCAATGTAAAAAGTAACAATGAAACGAAAAGGAAACGAATAATAAAGATGTGACAAAAAGTAGGGACAGAAAACTGCAGAACAATGGTAAACCAAACAACAGTAGCCTATAAAGCTATAGCCTAATCGACTCTTAGGATAGAAATCCACATGTTTTCCTTAATGTCTTTCAAACTTTGGTGACTTGATTCTTGAAATTTACGAGTATATAATTCAAACTTTAAAATCAAATTTGGGAGCCCCAAATATTTTTTTTTAATTAATACAATTTTGAACCGACCTAACTCCATTAGAAATTGACCTAGAATAAAACTTCTTTCGCCAAAATGATTCCCTACGTATTGAGGATGTTGCATACTAAAATTATTTATCTTGAACCATTCAAACGATATGCCACCATATATTATAAGCACTTTAGATAATATCGACCCTCCTAAGTATTAACATTATAACTCAATTTTTTATGGTTTTGAGTTATCCTAGTTAATATGGTCTTAAATTGTTTCTTTTTCTTCCAGTATTATCATTGTAACTCTAAACCTCCCCAATTGTACGTAAAATCTTATTGTTACTCTACATGTCTGTATAGGGGAGAGTCGGGTAATATCGGACATCGGGTAATATCGGACAGTGAATTTCTTTCATCTAGGCCTACCACACGATGATAGTACCTGATTGACATGGTTACGTTTCAGTAATGTCGCATAGAGAAACGTAACCATGTCATTCAAGTACTACCATATGGTTGTAGATGAAAAAAACGCACTGTCCGATACTACCGATGTCCGATACTACCCGACTCTCCTCTACGCCAATTTACACGATCATTTTAAAACTTCATTTTCATCTCCTGAAAAATGTAAGAAAGTGAGTTACAATGTTAGTACTTGTGAGGATCGATATATATATATATATATATATATATATATATATATATATATATATATATATATTTATATATTTTGGGAAAAAAATTATTGAGGGGTTTGCCGGAAAAAGGGCGTATACGTCAATATGGCGAATTGAGATACATGCAATCTAAGCTTTTAAAACGCACCTGAATAAAATGTTGTACACGCCCGCAGCCCTGTCCTGCAGGTATGTACAGTACAATCAAAACAACATTTCGCTACTATAATTATTCACTACATTTTAAACCGTTTTCCCGAAGAAGGGCGTATAGGTCTATCCGCCTTTCTTCCGGCAAAGCCCTCAATTATAATCGACCGAAATTAATATTTTAGTTTACAAAATAGCCACATGTTTAAGCTTCAATTTGGTACCTCAATGAAGTCTTTTGCCCAATTGGAAGTCTACTTTTTGTCCATCTGAAGGATAACAAATGTCGGAAAATGTGAAATATGAGAAAACAGACACTGAAGATGGCGTAAGGTATAGAAAGAATAGTGCATTTATATTATAAATCCCCAAATAATTATGAAATTATTGAGATAATGGCTGCAAGTTATATATTTTTGAAAACTAGAAGAAATGAGAACCCAGATGAGGTAAAAACATTATTTACCAAAATTTTGAAGAAATAGACACTTTTAGAATCTATGTATACCTTAAGTAAACTAATTGGCCGGTACGCGAATTGTGATTAGTTCGGGAACCTCCTTAGTAATCAACATTGCCTGGCATAAGCTCATCCTCTACAGGACTCCATTCCAAACTACGTGCACATCACAGCTCATCTCTCTCTGATATTATCTTCAAATTAGACTGTAAACACTTATTAAGAAGTAGTGTTTATTTTATTTTAAACGGTTCTGAACTCATGTAAGTCAATTACACAGAATTTCTGAATTTGGCCGGTTTCCTTTTAGGCCTAAGCCAATGTGTGCGCGGATACGTATATTACAGTAACTTGTGTGTCAAAATAAACAGTGATGATATTGCTCGGCTACTGGGCATCTTTGCTAGCAACCAAATATTTATTTTCTAGAATATTTCAACATAGGGGTGTTGTAGATTCAGTGTTTGGCATAGAGCTGCAATTGCGGCTCTCAAAACAGAGGAGTAAGTCTTTATTAGTGCGTATTACTTCCTTCATACGCACTTAAGACGTGCAAATGGCGTAGGCCTACGTTTGAAGCACGTGTCAGATAAGCCGCCAGGGAGTAACGCCACACACCAATAAACACTCTCGCATTGCTCCAGGGACACTTGGGAAACGCGTAATTTTCCGTGGAACACATAAGTTATTATTATGGGATATGTTAAAGACGTCCACATTTGTGGAGAATTCACTGACAACAAATTACGAAAAAGGTCGTTTCTTTTCTTCACCAATAGCAGCAGTCTTTATTTGCAGACATGTTGAGAATCTACGTGAACGTCATGATTTTGTTGTATAGAAAATAATGGAACGAATTTTGAGCATGTAAATTATTTTATATTTAAAAAAATCGTCAGTGAGCATAGAATTTCGTTTCACACAGACATGTTCATGTTCCAGGTTTGAAAGCGCTTTACTTGACTACAGTTTGTACAGTGCATACATTCTATATTTCCACGCTCTCGGAAGTAGAGTGGAAGCGGCTGTGCACATCGCAGCTGCCCACACGCGGCCCTCGCTGAGTGCTCGGTTATGAGTCAAGGACATGCGAGATGTACCGTAGAACGGACAGTTTTTTAATCATGTGAAATTGTTAAAGTACTAAAAGTGCTTACCTTTTCGAGGACGATGTTGAAAGTGTGGAAATATGAAATGTATGCACTAGGTTATTAGTTACATAAACCGTAGTATCTATTTTCAGTAGTTTTTGTGCGTATTGATATTTAATGTAATGTAATAAGTACGTTAGACGAATGTGTCAATAACTGACTGACCGATCGGCAGTGAGTGAGTGAGTGAGTGAGTGAGTGAGTGGTGAGTGAGTGAGTGAGTGAGTGAGTGAGTGAGTGAGTGAGTGAGTGAGTGAGTGAGTGTGAGTGAGTGAGTGAGTGAGTGAGTCAGTGAGTCGTTGTATTTGAGTGTGTGCAAATTATGGGCTAATTGACTTTCTGAGTGACTAACAATGACTGACTGACTACGTGACGGCTTAAGTATGATTTAGTTAGCTAGTTAGTCAACCAGTTAGTTAGCTAGTAAGCCAGTTAGCTAGCTAGTTAACCAGTTAGTTAGTCAGTTAGCTAGCTAGTCAGTTAGTTAGTTAGTTAGTTAGTTAGTTAGTTAGTTAGTTAGTTAGTTAGATTTTCATTCTTCGAACATGTCTTGAATTTTGTACAAACTTGAAAGTTCTGTCAAACATGTTTAAGGGCCGATTGTATAAACCATTTAATCTTAGATCAGAGGTTAAATTGATCCTCGTTCTAGCTGAACTTGGAATTTTGTGTTGTATAAAGTCTAATCTGAGATTAATTTGTCTTAAACTAAAGTCAACTTTGACTGAAGAAATTTCTCCGATTAAGTTAATGATCCAAGTTCAGTTATTTCTTTTCGGTGTGAAATATACGAGTGACAGATTTTGCAAATAAAATATCCATTATTATTATTATTATTATTATTATTATTATTATTATTATTATTATTATTATTATTATTATTATTAATATATGGTAGGTACATTTATATATATATATATATATATATATATATATATTTCTTTCAATTTCTTGCCTTAGTACACAAACATTCTTATATTTTATAAGGCTCCATCATGTTCAGCAGTATCAAATAACATAACCTATAATCATATTAAGTTTATAACAACAATTAATTATTAATGGATATGATAGGTACATTCATAAATTTTCATTTAACAGTATTACTATACGAAATTTGTCGTTTTATAAAGCTTTATTATGTTTAGCAGTATCAAATACCATAACATGATAACAATTTGGAGAACGGTCAACCTTCCTATTGTCCGCCATTATTTACATTGCACAAAACAAACCAGTGTCGCCAACAGAGTGTACGGAAAGCGCTAAAAAGTAGTTGTAAAGTCACTAGATTTCTCATTATCAACAAAGGAAGATTAAATTTTGTCACTATAGGGTGCTAAAAAGGTCACTAATCCCTATTTAAGCAATATAAAAGTTAAAAGAAATTGTTGTTGTAAAAGAGTTAAAGTCGCTAGATTGGCAACACTGAACAAACCTGTCCGCGCATCACGTATTTCACTTGTTTATGCGATGTTGCCAAATCCTTTTCACGTGAACTTAGATTGCATTTGAACCAAGGTAATTTGAAGAAGGGTCTGAACTCGGTTCACTTTTCTATCTTCGATCAAAGTTGCTCTTTAGTCAGGGAGTTTTATACAATTGGGCCTAAAAGTTCTTATACAGTACTTCAGCATAAACACAGTCTACTAGTATACTGTTTCCTAACACGCCGCTATTGAGGCTCCTTGTTGTAAAGGGCGACGTTATCACTGCTGCGTGGTGTTCGCAAGCCCTTCGCGGGGGAGCAGAGCCGTAGACACTGCTGGCTGGCTATATTTGCTGCCTTATTGCCATCAATGGATCATATGGCACGACGACAAATCCTTCTTGATGGCTCCCATAATTGAGTTACTCAGGATATTAAACGTCTGTTGGGTTTTTTGGCGCCGGCAGCCAGCTGTTACCGTCATAAGCTAACCTCCCCTCTAATCCCTTCACCCCTCGATCCATCCTGTGCTTCACCCCCAACAGAGAACTCTTTGATCGCCGCCCAGTCTTCGGCTCGCAGGGTGATCAGCCAAGTGCCCGAGCGAGCGTGTCAACTTATTCATACTCGAACTTAACACGGAGTCTTCGACACGAACCGTGTCAACCTGTCGTGCCTTACAAGTTTCGCGGTTTCGTCATATTGCTTGTTCCTCAACTTTGATGAACTGACATGATTATTTTTATACTCCTCATTACTGGCTTAGGACAGTGACGTCAACCTCGGCCACTAAGGCTCAACGAGAACATTTCGTACTCCAAGTCAGCTAGTGAAAGGCCGGCGTTTAAAACCATACACTTCAAGTAGGCCTACTTATCCACCCATGGGAGAAAAATTTTCAGTTTTTATCCGAATTTTAAAAACTCTTTTTCCCTGATTACTTGACACATAATTAAGAATTTTCACACAAAATAAATCCCTCAAATATTTTTAGAAAGGCGGGGGTGGCAATTTTTGAAAGCGATAACTGAAATTTGTTTGTTTTACTCCTTGGCCCACAGTTTCTATTCAGAGGTGTGCATCGGACGTTTTCGCTCGAGCGCCAAGTAGTTCATAGCATAATCCGATAGGTAGCGCACATGCATGATGGGTAAAATTGTCACGAGCGATAAATCCTCGAACGGTATAAGCCGAGCGTTAGACATTCGTTCTTGTTACAGTGATGAACTGTGTAGTAACATCATAGATGTTCGTCATTTCAAAACTTTGCAGTGTTTAACTAACCTCTCCATAGTACAACTACAAAACTTGCTTTAAAATGTAATATAAATGTTGTACGTAAATGTGTTCCCCCACACAGGAGTGATTTTGTTTTTGCCACATCTGATAGATGTTATTGGATGCAAATGTAATTATTATAAACGGAGAACACAATCACGATAATGCAAGAACTGTATCAAGTTTTCTAGTAATAATAATAATAATAATAATAATAATAATAATAATAATAATAATCTCCAATAATTAGTGTATCAATCTTTGCGTCTGTAACAGTTGTGCAGCATGATTATTCTTTTTATTATATTTTCTGTGACATTATCTCTGTACTAATATTATTATTAACCTACTGCTATATCAATAATATTTTGTAAAACGTTTCTACATTGTCGCAGTATATAGGCGGAACACTATGTATGGACCTATCATATTATATATGTGGTAAATCAAATATTGAATAATTATTAATTAGCAATAATAACTGTATATCGAAGTTTTTCATACTGTTTTATTTATAACTTCATGTTCCTGGTTTGGTACGTTCCATTGACTGTTCCATTAAACGTTTGTCTTAAACGCAGAAAATAAAGCCTTATTTTTACCGTGTGAGCAAAACATATGTATATCTTATCTGTCGCCTTCCATACAAGAGAAGACATGTCGGTGAGATGACCTTGTACCGTGCTTTTATTTATTACGAGCGTATCACGACCGATCGTATCTCACTCGAGGGTGCGACAGTCGACCGAGTTCAAGCGAGCGATTTAACTCCAATGCAGCACTCTGGTTTCTATGTTAGAACAAAATTTATTTCACCTTACTCCTAAAAGGACACAGAATAAGCTGTGAAAATAGTTTTCCCCTATCTTATACCAGTAAGGAAAAATGTAATTTAATTTTTTTTAATTTCAGACATAAAAATTTAAGTTCTTAGAATTTTAAATTAACTTTACTAAGCATTAGGACACTGTTTGTAGTTTGGCACTTAGCTACGTTAATCAGCTTCATTTTGGTGCAAGAATGATGAAAATATCTCAATTCTAAGTCACTTTGTGTTAACATCACTGTTGTTAAAATGCTGTAAAACTGAACATGGAGAAAAATCATCTACATCCTGAAGGTACATGAAAAATTGTAAAACGAAACTTTACTTTTTCTGTTCTCGCCGAAATTTGAACTTTGGTGTTAACAAAGAAAGCAAAGGTTCTAGACATCTGCTTAGCCATATTACAAAAGCATAACAGCCTATAATCTTAATTTAACATTTCGACTTCCACCACGTGACGACTACGTGCAGATGCTGATCAGTATGGCGGCAGTCTTAGCTTGAGACAACACAAGACAAGCGTCACGCTTACTTACTTAAGGTATTCATGACTCTTTAAATGACTGTTTTGGTCAAAATCTTGGGTTTTCCAATTTTGGTATTTTCTGATTCCTTTTTATTTCTAATATATATATATATATATATATATATATATATATATATATATATATATATACACATATATATGATATCTTGCTTCAATTGCTCTTTATTAGCATTTTTCTAACAGGAAGCAGTCATTCCTTCAACCGGAAGTTACTGTCTGCAAGTGCACGATGTCATTTTCAGGTTTTTTCTGTGACAAATAAGTTAAATTTGGCGCAATTTGTTTGGAAGAAATATTTCTCATACTATAAAATTACTATTTTTTTTCCACTAAATGTTTCTTATCTATTCAAAGTTTGTTTCTCATTTTCTCATAATTTATTGATTCTTATGCATTTGTTTAATTTCCAAAAATAGTAAAACTCATCAAATAGCATCTTAAATAATTGTGTCATATATAAAATTAAATAAAATTAAATGCTCTGTGTTCTTAAACAAAGAAAATTTAGAAAACTGCATAACCAAAAATATTGTGCAATAAATAAAATGTATTGAAAAAAATTCACCCTTGCTCAAAGAAAAAAAAATTACGTATCAAAATGTATAGGCTATTACACAACTTTCTGAGATTCGAAACATTCAACACAAATTTAGGAATGTTCTGAATTAAAAAAATCAGTTTAAATAATTCATTAAGAAGTTACAATTTTTTGAAAAATTTAAATTAATTTTGTAAATAATTTTTGTGCTACTCCCCCACAGAACACTTAGTACTGTTCCACCAATGAATCAGTAAAAGTTTGAAAAAGATTGCTCAATAATTGAATATTTTTATTCAAAAGGTCATGAATACCTTAAAATTGCTTTTAGAGAACCCGGAGGTTCATTGCCGCCCTCACATAAGACGTCATCGGTCCCTATCCTGAGCAAGATTAATCCAGTCCCTAGCATCATATCCCACCTCACTCAAATCCATTTTAATATTATCCTCCCATCTACATCTAGGCCTGCCCAAAGTTCGTTTTCCCTCCGGCCTCCCAACTAACACTCTTTTTATTCAATTTCACTCGCAATTTTTTCGAATTTAACGTGTTGACTGCTGATAGTTGCTCAATTGAGATTGTAACGAATCGTTTGACATCACTGCAAATTTTCTATCGCTTCGTATTCTCGAGTTACATTGCCTCGGCTGCCGTGCGACTCTCCAATTCTTGTTTCAATTTTCTCTCTTCTGCGTATCTCTGGATGACGTCACCCGCTTCAATTGTGGCTAACGAGAAAGACAGGCTACGGCGCGAAGTCACATTGTCATAACATGGCCGACATTGAACTGGTTTATATATAAATGCACGTTTAACGTGAGTTTAATACTGCAATTCCTTTGTTTTTTAGAACTTTGAATCTGTATTTATATTAAGCGACTGTCAAGATGGCCATGCCTGGACTGGACCGTGACAATCACGCGACTCCGATTCGTGCCGAAACCTGTCTTTCTCGTTAGCCACGCTTCAACTCATGGTCACGTTGGATACTTTGATCCTTCGTATATCGATCACCGTTTACTTCATTGGAATATGTCATATACAGTAGAACTTAGTTATAACGACATCCAAGGGATCTTAAATATGTTGTTATAAACGGGTGTCGTAGTAACTGAGATTCACATTATCAATCTAGTGAGGTGAAAAATGAAAAATAACAAACTTAATTAGACTTCTTTTAGATTTATGTATTGACTTTTAAGCCTACAATCAACAAAAATAAAATACACGTAGGCCTACAATTATAAATACAGTATTCTGTATTAAAACAGTTTGATGAGTAGTCACCAAACTACTTTACTTAGAAGTGAAGTAATCAGTCATTTTACTCTGTTGTCTTCTAGTTGCCCAATACACACTTTCTAGGGCTAAATTACATTCTATGTTCATAATTTCAGTTGCAATTTCACTGCTCCCTTCCCTAGCTTCATAGAACATGTTCATAATTCTAATGACTTCTAAAGCGTCACTCACTTCTTTTAGTGGCCATACTGCATTAAAATGCGTGCATTTAGTAAAAACTTCCTGTCGAAACTGATCTAATACCGCATGAATTCGGGCAGGTTACAATGGGGTGGGGAATCCGCCTGCATTCCAGAGGTCTATGACAGAAGGAGACTGTAAAGAATTTGTCAGGGTCAGATTTCAACAAAATATTTCTTAAAATACTTTGGTTCTTGGAAAATCTTGTTCCAAACTGAGGTTGAAAATGACGTTATATGCGAGGTAGACGGATATGCGTTTGTTTTTTTAAGCAAGGTAGGAAAGCATGTGTCTTTTGGGGAATTAGTTGGGACCACAGGATATTTGACGTTATAGGCGAGGTGTCGGACAAAACGAGGTCGCTATAACCAAGTTCTACTGTACTTACTTACTTACTGGCTTTTAAGGAACCCGGAGGTTCATTGCCGCCCTCACATAAGCCCGCCATTGGTCCCTATCCTGAGCAAGATTAATCCAGTCATATCCCACCTCCCTCAAATCCATTTTAATATTATCTTATGGAATATATCATATAGTTTAGATATTTATGGACGCGACAAAACTGGTCTGAAAATATGTCAGTCGAATTTCTTGGATGGAACCTAGTACTAGACTGAACACACAGATGTATTCACGTCAAAATCTTCAGTCACCCCTGCGATGTTACTACTCTACAAATTTCCAACTCATTGCTCGATGTGTGTATTGTATTACTTGCTATTTTGACGCTTCCTTCTTTGAACTCGTCCTCCCTCCCCCACTGTCACTTGCGACATTTGCTGATTAATTCATGCAGCAGTTGCGTCGCTACACCAACCCGGCACAAGTAAAGGCGGGTTCACAATCAACCGGGAACGGAAACGAGAACGAGAACGGAAATAAATTTAACAATATTTCCGTTCTCGTTGTCGTTTCCGTTCCCGGTTTATTTTGAACCAGCCTTAATTGAGCGCGATCTAACTGTTCACTGTGATATCATCCGACCAGCTCACGTTATTTTGAAACTCGAATGGAGACCCGACGGCATGCTGACCCTAGGCTAAGACTCGTGAGTTCCGCCAAGTAAGATTTAAGTTGCCTCAAAGGGCAGAGTTCAACTCTTACGAAATCAAGGTGTCTGAAGTACGAAGAAATACGGAAAGTAAATATGTAACAAAAGTAAGGAAGAAAACTTCCAAACAGCACATGTCTCTCCTTGACGAAACATGAGCACGATGAAAAATCGACCCTTGAAAATAAAACTCCAAGAAAAATACTAAATAAAGAAAAGAAATTACCATCTAGCACAACCCACCGCTAAATAAAGATGAACCTACGTATGAAGACGCAGGAGAGCAGGTTGTAGAGCCCATAAACAAATGTAATAGGTAGAGCCCAGTGCTTTCAGAAACTCGGCTCTATACTGTATAGACCTAGAGGTGAATACTTTAGTATTCAAGTCAAACGTGTCCTATTTTTCCAGCATTATTTGTAAACATCATGTAAGCTAATTTTCGCATTGTAGAGCTGTGGTGGCTATAACAAATTAAATAAACGCTTTGAAACCGTACTCGACTAAATCATTACAACTCTCCGATTTGCAAATTGTAGTCATAGGCCTACTCTCCGAATTGACGACGGCTCAATAAGAACTGAGCCTGCATATTTTTTATTTGGTAAGTTATGTGTAAACTGACATAAGGTCTAAAATTTAATACTACAAAACTTCAATTTCTTATCAATATATTGTAATTTACACACTCAAATGCTTCAGCTAAATCGCAAAAAATATTCCTCCACTATACATTTGTTTTGGAAATATGATTATTTCAAGTAAACAATACGATCATTTTATTAAAAACATCTAATACAGTGTTAAATGTAATGAATTATTGGTTTAATGTACATAAACTACACATAATATTGATAAAGCCGGTGTAATTAAATTTTATACACATAGCTTAACATGATATATATATATATATATATATATATATATATATATATATATATATATATATATATATATATATATCTCAAAATCTTCGGTCCTGCTGGGCCTTCACATTTCTTTGTATTGGGGCCAGCATTCCCTTACTTGCACTATTTACAATTTTAGACAAGACGTATTTTGACACTTGAAGCCTGTTCTTGCTATGTCTTTCACTTGACCATCCTTTTACTTTATCCACTACTATTCTACTTCCTTCTCTTATTTGCAGTTCCCTTAAAAATCATTCCTACCTTCATAACTAACTTAATACTTTAAATAACAATACATATAACTTATTTAATATATAAGACCTAACCCTTGTTGACTATTTCACTAAAAACTTGAACTGTCTAAACTCTTCTCACACAACACATTAGCGCTCATATCCTAGCAACATTGCTTTCACTTTATTTATAACACTATTTAACACTGAAAAAATTACAACAGTTCACTTCCATTTATCCATTACCTAGCTGAACCTACTATTATTTCAACCCACATAGCCTAATACAGTTTTCCTTCAAAACTTTAGATCAGACCAGGGGCCTGTTTCTCAAAAATACTAGTTTAGTAGTTGACCAGTTACTAGTTACCAGAGTATATTTCACCAGCTCTAGTAGATTCTGTTTCTCAAACTATTTTACCAGTCTAGTAACTTGTGACAATTTTTCACTAGTCACATGATCTGTTTCACTAGTTAGCTGATTGAGTTCTTTTGTTTATAGTCATTGCTAGATATTGTGATTTGAGGTTAGAAAGCTAAGTTGTTTTTCGGTTGAAATTCCATCAATTAAAAGCAAATTAACTATACTCAATATGATTAATAAATCAAAGGATATACTATTCGGTGCTTTTTAAAGTATATTAACAAAAAACGATGCAGTAAACGAAATGACAAGAAATTTTGTAATGTGTGAGGCTAGGGAACAGATGCCTCAGAACAAAGATTATGCATACGTTAGGGACACTTACTGGCCCAACATTAAGAAAGCAACTTCGATAAGTACCAATTCAAATTGACTAGTGGGTCTACTTCCGACATGAATGTCACTTATGACTTGATGAAAAATCCGCTTTTTTAGTTTTAAATTTGATATATTCATAATTATTATTGTCATTTTATATTTAATTTGTAGGCTAAAGCTAACAATGTCAGAAGAACTGGCTGTGGAGGAGGAAAGCCAGTAAAAATTACTGCAGTTGATGAATTGGTATTAGATTATTAGTAAAGAATTCTGCAAATTTTGCTGGTCTAGGACAGAAAGACCTGATGGCATTGGAAAATAATCAACATCCTGATTTGTAGAGCAATTTGTATTTGAAGGTTTGCTGATAATGTATGACTTCTATTTGTTTGTCTTGTTATGGCAGGTCCCACTATATTTAACAACTCTTCAAGCTTTTCAGCACTTTACCTAAACTTTTCATTATATTTAAACCATGCTCCCTTAAAAGAATAATATCTGTTCTTTCTCTATATAGTATTAGCTCTTCTCATAACAACTTCATCACTTCAATCAGAATCACGAAACCACAATATTTTGTTTTGATTATCTGAGAAAGGTTGTCACTGGTAACTGATAATATAGGAATCACCCGTCTTTAGAGTCTTGTAGGAATATTCCTGTTGAATATAATCAACTAGATTAGCATTTTGAGAAACAGAATCACTTATTAACTGGTGAAATCGACCAATATTACTAGTCTGTGAACTGGTAACTACTACTTTACCCTTGTAGTTTCTAGAAACACAGACTTGTAAAATAAAGTAATATTACTACTGTACAGACTAGTATTACTAGTCCATGAGGTTTGAGAAACAAGCCCCTGGAGGATTTATACCTTAGCTTTAGCGATCTTCAGATAGCGGTCTCCTTCTACTCCCGCAATTGTGTTCTCAAAGCCAAATAACACAATAAAAACAGAGCGAACTAATCAAATTCACGGGACATACCAATGCATCTGCACTTAACCCTGGACTGCTCACCCTTTTTCGGACTCATTACTGTCACCTGAGGTATATTGTCACCCCACGGCTTTTCTCTCCTCCCTACACTACAGGTAATTGAAACTTTTATTGTCTTTGAATAGCACAAGCTATTATTATTATTAGACAAAACTACAGAAGAAAATGGAGTCATTTGAGGTGATGAGTCTCCCGGGGTGCATTGTAGGGTTAAACCTTATCTACAGATTAACCAAAAACATCATACGGAAGTACTTCCACATCTACATCTTCAGTCGACCTGGTTGGCTAGTTGATATAGCGCTGGCCTTCTATGCCCAAGGTTGCGGGTTCGATCCCGGGCCAGGTCGATGGCTTTTAAGTGTGCTTAAATGCAACAGGCTCATGTCAGTAGATTTACTGGCATGTAAAAGAACTCCTGCGGGACAAAATTCCGGCACATTCGACGATGCTGATATAACCTCTGCAGTTGCGAGCGTCGTTAAATAAAACATAACATTAAACATCTACATCTTCATCTTCTAATTCCATGTCTATTGTGTCTAAAGAAAACGACACTCATTCAGATTTAATAACTGCGTTTTCAACAATATTGTTCATTTAATTACTGTATTAATCAGGTTATTTGTAATTATATTATAAAATGTTTAAATTAAATTATGATTTCATCAGATAATGAAAATGTATTTATGTTATAATAACAAGAGAAAAGAGCAGTATACGTACATGTAATTAACATTTTATTTCGTTTTATTATTTCGCATTACTGAATAACATCCAATTTCTTCTTTGCAGTAATCGATATTCATATCCATGTTGAATCTTTCGTACACTACTTTTAACACTTGAATATAAATAATCGATTAAATGGCGATCTTACTCGTGTTAATTATGTAAGCATGTGCGGCTTACAGCTGTTTCGGTGCTACTTCACACCATCCTCAGAGCCTTCTGTGTCTCGGCGTCATCTCAACTTCGCTGCCTGTTGTGTGGATGCGTTCGTGTGATGAAGAGTTGTGCCAAATAACAGCAATAGCAGAACATGCAGCGAAGTTGAGATGGCGCAGAGACACAGAAGGCTCTGAGGATGGTGTGAAGTAGCACCGAAACAGCTGTAAGCCGTACATGCTTACATAATTAACACGCGTAAGATCGCCATTTAATCAATTATTGATACTCATCTATTTCAACTTCGAATGTCTGAATAAGTAAGTATTCATAAATATACAATCATTAACATTTTTGAGCGAATTTCAGAGATATATTATTTACATTTTTATTTTATTCACGAAATAGTCCTAATAAATGTCACTCGAGGTCTGAGATTTTCCAGATAAGTCTCAGATCTCTTGTGACATTACTATAAATAGACTAACATTGTGTAGCCAGACTAAGCGACTCCTCTGATCGTATCTATTTGCCTGATGATGTGTTCCAGGACACAGTGGAATCTGAAGATACTTTACCAGGCTATTTTTGTGAGGACTTCGGTAATAAGATGCATTATCCTTGGATAACGAGGTCATTACAGTGATAAAAAATTCGCGACGAAAAGCCTTAAACCCAAGTATCTGTACCTATGATACCTGTCATTAAAGTAATGAGCATATTCACACACTATTTTCCTTTCTCTTTTATGGAAGAAGGTCTCGAAGGCTTACCCTGTGAATGATGAGATAGTCGAACGGCTGCACTCTTGTACAGGGACATCACTTTATTTTTACCAACATTTTTAACATTAACCTGGCTATACTCGGAAACACTGTTGCCCCCTTCCATTACAGGAGTTTGATGTTACTAGTGCAATATGTAAACAAATCATTTTACTAGGTATAGGAGGAGAGAAAAGTAGTGTATCCATTTATGTTGTAGGGAAATACGATATTACGATTTTCAGTTTGATCATCACTTTTACGGAATTTATCAAAATACAGTAGAGTAATAACATTTTTTTTTTCAAAACCTCAACTTTTCAGGCGGCTATGTTCGTTATGTAATGTCTACTGTATTTAGCATATTAATTATTGATGTTAACATACAATATAGAGAGTGCATTTAAATTGAGGGGGTCATAAGTAAAGGGCTGTAAGTGCACTTAAGTTACTTTTGAGAAAATGGGGTTTAAATATTTAAGCTTTCGTAAAATCGGTGAAATTTTTATTTAAATTTTAATGTGTGATGCGATTAAAATATCCCTTTGCCACTAAAATTTTAGATACATTTGCTTACACTGGATGCACTTAACTCATGTTATTACAAATGTCACTAGCATTCCTTTGCTTCTAGCCACCTCAATTCAAAATAAGCTAATCTGAATTTTTAAACAAGTTGCTTAAAAAAATGGTTGCCGTTTATTACAATGCAGGCTTCAATTCAGTACGCATATAATTAAAAACATTTTGAAGCATATTCTCTGAAATTGAATTTATCGTTTCTTGAATATAATTTTTGGTACGATATTATTAATATAGGTTCTTTCTTCTATAGAAAACGCAATCATATTTATGAAACACACTATACACTGCAGTGTTTATTTCACTGGTTGAAGACTTCGAATGCAACAGCGGCCGTAAGTTTGGGTATCTGACGGGAGCAAGGACATTAGTGAAGGGGTGAGAGTGAAGTACATTCAGAAATGCAGGTACAATAAAAATGCAAGTAAAAATAAAATGATGTCCCTGTACAAGTAGCCTACAGCACGCCGCACCGTGAACTTAACCCGGGCTATCATATGGATGATGATGATGATGATGATGATGATGATGATATGTGAATTAATGATGGCGAAATGAGTCCGAGGTCCACCGCAGAAAGTTACCCGGCAATTCTGCTTCAATTGATTAAGGGGAAACCGCGGAAAAAACCCAACCAGGTAACTTGTCCCAACAATATTTGAATCGGTTTTTGGAGAAACTACTAAATACAAAGTTTTGGGGAAAAATAAAAAAAAAACTGTTTAAAAGAAATTTCTATTATGACGCCATAACTTGTGCCATGAAGTTAATATTATGAAACGATTTGTCGTGCAATAATATTTAAATCATTGTTGTCACAGCAACCCCTTTCTTCATAGTATACCACCACAATCTGAACACACGCTCTCGCCATGAAACAGTACTAACAATACCATCCCATCGCACCTCCTCATACTCATCCTCTTTCACAATAGCCATGCCAAGACTCTGGAATTCATTACCTGCTAGCATCAGGGACTGCCGAAATAAAATTGAATTCAAACGCAAACTTACTAGGCACTTGGTCAGTAATTGAGACTCGTTCAGACATGGTTTCTTGTAAATAGTTATCTTAATCTATCACAAAATATTTCAATATCCGGTAATTTCATAATTATAGAAATTTGTTATTCTAGGTTTAATTTGTAATTCAGTAAATACAAAAATAGTCTTTGTTCTTAACTTCTATGATAAAATGTCTAGCTTTCATTAATCAGGTAATCTTGTCGTACTTTAATTTTTATTGTAATTGTAATTGTAATTGTAAATTTAATTTTAATTGTAATTTTATTCTCCATATTATAGTTGTAATCCCCTGGTAGAGGGGCAGAGAAGGCCGTCAGGTTAAATAAATAAATATTAAAAAAATACTACATAAAGGATGCAACACATGTTTAACATGTTACATACTGTAGTTATTGCATCGTCAAAATAATTATGGAATTCGCTTCGTTCGTTTCCTGGACATTGACTCACGCAGTAAAGTATAACATTATAAACTTGATTCATAAAATATACTATTATCTCTGAATAACACGGCTGTCGATAGAATTTATGACTTAACGCAAATATTATTAAATGTTATAATTATTCAATTAGTGATATTAAGGAAAAGATTCTTGCAACCTTCTTATTGTGCCAAAAATATATTTATATTTATTTATTTATTTATTTACTCATTTATTTATTTTTATTTACATATTTATTTGTTTATTAACTCATTTCACTTATTCGTTTTTATTTATTTATTTACTTATTTATTTATTTATTTATTTATTTATTTACTAGCCGTACCCGTGCGCTCCGCTGCACCCGTTAGAAATAAAGTAATTATATAATTAAAATAGGACATTTGATCCAGGGAACATTCGTGTTTGATAGAAGGATAAATCGTTTATTACGTTACTTAATTTAAATTTAATTAATAAATTAAAATGCGATCATTTTGATCCAGAGACCACTCATTTGGTCATAAAAATTAGTTTAGGAAATACAGGAAACGAATATACAGAATAGCCTATCAAGTTTTCTGTGCATAAGAATCTATTTTAATCTTACCTGTCCTCGATTCACTCAGGATAACATTATAGCATTATGTCCATCTAGAGAAACTACACTTTCCAATGGTGAATTAATAATTAATTATACAAATCGGTTAATTAAGCTTCTGATATTACTTCATAGAAACGCAGAAACATTATCTGTAGGCTATCTTTCATAGCTTTCGATTGTTGCTGTCCAAGGCCCCTTATAGACGAAGTCATTTGTTTTTTAATTCATTACACGGCCTTAGATGACAGTTATTTTAATTTTAAAACTCATTTATCTCATTAAATATCAGTCCTATCAAAATTTTTCAAAGAATAAAACTTATCGGAAATGATTTTAACGAAATTTTTATTATGTAACATTTTTCATAAAAATCAATAATAAGCGAGATATTTCGATTTATTTAATTCAGGCCCCCTTATAACCCCCCTTTTAAATAATGTATTTTGAATGCCATATAGTCTATAATCTAAGTTACGACGAACTTAATTTATATTCCAATTTTCATCGAAATCCGTTCAGCCATTATCGCGTGAAAAGGTAACAAACATACAGACAGACAGATAGACAGACAGACAGATAGACAGACAGACAGATAGACAGACAGACAGATAGACAGACAGACAGACATAGAAACAAAAATTTCAAAAAAGCTATTTTCGGTTTCAGGGTGGTTAATTATATATGTTAGGACCAATTATTTTTGGAAAATCGAAAATTACCAGAAAAATTTCGGCTACAGATTTATTATTAGTATACATTTATTTATTTATCAGAGCTTCCTTTTTAACTACTATCAACATCATCTTTGTTACAGTCATTATCTACTTCAAGACTAGAGTTCTTGGGTTCGTTCCGCCCCCTCCTTATGATTATAAAGCAACGTTAGCCAAGCGTAAACAACAGGGCTCCCTCATAATGTGGTCAGCATGGACGACACAGAACACACCCTATGGAAGGGACACAAACATCCACTTCCCTGCTTAGAATCGAACCGAGGTCGGATGGATTTGTAAGCAGGTATGTTACTATCAGAACCACGCGTTACATGAATTAACTCCAAAAATGTTAATAAAACACGAAAATATCAAATCAGATCTGCTACGTTGAAATGCATGGCACAATGGCTACAATAAGAGCGAACTTTTTAACCTGTCTGGTCTGAATTAAATGACGGGTCAATTTCCTTTCCTGCAGAAACAGAAGCTCAATTTTATCTAACAACTGCAAAACAACGTTTCATCGCTTTTAGTTCCTGTATTTTAACGCTGAATTAAAGAGCAAAATAATGGAATAGGTGCGTAATAACAAGCATTTAATATTTTTATACTTGAACGACAATTTATGTATTGCAGCCGTGACTTTATAAAATACACTTGAATATTCTTTTTCTATCGTATCGAGCTAACAAAGTTGAAAAACCGATACACTAACAAAAAAGTTGTTCCATACCGCAATGCAGGCTGGGAAATTGGAATAAAAAAGGAAAGCGTGTGCTTTGCTCAAGCTTCAGCAGTTAGATTCTAGGCTATATGCCTCGCGGGGGTTTAACCGTTACATCAACTAATATGCCTTCCTTCTCCTTCCCCATTCATTGGATGAGATGTCACAACCAGAGATTGAATTCGATACTTTTTTCCCTTGCTATAATATAACAAGAAAAGGAGCTGAGGATGGATAACAGTGACCTCTCCAACCATAGTAGCTACGCTCATATTCCTTGTGGAATATATACTGGGCCTTGGGAAATCAACCTATTTCACATAGACTGTTCTATCCGATTTGTCTCATTTTAATCTTTTCCAAAGTCTTTTTTTTTTTTTGACGTCCCGCACTGATTATGGATCCGGGATCCGTAGTGAAACAAAAAATGTCCGAATTTCAAATGCTTACTGTAACAAGACTCTGAACCACAGCCGAATGCTAACGTTATTAGTAGTTAGGTCATGAACAATGTAACTTGACACCACCTACCCTTGATATGGGCATTCGGGCGGCGAAGTTGCATATAAAATTAGCCGTGTCGCGTGGCCTCGCTCAGTAATATCTCGGCATCGAGAGCAGCTACAGGCCTGTGCTATTACTCATTTGATTTTTAATTGCAAGTTCTGCAATTTAGGGTAACTATTACACTTTTACTACGTCACACTACTTTTGACCAATAAAACGGTACGAAACGACGTCTTTCAACCAATCATGGCTGCTTATCGCACAATTTTATCGCGTCCCTAGCATTTGCTTAATTTTATCACGTCCCTAGCATTTGTTTATTTTTATCACTACCCTAGCATTTGTTTCTTTGTTTGCCAACATTTCAAACTGCACTGGTCTGGACGTCAAAAAACAGAAAATTACAAACCGTTCCAGTCGATGCACAGCACTTTCAAATATGACTTGCAATGGCATTCAAGAACAAGAATTAATAAAGATCACTGGTCATAGCTATGCACCTTCCCTGAAACCCTATTTACAAATAAATGAAGAGCACCATCGGAAATCCTGAATAAGTACATGTACATCACCGAGTTCACTTCTTTTACGCACACGTCCAATATAACATCAACTGAACCACCAACCACTAAAACATTCAAATTTGATAATTGTACTTTCAATAACTGTTTCTTTTAAAATTATTCATGTTTATTTTTTATTTCATCATCGTTAATTAAAACGTTTCTTGTTTATTTCATCATCCCTAATTAAAACTTTTCTAACACTTGTTTATAATATTTAGGTTATGTTTGTTATAGCTTCTGCTATATGATATTATGAATAGTCACGTATCAGAGATTGTTTAATACTAAGATTTATTGAAAATCATCTGTCAAGTGACGTTGATTACTGGGATCGGGATAATTGAAGTGGAATGTAACTGTTTTAATAAAAATGAATGAATCAACAAAGCCTTCTTGACCAGTAACCGTCCACAGAGTTCAATGAAGATTCCATAGTTGGCACAACTGATAAGAAAACAGCTATTCATAACACACTACTGCCATCTACTAGCGTAATATTTATAATGTTGAGATGGTACAAATTTGAAGACAGTTTTATATTTTCGTAAGTCAATTAATATTTTATTGTATTGGAGTATTTCGTTACTTCTAATCTTTATATACTTTCTTCTAATCGTGTAATGGTCAATTAAATCCCACTCGAGTTTTGATTTTCTCTAGATAAATCAAAACCTTTAGTGAGATTACTGTTGATAATAAACACGTACGATACACTTCGAATGAGACACAAAAAAATTTGCTGTGAGCAGGGACTAATTTCGAAATGTCGCTTCATATGAAGAGAAAATACATTGCATGTCCTTCATTAAATATTACTTCTCTTATTATAGACGCATACTCTACATTATTACAAACCGAAGCAAAAATAAAACATTCAAACAAACACAACACAGTTTTATTTACGTGCTCATGTATCCCTGATACAAAGCAGAATTTTATCTCTTCTTTTCCAGCCAGTTTATCAATAATATACAGTATACATGTAGGCTTATGTGTAATTTATACGACGTTTCGGAAGTTGAATCTAACTTTACCTTCAGACGAAGAGAAGGAAAAGTAGTTCTACTCACTTAAGTGGATATTGTCTATTTTACTGGTGTCAGCAAGGACAGTAATTACTTTACAACTCGCATTTGTATCTTAAGATGAAAGTAATCTCAACCTTCGAAACGTTGTGCTCTATATTTTTCAATCTAAATATCATCTTCCAGTTCTGAGGTATTCTGAGGGATTATTATTTATTAAACACTAGCCGTACCCGTGCGCTCCGCTGCACCTGTTAGAAATAAATATAAAGTAATTACATAATTAAAATAGGACGTTTGATCCAGGGAACAACTTTTACAACAGCGCAAGATAATCTGCTTCGCTCGTTACCCAATTTTTTTGCATTGCATTTATTGCATATATATTTTATGTATTTTAACACGATTCAATTGAGCATAGTTAAAATTTGAATTATAAAATAATGGATTGCTAAGCTAACGTACTATTACTGCATACTAAATCAATACACTCTCGTTGTTCGTTAATTCTCTGAGATTAAAATGAGTGTACATAAATATTATTTTAAGAAATATAGAAAACGAATGTACAAAATAGCCAATCAAATTTTCTGTGCATAAGGAGCTATTTTAATCTTACCTGTCCTCGATTTACTCAGACGTTACTGTAATAACATTATAGCATTATGTCCATCTAGAGAAACTACACTTTCCAATGGTGAAATAATAATTAATTATACAAATCGGTTAATTTAGCTTCTGATATTACTTCATACAAACACAGAAACATTCTCTGTAGGCTATGTTTAATAGCTTTCGATTGTTGATGTCCAAGGCACCTGTTTCGATTGTTGTTGTCCAAGGCCCCTTATAGACGAAGTCATTTGTTCTTAATTCATTACACCGTCTTAGATGGCGTTATTTTAATTTTAAAACTCATTTATCTCATTAAATATGAGTCCTATCAAAATTTTGTAAAGAATAAAACTTATCGGAAATAATTTTAAATAAACTTTTGTTATGTAACATTTTTCACAAAAATCAATAATAAGCGAGATATTTCGATTTATTTAATTCAGGCCCCCTTATAACCACCCTTTTAAATAACGTATTTTTGAATTCCATATAGCCTAAAATCTAAGTTACAACGAACTTAATTTATATTCCAATTTTCATATAAATCGGTTCAGCCATTATCGCGTGAAAAGGTAACAGACATACAGACAGACATACATACAAAAATTTCAAAAATGCGATTTTCGGTTTCAGGGTGGTTAATTATATATGTTAGGACCAATTATTTTTGGAAAATTGAAAATTACCAGAAAAATTTCGGCTACAGATTTATTATTAGTATAGATGACTTTTATTCTGACCTACATACACGTTAGCAATGTTTTATTCAATCCACATTTTGAAGGCTACGCAACAAAAAAAAATACCACAACTTATTTTTTGGCAAAAAGATGCACTTGTATCCTTTTTTATAATCACGGATACAATTTTAGTTTAATGGATTATTGGAGACGATATTGAGAAGTGTGGGAGAGAAATAACTCTGGGCCTCCTATCAGAAGAGGGTATTTTTACTTTCCTCCCGGAGGACGCCATGAAGGATTTTATCGCTATGTAAAAAACATAATTAAGGAGCGGATTCCTATTTAATTAAATATTATTTTTGCGTGTGATAAAACACAATTAACAAAGTTAAAAATTCCGAACATGAAGTTTCAAGTTTGAAACCCGAATTTTATTTCACATAAAACACATATTTTCACAAAAAAAAATTATGTAAATACATATTTTCAGGAAATGTATTATAAACACATAAATCGTGGAGTTTTTATTTAAATAATTTTTTACAAGAACTTTTAAACATTTTAAAACTAAATCAATTATGTCAATCAGAAGTACGTTATCTTTAAGAATTCTTGGTTGCTTCGTGTTTCTAACCGCTGTATGGTGTATCCGTGATCCATTTTCGTAATAGTATCGCCTCAAGTTCTGAGAACTGCTAGGCAGCATATCAGTGTTGTTATTAGAGAATAAATTAACATGGACAAGGAGGAGAGATCTTGCAACACATAATTAGGAATGTTTATTGCTGAAGATGATTTTATTCCACGCTTTGTTTGTGAAACACAACAGATAAGAGCTCAGATATGAACATTCTTTAATTTAAACAAATCTCTCGCCTCTCGCTCATGTCTATCAAGTAAGGTAATACGTCTTGTTGTGATTCCCTGCTATCGGGCTTCGTCAATCGATATCCTTCAAGATATACTGAAATATGGTTGCTTAAAAACGATTTGGCTTTCCTATTAGCAAATTTAAGCTTTTTGTGTGACACCATAAAAAAACTCGAAACCTCCAAAAACCTGTTGTCTGAAACAGGGAGGTGCGTTCCGTGGAAATTAAACTAGACTCGCTGCCAGGTTGAGAAGTACAAGTACTAAGGGACAAATTCCAGAATGTGTTTGGGAAAAACAGTGTATATAAAAAAACGTGTAAAGTTGCTCAAGTATTGGAGGATGTGCCTGTAGGTGAAATTGACGGTGTTTGTGTTTGTGACATTCCTCTCTTTAAATATACACGTCTGGCGTCCTGTGATGTGGAAAGATCGTTTTCACAGTATAAGTCGTTGTTCAGAGATAATCGGCATGCATTTGTGATGGAGAATTTGGAGATGACCTTTGTTGTTCACTGCAATTCTCGGCCAACTACTAGCACTCAAGTGTGGTTGGTGAGTACCTAGTAACATTTTTTTTCCAAGCTAAGTAAGGTGTTTTTGTCATATTTAAAGTAAATATTTTTTTTTTATTTTTAGCAAATATTTTCATACTTTTTAGCACATAAAAAATAAATATATTTAAATTTTTTAGTACATAAAAATCCGCTCCCTACACATAACCTTCGGCCGGGGTGGAACAACCCGCGAACACGTCCATGTGGAAACACTAGTAATGCCCCACTTCAATTATTCTGATTCTCTACTGACCGACCTCAATGTCAACCAGTCGCAAAGATTACAACGTGTTCATAATTCTTGTGTTCGGTTCGTCTGCGATGTCCGTCGCGCTGACCACATTACCCCATCCTTCCAAACTCTAAACTGGCTACGGCTTAACGAACGTAGAAATTTTCATTCTCTTGTTCTCCTTTTCCAAGTCCTTCACACTTCTACACCTACCTACCTTGCCTCCCGTTTCAGTTACCTGTCATCATATCATAATCTCTTCACACGCACGCAAAATAGCCGCATACTAGCCATACCAACACATAAGACTTCATCGTATTCATCATCATACACAATCTCGCTTTCGCGCTTGTGGAATACCCTACCCAGTGACATCAGAGACTGTCGGAATTTAGTAGCGTTCAAAAGCAAACTTATTAAGCATTTTCTTACTGCGTAGAGTAGGTTTAATTTTTACTTAGTTAATAAAAAAATTTTCTCTCTTCTTAATTTTTACAATGAACTGTCTAGCTTTTATTAGTCTGTTAATTCTTTTAGTACTTTGATTTTTATTGTATTTGTAAATTAAATATTAATTGTAATTATAATTGTAATTGTATTCTTTATATTGTAGTTGTAATCCCCTCGTAGAGGGGAAGAGAAGGCCTGATGGTCTTATCTCTACCAGGTTAAATAAATAAATAAATGTCCAATGAAAATTTGACACATATTTATATGAACTTTTTTTACTGAGAATAGTAGATATTACCAGCCCCTAAATTAATATTTGCTATTTCTCTTGAATCACCCTATACCTATATAATAGTAGAAAAAACAGTGGTTAAAATTTTTTTTCATAATCGATTAATAGTTATTTATGGTACTTGTGAGGTAAGTGCATCTTTATTGCGCGAATGGAAAGATTTAAGCACGAGGCGTCAGCCTAGTGCTTAAATTACACGAGTGCAATAAAGATCACGCTCACAAGTACCATACGTAATTTTATCCATGACCATAACGAAAAATTATATTTTATAAAAGAAAATATGTTGAAACTAAGTCCCCATGTAATCACATACCATGGCATGGATTTTAGAATCAATACGTGTACTAGGTAGGTCATGATGTAGGAGGCCATGATTAGTAAAGAATGGTATCTAAGGCGTTGGATAAATAACAAATTATAATTAATTATATAATTTTAATATATATAGGCTATATATTTTTTCACTTTAAACGTGTATTTTCGTCTTTTTGAAGTTTCAGGGATTATTTAGAAGTGTTCACGGGACTAATGTAATTAAAATAATTTCACATTTTACTTCTGTAAACTTAAGAGGAATATTAAAACTTAATTAATCATCGTGTCTGTTTAGCTCAGTTGGCTAACGCGTGTTGTTTTAAAATCCTATAAACCCAACTTCGCAGATTCAAGTCTCCTCGCATCCCAAAAGGTAAGTTATTACAAAATTTTAAAAAGATGCATATTAGATATGGATGTAATGTACAAATTACGACGTAGCAGATAGAGAAAAGAGAAGGAGATTGAGTGTACGAGTATGTATATTTAAGAAATGGTAATAAAGAAGCAGAGGTAGTGACATCTAGTAACTAATATATTAACTTCTTGTGTAATAGTTCAATGGAAAAATATGCGTGTATGCCCGGGTACTATGAAAATAATGAACTGTGAGATAAAGTTCAAACTGTGAGGTAAAATCTTTATCTCGCTAGTGGAATAAAGTAATGTTGAATAAAAGCCTACTTTACAAACGCAAAAGTATTCAGTAAAGGCATGTTTTTCGTTATGGTCATGGATAAAAAATTTAATTAGATTCATGCATGGAATGTTTGAAGGGAATCCTAGGATTTGACTCCCATGCCAGAGAATTCTGGCACGGCATCATTCAAATAAATAGCGTTACTACAAAACTTCGACCACACTCGCAACTGTATCTAGAAATTCTGTGGTTTGCGGATACTATCTTCCTGGAAATCATAACTTAGTGGATAAGGGATTCACTGCCCGCATGTGCATTTTGTTCATATAGACACCGAGTTTCCAAATAACCCACTAACGATCTTTGAAATTCCCCCAAAACAGTGCTTTGTGTATAAATAGCTAAGTCGTGTAGTAGCAGCACAAAATCAATACTACGATCTGGGAACAAAAGGAGCCTTAAGACGAATATTATACACCGATGTAGGGCCCACCTCGACGACGCGCAGCGGAGTGGGAGTCCCACGGGTTCCGCTTCGAGTGCTGGAGCTGTGGTGGAAGGACACTGTCAGGATGCTGATTACACTTTTCGTCTTTTCCAGTTGAGCAGCGAAAAGACTTTGCGTTTTTATTTTCCCTCCATACTGGAGCAAAGATGTTAAACTAATACCACGGTATGCTGATTTTTGGTTGTTTCTCTTCATGGAGCCATGGTGGGAGGAGAATTTCAGAAGACGTTTCTTGGTTCAGTCAATCCAATGGTAGTGTTCCTGCAACCGCTCTTGATCACTAGTTTCGCGACTCGATGTGGAATACTAGGTGATATGGTTGTGGGACCATATTTCTTTGATGGAAATGTAAATCAATACACATATGGGTAATTGTTTGACAGCACTGTAATAGAGTTTCTGTATGATTTAACTACCGAACAAACGGATAAGAAAGTGGTTTCAACAAGATTAAGGTATATTATGCTCTAACAGTTCGCCAGAAACTAAATAAGATGTTCGATGTGCACTGAGTTGGACGAGGTGGAGCTAAGTCATGGCCTGCACGGTCACCAGACCTCACATTGCTTGATTTCTTTCTATGGAGATTTGTGAAACAGCACGTTTTTCAGACAGAGCCTACATCTATAGATAACTTGAAACAAAGGATCACCCATGTTATCCAGCACATCCCAGCTGCAAACACTTTTAAATGTGACAGAACAACGTTAGGATAGATAAAATGAATTTGGTATCATGTGATTGCATCATAGGTATAAACCATTTCCTTGTTCAATTAGCGTATTACTTGTTATTTTTCATAAAACGTAACAAACATATACTAAGATTTATTTTATCGTAATATTTTATATTACCAAACGGAAATATTAACGTACGCACTAGTTTTTTTATGTTATGTCAGTTTACGGCTAAGAATTAGACGTCCAGTTGACTTCAGTCGTAGCATTAGCTATGCTGGCCATAACTACTTATACTATAGAAATGTCTTATTGCTTTCGTCTAACGAGACATAGCCTAACGATGGGTGACTATGTCCCTATTTATGGAACGTATTAAGAAATTCCGAAACGTCGGCGATGCTAAATCTCAAGGCACGGTTGATAATCCCAAATTATTCTTTAAAAGTTAATCACAGTGAAAGTCTAAAGCAGGGTTGCAGAACTGAGGAAAAGAGGGGTGGAAGCATGGGGAAAGAGTTTGTTCCCCCGTCCACAAGGCCGGAGCCTTCAATGACGTTTCTATGACGTTTGGCAACACACTGAATACATATTATCTTTTCTTCTCCTGCCCTACAATGACGCGAGTGTTGAAGGAAAGAGATGAGTTACGTGTTTTGGCTTATGACGTCTGCCTCAATTGGAGCACACTTTTACATCCCTGGCCTAAAGCCTCTTTTCAGTTTGCTCTGAATTAAAAGTTTAAGCATATGTGTAGTAGAATCGATCACAAATATCCATATCCTCTTAGCTTATTTCCTGATAACACTATAAAATTCGGGAATTTCAAAGATAACAGACAATTGTTATAAACACATTCATTACGCAATAGTTAGGTATTATACTTTTACTAGTGGCTTGTGCAGCAAATGCTGCAAACTAAGTTCATTACCATTCAAATTAAAATTTTTCAAATTTATTGCCAATGAAGAATAGCAGACATTTTGGAAGTTACTTGCTTCCATAATAAAGAAACATTCCCTCTGAATCGTTTTCTGTATGCTAAATACTTTTATTGAACCTATATTATTACTATTACATCTTCAAGCAAGATTAATTCAGTCTCTACCATCATATCCCACCTCTCTCAAATCGATTTTAATATTATCCTCCCATCTACGTCTGCCTCCCTCAAGGTCTTTTCCCTTCAGCTCTTCCAACTAACACTCTATACCATTTCTAGATTAACCCATACGTGCTACATGCGCTGCCATCTCAAATGTCTGGATATAATGTTCCTAATTATGTTAGGTGAAGAATACAATGCGTGCAGTTCTACATGGTGTAACTTTCTTCATTCCCCTATGACTTCATCCCTCTTAGCCCCAAATATTTTCCTAAACATCTTATTTTCGAACCCTTAATCTCTGTTCCTCTCTCAAAGTGAAAATCCAAGTTTCACAACCATAAAGAACAACCGGTAGCATAACTGTTTTATAAATTCTAACTTTCAGTTTTAAATATCTACACTACACCGCCATTAAATATATGGAAAAGATCCATACCGCTTGATTAATAACTATAAAAATATTTCACTTTAATAACAATATTGTTAGCTTACGTAAGTTTTGTATAGACTTCTATATAGCCGTCACTCAGTAAATATTATAAAAATGAAGATCTAACTTCAGATATTCTCTACGCCTATTTACATAACCCCAAAAGATTTCACTTTCATATCATCAATAAAGCATTAATCTGTATAATTGGTGACAAATACATCATGTCATTCACTATAATAATATTTCATTTTTAATGGTAATAATGTCATCAAACATTCTTAAGTTTTGTAGTTTTTAATATCCAATACACACTGTACTCAGAAAATTACACACCAGAGAAGGTTCTTTTTAGTAAATCCTGAAGTTTTTAATAACCAATATTACAGAAACGTTCAGAAAAAGTTATACAAATAAAGATCGATATATTGGCATTATGTCAGCCATCTGAACTCTAAATATGTTAGCAATCCTGCAGGTCATAGCCTTCGTGTGATATTGTTTATTGTAGTGTGTTTGTGTTTTGTTTTCTTTTATTCTGAAAGGGCCATTACCTATTTCTCAAAACTGACGACAGATGGATTTTGGAAAATAGGAACATGATGTAGGAAAATTGACATTTCATTAAAAATTACTATTTTTCTGAAAAACTTTGGGTTCCAAGCTTCAAAATGAGGGATCATTTATTAAAATCCGTTCAGCCGTTTTCTCGTAATTTACATTACCAGTTCAAATTATATATATAGATTACGCAACTGAAAAATTAAACTAAAAATGACCTTAACCTTGACCCGGTCACGGTTTATCTCGTCATTCGTATTCTTGACTTTATAACACACAGCGGGACTCGATTGAGCAGAAGTTGGGACGTTACCGAGTCTCCGTGAGATATGACGTAACTTTGGCGGCAGGGAAATGTCTTACAGTAAGAGGGAATGAGCCCGTGAGTATAATGTGGCTTCAGTGCACATAGGAGGCATACCACTCCACAACCTCCTAGATGTACGGCACCATAACATCGCCAACTCTAGATGCAGCCCTACAAGTAGATTACCCTGGTGATTTATACATTTATTACAGGCAGCAAGCATTCTGAATATATCAACTCTCACAACAGCTGTTTGTGACGAACAAATCTACTCTCCTTCTACATAGAGATTAATAGGAGAATAAGGCAGAATAAAATTGCGTTGCCAACAAAATTCGCGAATATAACAGATGTCAAGAATTGGAGAAAAATTCTATTATAGGAATATAAACCATTCATTCATACATAAAGTTAATTTAGCCTCCTGAACTTCAAACCGGCCTTAATGCATGCGATATGATATCTGCGACGTCAGACCGTAAAGAGAAACAGAATTCGATTCTCGACAGACTGGATAGTCGTGGAGAGTACTAGGCGCTATTTGTGAGTCTCATTTCTTTAGGAACCCGTTGTTGAAAATAGTATCAATTGAATTGCGTTTGTTCAAATATCTTGTTATCAAATTCTGGACACATTTAAAAAGGACCGGGAAAGGTATGGATATAATTTTATTACATAATTAATTATATTTTGAATAGATTTGAGACTATTCATTTATTGTTTTCTGTCCAAGGGCAGCTCCTCCATTGCAAACCCAGCATTCTCCAATATTCCCTCATTTCCGTCTTCCTCTTACTCTCCGAATAAGATCCCTATATCTTAATGTCGTTTATCATCTGATTTCCTCTCTCCTGAACTTTCTCCCCCGTTCACCATTCCTTCCAGCACATCCTTCAGTAGTTAGTTTCTTCTCAGATCAATTTCAGCATTATTCTTTCTTCACCCACTCTTTCTAATGTAACATCATTTCTTATTCTGTCTGTCCATTTCACACGTTCCGCCATTTTCCATATCCACATTTCAAAAGTTTCTAGTCGTTTCTCTTCACTTTGTCGTAATATCTATGCCACTCTCCACACAAAGCACTTCACTAGTCTCTTTCTTAGTTCTTTTTCCAGAAGTCTTCAGAAAACGTTCCTTTTTGTATCAAAAGTTTCCTTTGTCATTGTTTTCTTACTAGGTTATTTTACGACGCTTTATCAACATCTTAGGTTATTTAGCGTCTGAATGAGATGAAGGTAATAATGCCGGTGAAATGATTCCGGGGTCCGGCACCGAAAGTGACCCAGCATTTGCTCGTGTTGGGTTGAGGGAAAACCCCGGAAAAAACCTCAACCAGGTAATCGAACCTGGGCCACCTGGTTTCGCGGCCAGACGCGCTAGCCGTTACTCCGCAGGTGTGGACTTTGTCATTGTTATCCTCCGTTTGACTTCCTGGCGGCAGCTCATGTTACAACTAATGTTACACCCAAAGTATTTGAAGATCCCCACAACAAAATTAGCACAGGTAAAAGTCGAACTTTGTATAAGCTACATCAAATGTGTAGGCCTAACTTAATTGAAAATGTCACAATGTCTCTGAAAACACTGAACCAAGAAACTTTAAATTTCATAAACGCTATAAATAAACCATTCGTTGTTCCGTGAAACCAAATGCATTCGTGCGCCGTAGCTTACAGCAAGAACTTTATGGAAAGGATAAGTGAACTAGCTAGCTACAATGAAAGCTTCCAATCCACTTTCTTCTCTCCCTCTAGTGCAGGTAGGTTTCACGAGATAACGACTAGCCTATACATGTTAATGATGAGATCCTAGTAGTATATAAAGCATGGATGGACATCGTGTCTCACTTGAGAAATAATGCCTCACTGACCTTCACAGAGCTTATCGCTCTGAGTGATATCACCTTCACAGTCCCCGTTCCTTCCTCACGCAGCTCCTAGGCGTGGGCAGGTTCTATATCAGTTTCATAAGCAATATCAGTGGTGGCATAATGGCATTATCAAAGCAGTGTGTACGCGTTAGAAAACGATTATTTCATGAGAAATTGGAGAAAGAGTTTTTTTTTTTTTTGCTATTTATAAGGGGAGAACATACGATGTATGTTATGCTCGAAAATCCTATCAGGCATTAATAAATTTAATATACAACGACATTACTCCTTATGTCATAAAGAACGTGCTGAATTAGAAGGTAAGACAAATTAAATGTTATTTTTCGTACTATTCCGAAGAAAATTTATGATCTTAACATTTGCATAGTATGCTAAATATGACATTATACCTTAAACACGCTGCATTAAAAGGTAGCCTACGAGGAATTAAATGTTGTTTGTACGTATTATTTCCAAAAGAAAATTATATAAAAAAAAAAACATTAAATGTGCGTAGAAAACGAAATATGATTTTCTGAAATTATTTTAGGTCGAGAACGTGCAAATCTATAAAGTAATCTTGATAAACGCCAGAATATTCAAGAAAATAAACGTAGACAACGTGATGGAATATTATTGGCTAGTTACGCAATTTCTCGCCTGTGATTTAAATCAATTCAGTGATGGAGAAATAGTAAAGAGGTTTATGATTAAAGCTGCCGAATTAATTTGCCAAATTGAATAAAAGTTTTCGAGTCTCTCACGTTAACCAAGTGCTTTCTTAATAATTCGCCACTGACCGCCTTAGCGATTACGATAAGGTGACGCAGGTCACAGCAGTTTATATTTCCCATCGTACTCTGCAATCTCCTCTCCTAGTAAACAAACTATTTCAAATCGAGTGCCTCACGTAACCGAAAATTGTGTCCATGTATGATATAAAGCAAATTTACATGCTTCTAATTTAAACTGAAAATGTTCACTTGATTATAGTTTAGTCTGATAATTAATTGAGATATGCCACAGCTCTCATATTCCAAATTGAAAGATAGCTTTCTCACAAGGGAACCGTCCCAGGTCGTTGAGCTTGAATTTAATGGAAATGCATATTTAAGCTAATTTTTGTTCGTTAATAAACGTGGTGATAGTTGTTCGTTTCGCTTTTTCCTCGTTTACGAAATATATTGACTTGAAAATTGTTGCTACTTATACCGCTTCTTGCGCACACTCGGATCCTCATAGCTCCGCGACACCGTATCACAGCTCTCGCGTCAATGCTCTAGTCTATTTGTTTTCTCTTAACTCACATTAATACAGCGGTAGTGCAATCCATGACACCTTTCACTCATTCGTACGCCGTCCAAATCCATAGGTATGCAGCTGGAAGTCTAGGAACACGACTGTTGGCTACACACTATGCTTTCAAGAACCGAAAGGGGAATTTGGACCTAAAGTAAAAACAACGTGTAGACAAATATAATATCGTGGTCGATGCAAGTAGTTTCGGTGAATTGACAAAAAATCACGTGAGAAGATGATTAAGAGATGTATTTCTCCCGGATGTTAAAAAAGACACACTACTACTTCTGGATTCTTGGAGTGGTCAGATACATGACACTATATTTACTTTTGAAAGAGTAAACAATACTTTAGCCTACATGGTAAGACAATTAAAACACAAATTATCTTTCCAAAAACTGCAAAATTTGTGCAACCCTTGGATGTGTATTTTTTTAGGGAATATAAAATTGTAATTCGAAGGCAAGAAGAGTATTTCAGGCATACAATTATCTGTGAAGATATTCCAGACACATTCCACGATAAGGACTTCATAATGACATTACATTCCGTTGTGTATCAACAATTTCATTTACCTGTCCTAAATGACTTGTACGTACGTACGTACTGCACGTATGTATGTATATGTATGTATGTATGTATGTATGTATGTATGTATGTATGTATGTATGTATGTATGTATGTATGTATGTATGTATGTATGTATGTATGTATGTATTGATTAACACTACAATTGGGTATACACCCGGTGGCAGTGATATATAATATACAATACTAAAATTACATACACCAGGTGGCAGTGATATATAATATACAATAATAAAATTACAATAATTACGTCAATAAAAAATAAAATAAACGTAAATTTAATTCTAATCTATACTAATAATAAATCTGTAGCCGAAATTTTTCTGGTAATTTTCGATTTTCCAAAAATAATTGGTCCTAATATATATAATTCACCACCCTGAAACCGAAAATCGCTTTTTTTTATTTTTGTTTGTATGTCTGTCTGTCTGGATGTTTCTTACCTTTTCACGCGATAATGGCTGAACGGATTTATATGAAAATTGGAGTATAAATTAAGTTCGTCATAACTTAGAATTTAGGCTATATGGCATTCAAAATATTTTATTTAAAAGGGGGGTTATAAGGGGGCTTTAATTAAATAAATCGAAATATCTCCCTTATTATTAATTTTCATGAAAAATGTTAGATAACAAAAGTTTCTTTAAAAGTAATTTCCGATAAGTTTTATTCTATGCAACATTTTGATAGGACTGATATTTAATGAGATAAATCAGTTTTAAAATTACAATAACAACGCCATCTAAGGCGGTGTAATGAAATAAAAAACAAATGACTTCGTCTATAAGGGGCCTTGACAACAACAATCGAAAGCTATGAAACATAGCCTACAGAGAATGTTTCTGTGTTTGTATGAAGTAATATCGGAAGCTAAATTAACCGATTTGTATAATTAATTATTAATTCACCATTGGAAAGTGTAGTTTCTCTAGATGGACATAATGCTATAATGTTATTACAGTAACTTCTGAGTGAATCCAGGACAGATAAGATTAAAAGAGCTTCTTATGCACAGAAAACTTGATAGGCTATTCTGTACATTCGTTTCCTGTATTTCCTAAAATAATGTTTATGTCTCTGGATCAAAATGATCGCATTTTATTTTTTTTAAATACAATTTAAATTAAATAACATACTAAACGATTTATCCTTCTATCAAACACGAATGTTCCCTGGATAAAATGTCCTGTTTTAATTATGTAATTACTTTATATTTATTTCTAACGGGTGCAGCGGAGTGCACGGGTACCGCTAGTTATAAATAAATAAATGCAGTAAACCCAGGACTATAAATAAAGACTATATTATAATAACGCCTACTATAAGAAAAAGTATACCTAACTTATAAGTACTTCTATTAAACCCAACTATTATCAACTTAAGTAATTACAAGTCACATATTAATATACGCGTGACAGAGGTGTGGATGTGTGACGGAGAAACATGTGAGGAAGTTTGATAACGTTCTTGCAACAACGTTGCATGTTGGAAACAGTGTGTGTGTTAGAGAAGAGTGTGAAAAACCAGCCAATATAAAATGTTTGTACTGTTCAATTGCTCTTTGTTCCGACCACTTCATTTAGAATCCACTGTCATACTTAAGGTGAGTTAGAAAGTTAATACATATTTTAAATTCAAATTGAATTTGTATTTCAGCAAGATCACCCATTAATGTGAGCTAAGAGAAAAGAAATAGACTAGAGCTTTAATGCTGGAGCTGTGATACGGTGTCGCGGAGCTATGAGGATCCGAGTGGGCGCAAGAAGCGGCATATGTAGCATAGATTTTGAAGTCGTTATGTTTCGTAAACGAGGAAAAAGCGAAACGAACTACTATCACCATGTTTCTTAACGAACGAAAATTGGCTTAAATATGAATTTTTATTAAATTCGAGCACCACGACCTGGGACGGTTACCTTATCAGTGAATAAATGGCATATCCCAACTGTGTGAGCTTTTGTTTGCGTCCAGTTCTACTGTATTTCATGGCGTTTTGGTCAACATGATGGCATCCACAAACTCTTTTACTGGAAAAAACAAAGATTTTCATATTGTTACTCTGGATTTACTTACTAAAAATAGTAGTTTTCATTTCAATCGTACATAGAGTTTTCGTACCAGGACATATAACTCATCATTAACTTAATTTTTTTATGCTCGACCATGCCGAAATGTAGTAATTATTCACCTGGTAGCAGACCTTTAATGTATGTCATTAAAGTACACCTACTCATTAAAGGTCACGTCTTTCAGCCAATGACGACTCAGGTTACATCTGCTCAGCCAATGACAGGTCAGCTTTCTACCGTTATAAAACCGCAAGTATCGATTATTCTCGGATATGCAATCGAAAGAGAATTAGCGAAAAGTCACGGAGGCTGGAAATCCAATACTGTCGCAGAAGGTTGTGTTCTGTTACTATAATAATTAGCGTTAATTGTAAATAATATTCAAATAAATTCAATTTGTCATCTCGTTTTTCAATGTCTAATTTAATTTTAATGTTATCTCTGTAGATTCTTATTGCCTAGCAAGGTCAATGTGAACATCTGTTTCTCGGAAAAAATCAATACTTTCGCGTCTGCGTACATCTCACAACATACGGGACATTGCTCCAGGTCAGATACAAAGAAAATTAATAATATCAAGTTAGAAATATGGTCGAGCATAAAAGTCGTATGAAACTCGCCTATAATGGTAATTAAGAAGCTCGTATGAAAATTATGAAACTCGCTTGCGCTTGTTTCATAAATATCCATACTCGCTTCTTAATTACCTTCATTATAGGCTCGTTGCATAATGTACTATTAATTTCCATAATATATTTTTTTATCCAATGCCACCAGGTTGTCTTTCGACATTTCTGGTCTTCTCCTAGCCGTGGCTTAGTTGTAACCCACTTCTGAGGTTGGGGCGCCTGGAAGGTGGAGTTACATTACCTCGATGATATGACAGGATGATTATAATAATGTGGTGCCAGGAGAGGTCTTAAATCTAAACTTAACCTAAATTCCAGACCATGGACGAACACAGGAATAATCCCCTTTAAGGAAAGATTCCTGTGCTCTAACCGGGAATCGAACCCGGGACCTCATGAACTATAGCCAAAAGCTCTGACCCACTAGACCATGAAGCTGTTTAATTAAATAGCAGGAAAGCTGACGAACTACTAACGACAAGGCTCAAGAATTTTCAGGTAAACCTTAAGCACCATATTTAACAAATCTTGAAAAAATGAAGTCTTGATATAAAAAAAAATGTGCAGAACTTTAAAAACAAAGATAAAATGTCATTTTTCTCAAAATGAACTTCGGTTGGGATCTGCTGTTATTATTCTGAGCGCCGTCCCTAGCCTGGGGCTAGCAGGGCGTAGGGGTATCCACTGAGACACACACAGGACAACAATTTACAAGAGATATCCATCCATGTCCGTGGTGGGATTCGAAAGCTGGGCCGTAAAACAATACCAACGTAAGGTAACTAGCGCTATAGACGAGCTCTAGCTTGTTACCACCCACGCGCGGTTGGAAAAGTTGGTGTAAAAGAGATACATTTTATTTGAAAATTTTATTTCAATCGGTAATTATGTATGGAATTATAGGATGGGATAGCTCATTTAAATCCAATTTTAATGCACTTTATTTATTACAGAAGAAAATAATTAAAATATGTCTTCATAAACCTATTGATTTTCCATCTCAAAATTTGTTTTTAGACTTTAATGTACTTAACGTAAGACAAATTTATTATATTGTATTAATAAAATTCATACATAAAAATCGAAATAATTTTGAATTGTATTCTCATAGTTATGAAACAAAAAGTATGAATTCTTTAAGATTGTTTGAACCAAAATGCAACACTGTTACAGTATTTAATCATAGTAGTAATTTAGGCCCAAGAATATATAACAAATGTATATTTAAATATCCTAATCTTGTCAATTCTAATAGTTCTAGTATTAAATTTATGTATAGATTTGATAAAAATTGAAAAATTTTAAATTTAAATTTATATACTATAATTCCATAGTAGACATAAGACAAATTGTATTGTATACTTATTAATTTCAATTCAGGAATCCGCCCCTGAGCACGAGTTCTACTCTTTCAGGGGCGAGCTAAAGTTTTTCTGTATATATTATAATTTATGTTACAATTATTAGCAAAATAATAAATAAATAAATAAATAAATTCATAAAATTAGCGAAAATATGTTCGTAAACGAAGTAATACAGTTAAACAATAAGCAATTTCGTTAATAAATATCGAGAAATGGCTTGGACACTAACTGAAAAGGTTTATAAAGAGTCAAAAGGTAACGAAAACTTTTCGCTGTGGACCCATCCTTACACTCAAAAAGTGGCTCAAATTATGCTTTTGTTGAAAAGTCTGTTGAGAACAGTCGTTGGATTCGACTACTCTTTTCACGGTTTAAAATCGAGTTCACGGGGTCGAGAGAAAATCGATTTGTAGCGACGTGTTAATTATTTTTTTCCGGTTCGCCAAATACATTTTCAGAGTCGTTCACACAGAGAATGCGGCTTCCTTTAAACTTGTCAAAGAACGTGAGTTGTACACAGGTGACTTGCAGGTAAATATCCTTGCCTTTTGTAACATTTATTGCACAGCGATATTGTTTTTGCCACGCTTTCAGTAAGTTTCCACTCATCAATAAATCTTCTTTATCCGCGTGATAAAAATGGGCGATTGCGCGCGATTCGAGCTCTCGCTGCAGACGTGATTGACAGTTTGAAAGAGCCTCGGAAATTACTTTTCAAACTCTTTCTTCCACCCCGCGACGCTCACACCCGGGGCCCCGGGCTGTTGTTAATTGATCAAAAGAAACTGGGGTGACAGGTGACGAAACGTTAACAAGAGATTTAGTTCGCCGAATAAAAACCCGAGGCAAGAAACGCGCTGACGTTAGATATGAAAGGGAAATAATGAACGTGTAAGAAGCTTAAAAAAAGGGTAAAGCAGAAAATTGCAAATTAAACAGCTCTACATCAATTTACATATTCTGCTGAGCAAACTTCCAGAGCCTTCTAAATAAAGTGACCTGGGTAATTGGGGGGTGGGATCCCATTCCAGATCCTGGGTCTTGCCTCGTTCTTCCTGTCCGCATGCGACCAACTGACGACGACATGGTGCGAGTTACATACTGACATTACATGCAGACCAATTACGTAGTCCTATAAAACACTACTGCCGTTGTTTCTTTTAAAATTATTACTCCTTTCTTATGTATTTTACTACACTGTTCAATGCTGGAATTATTACGCTTTCAAAACCATACATACATACATACATACATACATACATACATACATACATACATACATACATACATACATACATACATACATACATACATACATACATACATACATACATACATACATACATACATACATACATACATACATACATACATACAGGGACATCATTTTATTTTTACTAACATTTTTAATATTGACCTGGCTATACCTTTAGAGAACCGGAAACACCGTTCGCTACCCCCTTCCACGGCTGGAGTTCGATGATACTGGCGTAAAACACAAACAAATCACTTTACTAGGTATAGGAGGGAAGAAAAGTACTTCATCCATTTACGTAAACCAGGAAATATCGCGATTTTGAGTTCGATAATTTTCATTAGATTTTTGTTTAATCAAAACGCAGTATTGTATTACTCACGAACTGAGTTATCCATGCGAACGTATTCATTATGCAGTGTATATTATACTGTCTACAGCACATTAGCGTACAATATAGAGAATGAAGTTAAATTGAAAAATAATCAATAGTTATACTGTTACTATTATTTATACATTAAAGGTTTAATATCACTGTTAACAATAATTATATCCCGTCAATTATTTATTTCATATATGGATATTTAAACACATATTTGAAAATGGTGGCCGTTCATTTCGATACAGGCTTCAGTTCTTTTGTGCATATTATCGCACTATAGACTATTGCATCTAATTCCAATTGCCAGTTTCGTCCTTCGTACTAGTAACTCATGTTGAAATAATTCTGTACCTACTCTATAAAAGAGTACCTTACGTACTGTACATTCAATCTTCACTTCTGCCCGACCCGCACAGATAAAATTACTTAGACATACTATCTACTGTCCGTCCAAGTGGTTATGCCGCAGGATCGTAGAAAGGGGGAAAACACGTGACAGTTAATTACTTAATGAGACCCTTTTATTTAAGTTATTTTAGACAGTTGTATAATATTACGTAAACGTCCAATTCCTAACAGAAATTAATGTTTTCAGAAAAGAGCTAAGACAGCCCAGCTTTTACAGAGGGGCGTGCAGAAGGAGGTGGGAGAAATCGGGATGCGACGTAGGCAAACGGACAGTACCTGTGCGAAAATATGATTCAATATTGAAAGTTCTTTCGTCACTGGAAAACGCGAACATATTTCTGGAACGTACTATACTCACTAACTCAGTGCTGTTTACTACATGCGGCCTTGATTCTGTCTGGAAGACAGTTGGAACTTCATTAGTAGAAGGGGTGGGAGTGAAGTACATTCAAAAACTCAGGTACAATAAAAATTATAGTAAAAATAAAATGATGTCCCTGTACATACATACATACATACATACATACATACATACATACATACATACATACAGTCCGCCTGGGTGGCGCAGTCGGTATAGTACTGGTCTTCTGTGCCCGAGGTTGCGGATTCGATCCTGGTCCAGGTCGATGGCATTTAAGTGTGCTTAAATGCGACAGGCTCATGTCAGTAGTCCACACCTGTGGAGTAACGATCAGCGCGTCTGGCTGCGAAACCAGGTGGCCCGGGTTCGAATCCCGGTCGGGGCAAGTCACCTGGTTGAGGTTTTTCCGGGGTTTTCCCTCAACCCAATACGAGCAAATGCTGGGTAACTTTCGGTGCTGGACCCTGGACTCATTTCACCGGCATTATCACCTTCATATCATTCAGACGCTAAATAACCTAGATGTTGATACAGTGTCGTAAAACAACCCAATAAAATAAAAAAATTAAAATGTCAGTAAATTTACTCGCATGTAAAAGGACTCCAAAATTCCGGAACACCGGCGACGCTGATATGACCTCGGCAGTTGCGAGCGTCGTTAAATAAAATATATTTTTACATACATACATGCGTCGGCGTCGGTAGCACAGTCGGTATAGCGCTGGCCTTCTGTGCTCGAGGTTGCGGGTTCGATCCCGGCCTAGATCGATGGCATTTAAGTGTGCTTCTTGCCTCGGGTTTTTATTCGGGGAACTAAATCTCTTGTTAACGTCAGTAGATTTACTGGCATGTAAAAGAACTCCTGCAGGACAAAATTCCGGCACATCGGCGACGCTGATATAACCTCTGCAGTTGCGAGCGTCGTTAAATAAACCATAATTTTTTACATACATGCAGGGTTGCCAGATTCTCGCGTCATGAATCCAGGACAGGTGATATATTGCCTACCTTAACGTGACTACACATTTGCATTAATTCAGTTTGCAATACAACTGATTCTATTCATTCTATGCATTTCGACTAATCATATAGGACCTAAGCTTTTAATTTTGTTACATTTTTGCTAGATTATGAAATTTCCTTCGAATTATCAAGTCTGAAAAATAATGTCATATTACAGCCTGATATATATATTTTTTTTCGTTGTTGGTAACTCTATAGCATCTATTAGATGCTTTATGGTTGTGCTAACAGATGGAGTTACTTGTCAACAATGTGACGCTGAAACGTGTGTTCAGGTTACTGCCCAGCGACAGTCCTGATGTATTTTTATATTTGTGATGATTGGTTAATATTAACCCGGCACACTCACATTTATACAAATTATTCTTCTTCAAGAAAAATTCACCGAGAGCCCAGCCCGGGAATCGAACCCGGGACCTCCTGATCTGTAAGCCAGCATGCTGACCAACAGACCACGGAGGCAGTCTAAGCCTGATCTATACACAAAAAGTGCATGATACAGTGTTTTTATTTCAATACAACCTGATAGGAGGCGCCACACGGCGTTGACAACGAGTTGAACATAGTTTGGACAGGGTCTTAAAAAATGAATAAGGAATTTTAAAAATAGTTGTATATGTGAGTAAATGAGCAAAAATTGTAATTTTCCAATATTTTTGACATTCCAGGACAAATATAACTCAATCCAGGACACAGGACACGCCATTAAAATCTAGAACAGTCCTGGGAAATCCAGAACGTCTGGCAACCATGTCATACATAGGTACATGCTTACATACTGTACACACACACATATACACATTCATAAATTTTTGTTAATTGTGTTAGCTTGTACACAGCACTTGTGTGATCTCATAATTGAATCCGCTACGATGCCTCTCACTCATTTGTCCGGATGGACGTGTAGTTACAGTACATATTAATCCCGATGTCACTGTCAGATGGTGACCATCAAGAGTGGAAACTTAAAACTGCTAAATGAAAAAGATTAGCGATGTAAGTTGATGAGCCGCACCCAGACATTGCTAATTGCACGGCGTAATGATGCATGCCTGATTGCACGGGAACCGTTTGCTTGGCCACTGAGTGAACAGAATGGACTCAGCCTTGCAGGTTCTGAGAGCAACTGTCTATGTTGGCCAGTGATTGGACAGACCTTACTGTACACCACCAGTACCATCATCATCATCATCATCATCATCATCATCATCAGGGCTAGGATTTTGATGAAATTGCATCTTTTTTCTAGTAAGCCAGAAACATTGCTGCTTTAGTGCATTATGTTATGTGATAAATTGAGTGTTTTAAAACATATTTGTTAGGGCATTTTTTAATTTTTTGCATGCTACAACTCATAACAGCATTTTTTGTTTTATTCTGTCAATTTTGGGATATTTTCATTCAATTTTGGCCATAAATCCCTATTATTAATGCTAAATATATTTATTTCCTTTGACATTTTCTCTACATATTTTGTCCATTAATACCCATTATTTTGTATATTATTTTATTCGTTTTTCTAAACAAATATTGCCATTTTAACGTAGTACACCCCCATGTAATGGATCAGTCCAACCACCCCTTCAATATAAACTCCTCTATGCCTGCAAGTTCCGGATAAGAGTGCCCTTGTGGTGGACTACATGGAAACTACATCAGGTAAAATAATTAATTAAAGTGTACTACTTAGAAAAATTATGTAAAATTAAATAAACTTGAATGTTGGTACTAGAATTTAATTCAATTACTAGTCTAAATATTAATATTCCTATTAAGCCAATTATGTAAGATCAATTTTTAGGGCATTTTAAGGTTTTTTTTTAGTGTTTTAGGTCATAGATGCATTGTTTTTAGGACATTTTTTCATGATTTATAGGTTATAAAAATCCTAGCCCTAATCATCATCATCATCATCATCATCATATACATGTCTCCGTTTTCTAGATCTGGGTCCGTTTTTGCTGAGGACTGTAGGCTACAGCTAAACTTTCTGTAACAGTCGAACTTCTTGCATACAGTACTTTTAAAGGAGTATTATAATTTAATACATATGACAGTCCTAAACATTGGGAAATATGAATAGATTTTATTCTCCGTGGAAAATCAGTTTTGTCAATGAGATGTTTGGTAATTTGTTTTGGAAGACATAAGACATTTTTATCTTTCTTGATTCAAATGAGTGCAACAGAAATTTTAAAAGAACTCGTGACTCGAAAACAAAATTTCTTTTGTGCGACATCATGACTTATGTTCAAAAATATATTACTGAGACAGTTTATTTTAATTCCTGCCATTGCTTGCTCGTCAACATCTGTAGAAATGTACTGTATCTGTTATTACTGGAAAGTTGCAGACAAATAAATCGCGTGTGCCGTATTGTGCCAATGTAGAAAAATACGTTGCTTTCGTCCCCTAGTAAGTTATAATACATAATTGTGCACAAGAACGCTGCTCGAGAATGAGGAAACAGTCACAATATTGCAGAAGAAAATGTCAATGACGATTTTAAGAAATCAATCGTTCCATTTAAATACTCGTACAAGTTACAACATTCCGAGGCTTATTTGAAGGTTTCGTAACACGCTGTTTTTTTACGGTGATGGGTTGTTAGCCCTTCGCCCAACCCCCAAGCTGGAGGACCACCCCTCATCGGCTGTCCGCGACTGCTTATTCAATATATTCGCAGCTACCCTCCATATCTGGAGGCCGTCTCCTCGATCCGCAACCTGAGGACGCGCCATGCCGTGGTGATAGGGACCCACAATACATAGATTTCAAAAAGGTATATGACTCGGTTAAGAGAAAAGTTTTATATGATACTAGCTGAAAGTATCCGGCGTTGCCCGGGTTTTTCCTTTCTGTTTCTGTTTTCAAATGAAATGTTTGTTAAATTTTCGAAAATTTCGGAAACCCAACTATAGACAATCAAAACGAATTGTTTTACTAAGCTTTCCTCGCACATAAAGATGAATCTTTACTTAACTTCACTTACATGAATTAATACTCCTTAGCCAAATGCCTGCCAGGTTTAACTAAATTTAAAACAATTGTAGATCAGGCACCGAAAAGAAAATATTTCATCATGTGCCTGACTTTCAACTTTGTTTTAAATTTATATATTTATTTGTTTTGTTTATTTATCTCTGCCGGTCAGTTACCACTAAATTTCAAGTGCTTTATCTTAGTCGTGGGTGTCAGTGTATTAAACACCATTAATTTTTCTGCTGTCTCCTTTCCTCCCCGCCACAAATGTGACGTTGTACAGAGGCAGAGAAAAAATAATTATAAGATATGTACATTTCACGTAATTTCATGTCTATGTGTGCTTTCACTTGAACTTCAGAGACAGCTGATGGTAATTAGAGAATTCCCTTGTTCCCAGTCTGAATCGTTGGGGTGTCATCGTGAGCCTAAATTTATCTATCGGTCGTACCAAAGAATCAATATATACTGTACGTATGTAATTCAATTTATATTGGAATATTTTTACCCTTGACAGCTGTACGCCCGCTTATATCATACCAGGGCTTTTAAAATATGACTTAAGATATAATATGTAACAAATTTAGAACATATTAAATATATTACTTTTTATTTTATATACAGAATACAGATAGAGTATAATTTTGCAAGAAGGCATTGTTCAGCATAAATAATAATATTCTGAAAGATATCCTATGTTATAGAAAATGAAGTCACCGTTCTTTCCACAACGCTTGACATACTACACTGGCAACCTGATTACACAGATAAAATTTCGCAATAACACATTATTGGACATGGGCAATAATATTTTGAAAGATATATATTTTAGAATTAAGTAGTGTATCGAAATGATAGCCGTCCAAATCTTGGATTTAAAATATCGGCATCCCAATCAATTCAAATGAACAAAAATAGAGAAAATGTATATTAATGTCTTATTTTCAGTGGGCTTACGTATATTCACATACTACATTAGGAACATGACTAAAGTATCATTGATATGCATACAATTCGTTTTCCCGTCTTTTGTATAAATGTGTATATATGTTTAGGTGTGCTCACTTGAAAGCAAGTTACGCAATTATTGACAATGTGAAAAACACGGAGATTTAAGTGAATGTCTGCAACTTTGAGCGACTATCCTTGAGCTTTATTTTACTACTGTCATTACGAATGCTAGTTGCACTGAAATGGCAGTTGCTTAAAATCGAATGGCATGTTACTGGCTATCATAAGAATACGTGGGATAAAAACATCTTTTCCTTTCGTTTTGCCAGTTAATACTGTCACTTCTATTACGTTTGTCATGAGTTTTTTACATCAATTCCTATTCCATTGCATAGTTCTTGCGGATCAATATTTCGCAATAGTACTATTGGTGATTCAATATTAAGTATTAAATTATCTGTTGGCAATTCTTGTGATTTCAAAGAATTTAAGAATTCAGTTTGATAAAATACAGTCTGCTCACTATCTACTGTCTCGAGAAATACATAATACGGTTCTGGACTGCATAAGGATACTTACTGCATGAATTGTCTACATTTTGGCCTTCATGATGTATCTACAATGTTATTTTATATCGTTTTGCTTTTTCCATGGCCTCATGAAAGTCGATGTTGAATACAACAGACAATAATAAAGAACAATTGACTATAGAAGATTGCATTTTAGTATTATACATGAATGTTTGATCGTATTTATTTTTATTTTTTTACTGTTTTAATTAATTTAACGTCCATTTTAACAATTTTAATTTAGCCTATGTTCTTCTCCTGGTTATGAAGGTTAAATGTGCAAACTTTGGTACATATTGGTCAAAGCGTGTAGATTTGTATAGGGAACATACATACATACATACATACATACATACATACATACATACATACATACATACATACATACATACATACATACATACATACATACATACATACATACATACATACATACATACATACATACATACATACATACATACATACATACATACATACATACCCACATTCACTTTTATATATTAGATTCTTATTGAATTTGGTATTCACAAGAAACTAGTTCGATTAATTAAAATGTGTCTCGGTGAAACGTACAGCAGAGTCCGTATAGGTCAGTTTCTGTCAGATGCGTTTCCAATTCACAGTGGGCTAAATCAAGGAGATGCACTATTACCTTTACTTTTTAACTTTGCTCTGGAGTATGCCATTAGGAAAGTCCAGGATAACAGAGAGGGTTTGGAATTGAACGGGTTACATCAGCTGCTTCTCTATGCGGATGACGTGAATATGTTAGGAGAAAATCCACAAACGATTAGGGAAAACACGGGAATTTTACTGGAAACAAGTAAAGAGATAGGTTTGGAAGTAAATCCCGAAAAGACAAAGTATATGATTATGTCTCGTGATGAGAATATTGTACGAAATGGAAATATAACAATTGGAAATTTATCCTTTGAAGAGGTGGAAACATTCAAATGCCTGGGAGAAACAGTAAAAAATACAAATGATACTCGAGAGGAAATTAAACACAGAATAAATATGGGAAATGCCTGTTATTATTCGATTGAGAAGCTTTTATCATCCAGTCTGCTGTGAAAAATCTGAAAGTTAGAATTCATAAAACAGTTATATTACCGGTTGTTCTTTATGGTTGTGAAACTTGGACGCTCACTTTGAGAGAGGAACATAGGTTAAGGGTGTTTGAGAATAAGGTGCTTAGGAAAATATTTGGGGCTAAGAGGGATGAAGTTACAGGAGAATGGAGAAAGTTACACAACACAGAACTGCACGCATTGTATTCTTCACCTGACATAATTAGGAACATTAAATCCAGACGTTTGAGATGGGCAGGGCATGTAGCACGTATGGGCGAATCCAGAAATGCATATAGAGTGTTAGTTGGGAGGCTGGAGGGAAAAAGACCTTTAGGGAGGCCGAGACTTAGATGGGTAGATAATATTAAAATGTATTTGAGGGAGGTGGGATATGATGATAGAGACTGGATTGATCTTGCTCAGGATAGGGACCAATGGCGGGCTTATGTGAGGGCAGCAATGAACCTTCGGGTTCCTTAAAAGCCAGTAAGTAAGTAAGTACAAGTTACAACATGCTAAGTGAAGACAAATTTATTATCATGTTAGCATTCTTACTAAATCCATCTCAAGAGCTTCAGATTCGGACATAGAAAATGGAAAATTGCCTGTAGCCTATCAGACAGCAAGTATAGTATGAATTACGGCCAACCAAATGGCTGAACCAGCACATACACTTCTTTGTACAACTTTTTTGCGCGCCATATTAAAATTTAGTCGTGCGAAAATCTAATTGCTTAAAAACATTAATTAATTTAGTTGTTGTTTATTTTCTGTGTTGTTTAGTCAACTATCCGAAGACAGGTACTGTCATTGCAAGTTATCTTGAACCTTACATCCCCTAAGTCTGTCTTTGGAACTGCTCGGTACGGCGTGTACTCATCAACGTAACGGCACGGCAAGGATGCCCCTCCTCGGGTAACGTGACTGTTTTCAGAAAACGTTGGTTCTTTTACCTTACGGCTCTCTACTGTAAAAGAACTTGGTTCAATACAGACATCATCTTCTCTCGATACTCCGGTTTTGAGAGGAGAACATAGTTTCGTAACAAGCTTTAATTAACCTGTAATAAGTAAGTATTTAAATATAATCGTGTGTACACTCCTCTCTCATCCGGGCTGGGGACCGGCAATGGAGGAGTTACTACAGCTACTTCTGTACATTATATAGGCCTGCATGACTTACACCTTCAGCTAATATGTACATATTCTTATAACAATATTTTACAGGCTTATTATTTGAATTTACATTAATTTACAATTATACACAATCCATATCCCTATCATTGCTGCCATCATCGCTTGTTCCAAAATTAATTATTTCGTCAATGGCATCATCCATTCGGAATTATCTTCATAATCGTAGACTATGTACTACTTTCTGAACACGATAGAATTCTTCGATTGTATCCCGAATAACGTGTTGATCGAAGTCGTCCACTTCAACTTTACACAAGTCCTAATTCTGGAATGAAATAATATGTTTAGTAGAACTATAAGAAAATAATAACTTACAATAGTCATTCATTATGTCGTTCACAGTACACACACTATTGTACATAACTATTATAGCAATAATTTCTAAACATTACATAACTATTCTTTCCCGAGTAGTGTGAGGTTCATTCGGTTGTAATTCAATATTATTTTTAATTCTCTTCATGGAACTAATACTTTTGCCAGAGTATTTAGCCGCTCTCTCATATTCCTTAGCAAGACGTTCCAGCAAATATTTGTTTAATTTTTCCTCCTCGCAACGCTTAATTTTATTATATTTGCGATAATTTCTCTTTCTCGGCTATGGATAACAGCGTTACTTTTTCTCCGCGGTGGTGTGATTTCACCATAATTACTACCCTGTGGTTGCTGCTCCATGGTAACACTACTGGTACGCAATGAAGGAAATAGCTCTATGTTTCTTGACAAGAGATTATGATGCGGAGCATGCGCAAACAACTCAGTTGGCTCCACCCGCGTTACGCGCTTCCTTCCCTCTGCCCCTCTGTCCCCGCTCAGAAGGTTCAAGATAACTTGCATTAACAATATGAACCTCACAAGTGATACCGAAATGACACCACTTATAAGGCAACTAAGCCAGAAGATAATAGAGTAAGAGTAGAGTGACCAGTTCTTTTAATATTATCTTTAAAATAACATTTCTTGCTTGTTACAGTTTTGTGTATTCATGATGCTATAATCCGATAAATATACATTGTCGCTTGTTTACAAAGAGAATTATACTCTAATGAGACTAATAACATGCAGAATGAAAATAAAAATCAAATTGAAACTGTGCTTCTGCCAGCGGAATAATAAATCCAGGAGAGATGTATTCTGGTAGTTTTAGTCCCGGTATTATAAATAGGGTTAATCTAAAGATTAAGTTAAACCTAACCGAGAGTTTAACTCAATGTGCCGTATTAGTTAAACTCTAGTGGAATACGATTGGCTTTACTGCTAGAAAAGAGAAAAAAAGACGATCGCTGTTGTTTTATTATGTTATTATTATTGTTGTAAAAATTGCCGACGCTCGTGGAAAATCTTCAAAGCAACATCTTTGTTCTTCGGTAACAGAATATCAATAAAACCTGTACAGAACCAATACCGCCTACGTGATTGAATATGCTTGTCAGACTTAATCTTAAATCATTTCAATGCTGGTTACTAACGATATATTTGTAAACAAAACTCATTGCAACTACACTGAACTATGAACAACCATCCATGACTTGCTGCACACAGAATCAGCTGACTAATTAATTTATAATATTAGTATGTGTTTTTATGAGTATTGTAAAATATTTCTGAAACAGAATTTAGTAAAATAATATTACTTTCATGAGTAGGCTATAATAATATTAAGTAATATTATTAGTGTGTTTATGAAACAGACCTCAATATGTAACATTAAATCTTACCAGATTGTAATCTAATGCGAGTGCAGTTAACAGTACCAATGTCCCAGGGAAATTATCAATTTGGTGAAATTTAGTCTTGGTAGCAGAGATCTCATTTTCCTCGTAAGGCAATGGGATATAACGTCGAATCAGAGAAACTACCACTTTGCCACACACAGTACGCCTACAATATCTCTGAAATCTCCCAGGCTACCTACTACCAGAGGCAAAAAAGCGTAGAGTAACTGACGGGGAGGTGCAATGGAATTATTTCTGAAATAAAAAGGAAATCGTTTAGCTTTTCAAATAACATTTAAATTCAAATAACATTTAAATTCAAAGTCTAAAACACACATATTTTTGCACTTTTTCATCTTTTTTGTTGCATATTGTACTCGAGATTCAATTTTTCGAAACAAGATCAGGACTGTCAACTTCGAAAATTTGACGCTATTTTAAAACTCATATTCACTGCATATTTCAAAGTGGTGCATTCTATTTCGAAACATTCTTGACAGCTCAATAATATTGATCAAATCCTCATCATCACTCATAATTTCTTGAAAAACATGTCATATAGGCCTATGTGTACTGTGGAGAATTGTTGAACCTTGAACTGTAGTTTAAACTGTACGAAGAACCTCCGATCAAGTTGAACTAAAGTTAACTCAAGATTAACTGGTGATTAAAGTTCATAATACGAAGCAGAACGAAAAACTTGAGTTTAAACAGAACATAAGGTTTAAAAGACGTTTATAATACCGGTTCTTAAACCAACCAAGACATGCGCGAAGAGTTTTATCCAGTGCTACTGATTCTGTAAGTAGAAATTTAGATGTTTTTAATCCGAATTATATGGGGGTTAATTAAAATGATATCAAGAATAAAATACAATCAGAATTAGATAAAAAAATCTACCGTCAGACCACCAGTAAATAAAAAGTGGAATAGTAATATGCGTTACAAGAGCGGTATGTTGAAGTTTTCATGTTCGAGGAAAAGTTTGAAAAAGCGAAACGTAGTTGAGCTTTTTTAATTTCCGAGAATTGAAAGAAAACATACCGCTCGTGTATCGTACATTATTTTGTGCGAAGATCGTTTATTACATACCTGAAAGAGGAATTTCTAATTAGTTGCAATGAAATCTCCATCTTGGTTTCTGTTCAATGACGGCAAATTTGCAAAACAAAAATATCTATCTTCAACATTGTTGCTATAAAATGTTTTCTGTGTTTACTATACTCCAGCAGGCCGTGATATACGTCTGTCTTTTTTTCCCCAGTCTATAAATGCGAACTTAAAACTAACGGTAAGGTTATGTAATGATTTATTTTTCATTTTAATATTTTAACAATATTATTTACATAACATATTGCAGTAATAACATCTGCATCTGGAATCTTGTTGATTTTTTCTCGGCTTCCTTAATGTTACTTGCATCACGAATCCAGTAACTTTAGTGGAGTTGTTTTTGCAAATATTTAAAAAAAAATAATTAACATTGCAATTTAGGTGAAATTGCAGTGGTAAGTTTCCAATTTATAATTATTACTATATTGAACGTCTCTAAAAATAATATGTTAAAAGCCTAAAGCAGTAAAATGAATGTCGCGCTTAAGCGGTAAGGAGAAGGAAATTGTTATGTGTGTTAGGTTGGGAATACTGAATGTGGAATTTTAGACTTACCGCGGATTGGTTTTGTGCGGAAACCAAGCAAATACGCACGATCTCGCACAAAAGTAATTATAGTTCTCAACAACTGATGGTGCTAACATCAAACATTCTATATTACGAGATCTTGCGAACGTACTCAAACGCCCTCTACAATCTACATCGACTCAGCAGGAATATAGTCCTACTGTTCATAATCAGTCAAAACGAAAATATAATGTTCAACCTATATTCTAACAAGTAAATTATTAAATTTATTATTCCGAAGACAAAACATTTCAATTATACATGAAAAACAATTTAAAAGTAATTTAATTTTAGAAAGGCATGGAATATTTTTAAACAGAAAATGGTTTTATAAAGTTTACAGAAAATACATAACTATGAATGCTACACATACACTGTATTATGTAAATAAACTCCCACTCAAGGTACTGGTACTACTGCCTCCCACTATAGCTGAACAAGGTGTATGTTGAGCTTCAAATTAACATTAAATTTTCCTGCACTACGAATTCAAAAATGTATAAAAATAAATATGATGAAGACAACTATAAACTTTCAGTCTTTTAGTGTGTGAGGTCCTAAATGTGTTGGAATTATGAAGATCGCAGTTCAGAAAGCGATAGTTAATTTTCTTATTTAGTTAAACAGTAAATAATTTCATTTCTATAACAGAGCAAATGAAATAAAACCTAGAAACAGTAATACTACTACAGGAACCATCGGAGTCTTCTAGGAGTTAACGAGCGGGGTTCGTGCTTCGAGACTGCGAATCTCTAAAATATGTCTAGTCGTCACGGGACAAATGTTATTCTGAGAGGAATAATTGCCACAGGTATGAATGGTCGGAACGGCACTGCAACTTGTGTACAATATTTGTTTTATTTTAGTTCGCATTAAGTTTCTTACATGTTGGTGCAGCGATTGTAGTCTACAGTATATACTTTTACAAATGTTAAAATTTGCATGTCTATTATCTGGAGAAAAGTATCCGCTTCTTATTTGTTGCTTATTCTAACATCTTTTGCAAATTTTCAAGCCGCAACGCAAAATGAATTTGTATATCAGGGGCCTGTTTCTCAAAAATACTAGTTCAATAGTTCACCAGTTACTAGTTACCAGAGTATATTTCACCAGCTCTAGTAGATTCTGTTTCTCAAACTATTTTACCAGTCTAGTAACTTGTGACAATTTTTCACTAGTCACATGATCTCTTTCACTAGTCAGTTCATTGAGTTCATTTGTTTATAGCCATTGGTAGGTATTGTTATTTGAGGTTAGAAGGCTAAGTTGTTTGTGTTTCGGTTCTTACTTCTCTCTTCTCTTGAAATTCCAACAATTGAAAGCAAATTAACTATACTCAATATGATTAATGAATCAAAGGATATATCATTCGGTGTTTTTCAAGCATATGTAATAACAAAAAATTATAAAGTAAACGAATGGACAAAAAAATTTATAATATGTGAGGCTATGGAACTGATACCTCAGAACAAAGATTATGCATACGTTAGGGACACTTACTGGCCCAACATTAAGAAAGCAAGTTCACAGTATCATAATATGAACACATTATGTAGCTAGTGGGTCTACTGGCGCCTTGAATGCCACTTATGACTTGAAAAATTAGCTATTTTTTTTTTTCAGTTTTACGTTTGATCTATTCGTAAATTAGTGTCGTTTTGTATTTAATTTGTAGGCTAAAGTTGACAATGTCAGAAGAACTGCCAGTGGAGGAGGAAAGCCAGCAAAAATTACTGCAGTTGATGAATTGGTATCAGATTATTAGGAAAAAAAAATTGCATGTGTTGCTGGTCTAGGGCAGAAAATCCAGATGGCATTGGAAAATAATCAACACCCCGATTTGTAGAGCAATTTGTATTTGAAGCTTTCCTCATAATGCATGACTTCTATTTGTTTGTCTTGTTATGGCAGGTCCCACTAAATTTAACAACTCTCCAAGCTTTTCAGCACTTTATTTAAACCGTTCATTATGTTTAAACAATGCTCCCGTAAAGGAATAATAATTGTTCCTTGTCGATATAGTTTTACCTCTTCTCACAACAACTTCTTCACTACTTCAATCGGAATCACTAAACCACATATATTAAAAAAATAACTACAATATTTTGTTTTGATTATCTGAGAAAGGTTGTCACTGGTAACTAATAATATAGAAACCACCAGTCCTTAGAGTCTTGTAGGAATATTCCTGTTGAATACCAGTATAATCAACTAGATTAGCATTTTGAGAAACAGAATCTCTTAGGAACTGGTGAAATCGACCAATATTACTAGTCTGTGAACTGGTAACTACTACTTTACCCTTGTAGTTTCTAGAAACACAGACTTGTAAAACAAACTATTATTACTACTGTACAGACTAGTATTACTAGTCCGTGAGTTTTGAGAAACAGGCCCCAGACGTCGTGCCGTGGTATTACACTACAGCGCCACGTTGTAACGGATACTTGTACTAGGACATCTGCGGTGCATCATAGAGGGAAGCACCAGTCAGATAGCATTGATGACGATGCGATAAGTTCTTGGGAAAACTAAAAATGTAACTCAAAGCAATTCATAATGCTTGCAAATTCTCAACTATTAGCAAAATTCGTAATGATCCCAGGCTACACAAACCTTGTCCATGTGCCGTCGTCTTGCTTATAGGCAGAGAAAAAATTATTATTATTATTATTATTATTATTATTATTATTATTATTATTATTATTATTATTATTATTGTGAAGTAACGATTAGCGTGTATGACCGTAGAACGGGCCGGCACGGGTTCAAATCCTGGTTGGCACAAGTTATCAGGTTGACGTTTATTTTGCGGGATTTTCCCTCAACCCATTAAGAGCAAATGCTGGGTAACTTTCGACGCAGGACCCTGGACTCATTTCGCTGGAATTATCACCTTAATCTCACTCAGATGTTAGATTACCAATCAGTTGATAAATCGTCATAAAATAACCAATAAAATAAAATAAATTGAAGGTTTATTCGGGGTTTTCCCTCAACTCATTAAAAGCAAATGCTGGGTAACTTTCGGCACTGGACCCTGGACTCATATCGCTGGAATTATCACCTTCATCTCACTCAGATGTTAGATTTAAGCAGTTGATAAATCGTCATAAAATAACCAATAAGATAAAATAAATTGAAGGTTTTTTTTTTTCTGGTTTTCCCTCAAATCATTAAAAGGAAATGCTGGGTAACTTTCGGCGCTGGATCATGGACTTATTTCGCTGGCATTATCACCTTCATCTCACTCAGATATTAGATAACCAAAGCAGTTGATAAAGCGTCGTAAAATAACCAATAAAATAAAATAAATTGAAGAGAGTTTTTCCTGAACTCATCAAAAGCAAATGCTAGGTAACTTTCGGAGCTGGATCATGGACTCATTTCGCTGGCATTATTATTATTATTATTATTATTATTATTATTATTATTATTATTATCATCATCATCATCATCATTATCATCATCTAAAGGCAGTTCGGAGAATGATTTAACAGCATTAATGAATTGTTTACCCATAATTATGCATACCACATATAATTTTTGTTTTAACATATGCATATGAACATAATAATTAGCACTAAACTGAAAACTATTGACAACGCATTCCCTCTGCTATCCGATCTATTCACATCAATGGCCTGCGTCTTTAATATTCAAACATAACAGGATCGGCAACATCCAATCACTGACAAGCTGAACAAAAGTGGCTCGGCTAAATTTACAAATCGGCTATTTTACAAAAAGATCAATGTTATAAAACAGGTAAATTCTATAAATAACAGATATTCATAATATCTGTTTAAAATTTCTAGATTTCAACACTTAATAATAAGTTTTTTCCATAATTCCCATAGCAAGTTGTAAACATTTTTTCCCACAATTCCCATCGAAACACAGCAACACTCCGGCCTCAAAGCGGCGTACTGACGGACTTTCATGATGATACACGTTGCTTCATTAGTTAAAGCCCCTGGTTAAACACTACCAGCAGTTCAAGAAGCTTTTGTCGCACATAATTGTTTCTGATTTGCGTTTGCCTTATACATATTTAGAATACTTTTTCATCATCAGCAATGGAAACACTTCTTCTAAACAATTCACCATTGCTTTCTCCCTCCTTTGGATCAAAAGCAAATTTCTATCGGTGCGAAAGAGTTCCTGAGCGCCGCAAGTAGCAAATCCGTGCTGTAGGAAAAAAATTATTTTGTATACAAAATTATAAAGTTAGAGAAAGCGTTTGTCACTCACCCATCGCTGCGTGGTATGATGTAAAGACGAGACAGGACACAACACGAACACGTCACATGGTCTGCAGCACGCCGGCACCAGCCCCGAATCCATATCCAGACGGACCGAACATTTTGCTGTGGCAACCTGCAAGCAGGGAAGTCTACTCTTGACTCTGTTCTCGGCAATACACACCACTAATGAATAAATACGCAGCTGACCTATATTTCGAAGAGAAGAAACAAGTGTGATACTTCGAATGTTGGATCTGAATTTCAGCTGCAATGACAGGCTCTCAAACATCTAAAAGTACTAAAAAATATTAATTTTCAATGGGTCCCATCACATGTTGGCTTGAGAGAAAATGAAATAGCTCGTATGTTTGTCAAGAAAGGAACCAAAATTCACACAAACGAAAAACCTCTAACTCCAGATATAAAAAAGTATGCCACAAAACTACCGAATTGCATAATAAAGAAATTTCCGAGCTATCAAAAGAAAAGAAGGAAAAACTTCCATGAATTTTTGGAAGCTAACAAGAAAAGCACAGAAAGGAAGCAGTCGCGAAGTTCAGACTGAAGATTAGACAAGATTGTTTGGCTAACTTCTTCAGGACTAGGCATCTATCAGTCTAATAAATGCCCAACTTGCCGAACTCTTGAAGGGTTACATTGAGGGCGACGCCTTCGAGTTGTTGAACAAGAATACTGAGCTGTGCTCTCCTATATTGGTGAGCAATATAGTTAATGCCTTTGTTGCCAAGAATCCTTGAACACATTTATATGAGATTAGCCAATCCCATGTTATAAAATGGCAACATATAAAACAGAACTACCACCTGGATCACCACTGTCGAAAATTATTTTTTTAACGACCGCCAGATGGAAGTACTGTTATAAGCTATTATTTCATGCAATTCCATTGATGGATGGATGATCAGGGTTATAACGTGACTTCTTTTGTAGTCTAGTCGCTAGATGGCAGCATAGTGAAATTGATAAAAGTGATACATCTTGATTACACAACTTTTAACACTGTATCACTTCGGAATATGTATGGTAAGACTTTCCTGTGTTAAATTTCAACGTACCTCGTTTACATGTTTCAACCTATTTATGGGTCATCTTCAGAACTGGTCGTTGTTGGTCTTGGCGTCTCTTGTTCTGTTTCCTGTGAGGGTGTGTTCCTGTGGTATAGTGTAGAGTCAAAGCGTGTGTGTGTTTTGAAGTTGAGTTGTGTGTTGAGAATTTCGTTGGAGTGTGTTTTTGTGTGTCTGTATATTTCATATTGTTCTAGTGTGTTTAATTTCTGGCTTTTTGGTTGGATGTGTAGTATTTCCATGTCTGTGTTGATGTCTCTATGGGTGTGGTTAGCATTTGTGTTGTGTTCTGCATATGTGGAGGTGTTTTGTAATTTTGTTATGGCTGTGATGTGTTCTTTGTAACGTGTTTGAATTGATCTGCCTGTCTGTCCTATGTAGAAGTTGTTGCAGGTGTTACATTTGAGTTTGTATATGCCTGTGTGGTTGTATTTGTTTCTTTGTGTTGTTTGTGTGTTGAGATGTTTTTGTAGAGCGTTATTTGTTCTGTATGCGATGTTGTAATTTAATTTCTTGAATGAGGTTGCAATTTTGTGTGTGTTTTTGTTTTCGTATGTTATTGTAATGTATTTTTTGTGTTCTTGTGTTTGTGTTGTATTCTTATGTTTTTGTGATTATGTTTTGTCTTACGTATTATGTTGTCTATTATGTTAGGGTTGTATCCGTTTTCTTATGCTATGTATTTGATTGTGTTTAGCTCTTCGTTGTCGAAAGTTGTTAATGTTGTATTGTGTAGGATATGTTTGTCTTTTATTTTATTCACTATGTCTATGTTGTTCATTATTACTGTTTGTTTTTCGAAACAGAACAAGTGGCGCCAAGACCAACAACGACCAGTTCTGAAGATGACCCATAAATAGGTCGAAACATGTTAATGAGGTACGTTGAAATTTAACACAGGAAAGTCTTACCATACATATTCTGAAGTGATAAAAGTTGTCTTGAAAGTGCATTAGGCTGATCAATCTGCAGGGCAAGAACTCAGCATTGGTTAAGAACAACATATTGAGCTGTGTCTTCGTGTGTGTCAGTGTTTTCTATGTAGAGTTATGAGTTAGTGCAGAAGGAAAACCATTTGAAATAGGCCTACATTATACATAATGATGTGTCATCCCCAATGCTCAGATGGTCAGCATGGATCCTAGATTCGCGGTTCAATCCCTTCCGAGATAGGATAATTTTTAAGCACGGTAATAGTATTTGGCAAGGTTTCCTTCCAGAGGAAAGTTGGATTGGGACGATAAAGTTCCAGATTCAGAGCAAGTAAAATAACCTTCTCCTTGAATTAGAAATTCCACGCAAAAAGTGTTAATTTCTTGTTATGGATAGCCCTCTCGTGGATTACCACCAACGCAGTCCCACTATATTTTTCACTGTTTATTATTGCAAAACAGGCAACATATTTGCAACCAAGACCTCTTCAAGTGATATCTCTATCCAGTGTTTTTGCTTCAGTAAAGTCTCATTTTACAAACCTATGGATCAACAATTGGCTCTCTTCTGACAAAGGAAAAATGTTACAGTCTGTACAAAAGAAACCAAATGACCTGGAAATGTACAAAAACTTGCCCAGACATGTTCACACATTTTTAACAAGAGCCAGAACAGGTCTCATTGTCACTCAATTGTACCTACAATGATTTCACATTTCTGAAAATCCTACTTGTCTGTGGTGTAATAATCATGATGAAGATCTGGAACACATTCTTCTATACTGTCCATCCATAAACCACAAAAGAAGTAAATTAAAATCATCAGTACTGGTTGCAGAAGACACAGCCCTGCAGTATAATATTGACTACACCCCAACTCTGGCTACTAGCAACAGGCATCTATAATGAACACCGATCAAAATACCCCTCATTTCTCGTGAAAAACAACAACTGAATGGACTACAGTGGACTTTATGTTGTCGGCAAACAGCTGGATAAATTAAGAAGATTGACTGTTATGGATAGCAGTCTGCGTTTTCGTACTAAAGAATATACACTCAAACTTCTTGGCAGTCAGTAGGAGATTGACAAGGTTCACTCTTCTTAATAACATTCGTATTCTTTTGCAAAGTAAACTACGTGACTCTGAATTCTTATATCAACTTAAAATAACTGCCAGAGATTAATCCAAGAATAATAGAAATAAGCCTACTAATAGTAGTGGTCACTCACGCTTGCAGTATATTTCCCCATGGCTCTCGAAGATGTTGATCGTGTCCAAAGGCTTCCGACATGCGCTACAGGAGAAGCACACCGTATGGAAGGCGGCTCCGGAGGCTAGGACCATCTCGGCGTGGTACACTTTTCTGCCTGCAAGTCCAATCGTCACGTTAACAATATAGTAGCCTAGGACCAAAATTAAATTAATGCTTACAACACCCCACAGGAAAGAATGAGGTGAGCGAACTCGTATGAGTGGATTATTGCCCTGAAGATGATACAGAGATGGCTCAAGAAATCCCTAACAATAAGTATATATAGACTTACTTACTTACTGGCTTTTAAGGAACCCGGAGGTTCATTGCCGCCCTCACATAAGCCCGCCATTGGTCCCTATCCTGAGCAAGATTAATCCAGTCTCTACCATCATATCCCACCTCCCTCAAATCCATTTTAATATTATCCTCCCATCTACGTCTCGGCCTCCCCAAAGGTATTTTACCTCCGGCCTCCCAACTAGCATTCTATATGCATTTCTGGATTCGTTCATACGTGCTACATGCCCTGCCCATCTCAAACGTTTGGATTTAATGTTCCTAATTATGTCAGGTGAAGAACACAATGCGTGCAGTTCTGCGTTGTGTAACTTTCTCCATCCTCCTGTAACTTCATCCCTCTTAGCCCCAAATATTTTCCTAAGAACCTTATTCTCAAACACTATTAATCTCTGTACCTCTCTCCAAGTGAGACTCCAAGTTTCACAACCATACAGAACAACCGGTAATATAACTGTTTTATAAATTCTAACATTAAGATTTTTGACAGCAGACTAGATCACAAAAGCTTCTGAAGAATAATAACACGCATTTCCCATATTTATTCTCCGTTTAATTTACTCCCCAGTGCCATTTATATTTGTTACTGTTGCTCCCAGATGTTTGAATTTTTCCACCTCTTCGAAGGATAAATCTCCAATTTTTATATTTCCATTTCGTACAATATTCTGGTCACGAGACATAATCATATACTTTGTCTTTTCGGGATTTACTTCCAACCCTATGACCACCTACATCCATAATCACTTCTTATACCAGTATATCTGTTATTTTTGGAGTGGAATATATGAAACGATGGAGGAAAGATAAGCTGAAAAATGGATTGTCAGTGGAATTAAATTTGTAACGTTGAAACAAACTTTAATATAGCCTACAGAGTGCATTTGTTTTCCTTCATTAGCTGACCGAAGAATTCATCCTGTTTACAGACGCCTACATTAAAGGAAAAACAAAGAAATTGTTGTCCCTCTGAGAACACTCTGTGCCTGGCAGCCCATAGAAAATCCAGAGAGAACCTAAGAAAAATGTATAGAGATTACTGACAGTAAGTCTGTGATGAGAAGGAAAATTGAAACATGTATACCATAAAATGTATTAGAACAATCATACATAGCCAATTAATGCATTTTACCCAGAAGTCAAATTCGAGAACTAATCTAATCCATTTATAGGCCAGTTTCTATCTGATGCGTTTCCAATTCACTGCGGGCTAAACCAGGGAGATGCACTATCACCTCTACTTTTTAACTTCGCTCTATAATATGCCATTAGGAAAATTCAGGATAACTCAGAGTGTTTGGAATTGAACGGGTTACATCAGCTTCTTGTCTATGCGGATGACGTGAATATGTTAGCAGAAAATCCACAAACGATTAGGGAAAATACCGAAATTCTACTTGAAGCAAGTAAAGCGATAGGGTTGGAAGTAAATCCTGAAAAGACAAAGTATATGATTATGTCTCGTGACCAGAATATTGTACGAAATGGAACTATAAAAGTTTGAGATTTTTCCTTCGAAGAGGTGGAAAAATTCAAATATATTGGAGCAACAGTAACAAATATAAATGACACTCGGGAGGAAATTAAACAAGGAATAAATATGGGAAATGCCCGTTATTATTCGGTTGAGAAGCTTTATCATCTAGTCTGCTGTCAAAAAATCTGAAAGTTAGAATTTATAAAACAGTTATATTACCGGTTGTTCTGTATGGTTGTGAAACTTGGACTCTCACTTTGAGAGAGAAACAGAGATTAAGGATGTTTGAGAATAAGGTTCTTAGGAAAATATTTGGGGCTAAGAGGGATGAAGTTACAGGAGAATGGAGAAAGTTACACAACGCAGAACTGCACGCATTGTATTCTTCACCTGACATAATTAGGAACATTAAATCCAGACGTTTGAGATGGGCAGGACATGTAGCACGTATGGGGAATCCAGAAATGCATATAGAGTGTTAGTTGGGAGGCCGGAGAGAAAAAGACCTTTGGGGAGGCCGAGACGTAGATGGGAAGATAATATTAAAATGGATTTGAGGGAGGAAGGATATGATGGTAGGGACTGGATTAATCTTGCTCAGGATAGGGATCAATGGCGGGCTTATGTGAGGGCGGCAATGAACCTCCGGGTTCCTTAAAAGCCAGTAAGTAAGTAAGTAAGTAAGTATTTAATCCATTCTCGCTATTCTAACACCTTGTGGTCTGCATTCTTTTCGCAGGGTACAAAGCTGGACTCACCGCATCTCCTGCAGGTCACGCCCCCGCCGAAGCAAGGGCTCTTGGATTTCGCGAGACTGACGTCCTCGCCACAGTCTCCGCGGAAGTAGACGTCCAGCCGGTCGTCATCCTCGTAGGGGCGATCCGAGGACAGCCCGAGACTTTCGTACTCGTAGGGACGCGGAGGCCTGGAGAGTTCTTCGTCGCTGCGGCAGGACAGGCCTCCCACGTCCGAGTACCTGGACGGGTGCTGGCGGTTGTACCAGGCGGTGATGGCAGTGGGGCTAGCGGCGGGTCTCAGGCTGTGTGTGGGTGTCTGCAGAGCCGACGCGCTGCTGACGCCTACTGCTGGAGAATCCTGCAAGTAGAATTGCCCTTCACTCAAAAGTTCACATTCACACATTTCATTGTGCCGCGATTGATGACTCGTGATCCCGACAATTCGTACACACAAATTCGTATATTTGTACCAGAATAAAATTTGTCCTGTGACGACAGTCACACTTTGGAAATTCGTCTTGGCAATCTAGTCCCCCGTTGATTTTTTTTTTTTTTTTTTTTTGTAAAACATTAAGGCTCGGTTGCAGAAACCCTGATCAAATATGATTGGCGATCAAGGAGGGTTTGATTGGCCATCAGTTCTATTTCTGTTGCAGAAAGAACAATCCGTATTTGATCGCAGAGCAGTCTTCATCAGATTTGATCAACAGATTTTTGCTGGTTAAGTGACTGATCATTGATCAAGTATTTATATTGTTCTGTTTATAGTGCATTTGCTGTAATTTATATAGTAAATAGGTATAGCGTAATAATATTGTTTTCAATATAGGCCTAATGGATTTTGAAGAAATTTGATGATAAGAAAATATTATTAAGAAGAAGGCATTTGCGTGATAGAAATGAATTGTTTTTGTGTATAATGACAGAGAATTTGAGCAAAGATTTAGGTTAAATAAGGATTCGTGTGTTTTGTTACTTTCAAAAATTTAAACAAATAGCCTATATGCAGGCAGACAGATCGAAACCTTCTACTTTCCTAATAACGCTGAGATTTTATGCTGTTGGAATTTTTCAGGCAGTCATGGGTGATCTTGTTGGAGTCCACAAATCAACTATTTGCCGAGTGGTTAGGAATGTTACGTATGAAATTGCTTTGTTATCGCAGGATCTCATAAAGCCCCCAACCTCAGAGAGGGAACGATTTGAAATCCAGAGAGAATTTTCAGCCATATCAGGATTTCCAAGAGTAATTGGTTATATAGACTGCTCACATCCCCATCCAATCACCTGGTTGAAATGATGCCGAACTTTATCGAAATAGAAAAGGTTTCTTTTCTGTGAATGTACAGGCAATATATAGCCTACACCATCATTGAAATTCATAACACAATATTTTTAATGAGTAGGTTACGAGCTCCATTTGTAAACAGAGAGATGGGAAATGGAATTCTTTTGGGCTATAGAGGCTATGCATGTTCCAATTTCTTGTCGACTCCCCTAGCAAATCCCACAACAGAAGGCCTCCTCCCACGTTTTTTTGTTTGCTTCATTTCTTTCACTATATTGTAGTCTATATACAAATAGAATCCGCCTGTTTCCTTTCTATAAAAAGCAACAAAACAGCAGAGCATTCACTTGTTTTCCTAGTCACCGCCCACTTGATGCCTTCGTTTCGCGACTTTTAAAGAGCAACAAATTGGCTGTGGTTGCTAAATAGCGCTATTGTCAAATGCATTTCTCTCTCAAATTAGCAATTAGTAAATTGAAACAAGTTGATTGGAGATTCACGTTTGTGCAACGCAATGAACAATCAAATAAATCAGACATCAACTGACTGGCGATCAGGGACTGATTTGATTTGCGTTTCTGCAACCGGGCCTAAGTAATCCAGTTCTGTTGCTAAGAGACGGTTGCTCATTTTTGTAAAATGTTAAAATAATGCACATCTCTCGCCAAGCAACGGTTCCTCATTTCTGGTTTAAGGGGAGATAGGACTGAAATTTCAACTTCTGTAATTTTGTAGCTATCTTTACGAAATGTTATCGTACTATCAGGGACTGGAATGCTTTACCTGCAGACTTACTAAAGGCTTTACCAACAACCAAAAATGTATATAAAAATAGGCTTAAGGACCTTACTAATAGACGGTAATTATACACAGTATTTAAAGGGTGTAAATGATATGTTGTTATTGAAGTGTTGTATCAGTGAAGAATTATGTTGTGTCAGTGAAGTGTGTTGTATCAGTGAAGAAGTATGTCGTATCAGTGAAGTGTGCTGTGTAAGTGAAACGTGTTCCTGTCAGTGAAGCTTTATAGTTTATAGTGGCAGTGCATAGTATTTGAACAGTGAAATGTTTTTGAAGTGTTAGTGAAATCAGGATAGAATCAGTGAAATGTGTCGTAGTTCCATTGCAGTGAGTGAGTTGACAGCGAAATGAGTGTAATTTGAAAGGTGCTTGTGCAGATATGAACATATCATACTCGCGGGTTTTAGTTCGATCTTAGTTTTAAGATACAAATTAGATTTATTTCAAATGTTATTTTAAGTGATCGTTTCATTTAATTTAGTATATTCCCTGTTGTTGTTGTTGTTGTTGTTGTTGTTGTTGTTGTTGTTGTTATTATTATTATTATTATTATTATTATTATTATTATTATTATTATTATTTATTGTTAGTATTAATCATCATCATCATCATCCTTCACGAATTAGGCCTCTGTAGACCTGTTTCGGCCCCATCTAGCAGTCTTCTTAACGGTCTTCCTGGTCGACGATGTCCTCTAGGTTTATATTGCATCATAATTTTTGGGATTCTTGAATTTTCCATTCTTCTTACATGATCTAGCCAATTGAATTTGTATCTGGTGATTTTTTCTTCTACTGACTCTACTTCTAATTGTTCTAAAATTTCTTCATTCCTTTTTCGGTCTAAAAGAGTATATCCTGCTGTTCTCCTGAAAAATTTCATTTCCGTTGCTTTGATTCTGTTCATGTCTTTTTCTTTAATGTCCAAATCTCGCTTCCGTATAGAAGGGTGGGTAATGCTAGTGTATTATATATTTTTATTCTTGTAGATTTTTGTACTAATTTAGCTTTTAATGCATTGTTTATTATTCCTAGAATTTGTGTAAATTTGGTAATTTTCTTGTTCACATCTTTTTCATTTTGATAAGATATTTCACAGCCCAGATAATTGAAATTTTGCACTTGTTCGAGGCATTGGTTATTGTGTATTATCTTACTTCTCACTGGGTCTTGTCCTAAAAATGCCATTACTTTTGATTTTTGTGCTGAAATTTCCATCCCAAAATCTTTTAATATTTCATTTAATGTATACAATCCTCTTTGTAAATTATCCTCTGAATTGGAAATTATGACTTGATCATCGGCATAGAGTAAGGTATTTAATGTTAGAGCACTGGTTATTTTGATTCCTGATGTGTAGATTTGGTTCCATTTTAAAATAATTTCATTTATATAAATATTAAATAAAGTTGGTGATAGTGGACAACCTTGTCGAACTCCATTATTAACTAATTTTCTTTCGGATATACAGTTATTTATTTTGACACTTATTTTGCTGTCCGTGTAGATTTCTATTATATTTTGGAATAGCCCCACTACTGGACTACCTAACGATAAGGCTAGTAACCTATCTTAGGAAAACTACATTACTTTCAAGCCTCAAACAAGCAGTATAAGGATGTTAGTATTAATTATTAGTATTATTAATTGTATTTTTAATTAATAAGTTTATTATTGTCATTATTGAGTGTAATTAGTTACCACTGCCACCGGGTATATACCCACTGCAGTGTGAATAAATACATACATACATGTTAACTACATTCTACTACAAATTCATAACTAACGGTATGCTGAATTTCAATATCTAAGTTATTTATTACTAGTGAATTACAACTGTCTTTGTTTTTTAATAACGAGATGTGTAGGCCTACCTGCATACTTCATGAACTATGCTTAGTGATAAGACACCCTCCCACCACAGTTGGTAGTATCACAAGTCTTCACTAATAGGCATGTCTCATGAAAAATGTAACATCAGGTCCGTGGACACATCACAGTAGCTGTACATCTGATAGCAATAGTGGTGGAAAGTCTGTTACTAACAAACCCCACTTTGACATGAAGTCGTCAGGATTTGAACCCGAGTCTTCTGCGTGTAAGTCGGACATTCCAGCCGTGCGGCTGACGGGGCCCCAGAATATTAAGTAGTGTTTATTCCTTTCTGCAAAGACAACCTCATGTTCTGAATTTTGTATGAGATTCACGAACCTCTGGGGCGTCTTTCGTTGGATCAGGGCGATGTAACAAAACGACGTCCCGGCACGTGTTGAGCAGGGAACTGGAGCAAGGGCGGCAGTACAGCTCCCTGTTGGAGGGCGTCGCTTCGCTGATGTCAAGCAGTCTGCGGCAATTGTCTGCAATACAAGACCTTAATGTATGATGTTGCAACAAGTGCAGGATAACTAGATTTACAGTTTTTCGTTATGAGCAGTCTGGAAGAAAGTACTCTGACGCTGAAAAGATCTATTTCTCTGATAGTTATCGGACAGATATATTGCACCTAAGAGTCAATTTATCATGAATTATGCACATGAAATATAACAAATTGACTAAAATATGAATTTTATTAGTCTTTATTACTAGACCACGGAACTTCATGCAGTCGCATGTTTTTGTAGATTTGGAATATTAAAAACTAAAAGAGGATCTTTTCCGATCATAGTTTTTACGTTCATTTTGCACAAATGCATATTTCGACGGTGAACCTTAGTTATGAAGCTAGATTCATCAAATTGTGATCAATGGTACATCTGGTTAATAATGACAAAATTTCATCCGTCTATAATAAGTGGTTTGCATTTCCTTAGTATTTTATTAAAATATTAAATCGCTTCATATATAAAAAGTCTCTTGCGACTTGCGCACAATTACATTATTTTTTTATTGGGTTATTTTACGACGCTGTATCAACATCTAGGTTATTTAACGTCTGAATGATATGAAGGTGATAATGCCGGTGAAAGGAGTCCGGGGTCCAGCACCGAAAGTTACCCAGCATTTGCTCGTATTGGGTTGAGGGAAAACCCGGAAAAAACCTCAACCAGGTAACCTGCCCCTACCGGGATTCGAACCCGGGCCACCTGGTTTCGCAGCCAGACGCGCAATTACATTAACTGATATTCACTTACGTGGTTCCTTATATACGTGGGATCAAAACTTACTATAGGTTTTTGCTGTAAAATTAATAATTATATTACTATATTTTTATTATAAAAAAAAAAAATGAAAATATTAATCATCATAAAAAAACTCCTAGTGATTTACCGATTCACTATACATAAAAATCCAATACTAATGTTTGTCCCAATGTAGGCCTATATAAATAATCATATAAGAGAATATCAGTTAAGAATAATGTAAATTGTGGCGCAAGGGACTTCTTATATAAGGCGATACAATATTTTATTAAGCCATTAATAAAATGCAAACCACTTAACTTAGAGGGAGCCACCGGCGTGGCTCAGTCGGTTAAGACGCTTGCCTGCCGCTTGGGCTGATTACCTGATTGGGTTTTTTCCGAGGTTTTCCCCAACCGTAAGGTGAATGCCAGGTAATCTATGGCGAATCCTCGGCCTCATCTCGCCAAATACCATCTCGCTATCACCAATCTCATCGACGCTAAATAACCTCGTAGTTGATACAGCGTCGTTAAATAACCAACAAAAAAAATTGAGGGATGAAACTTTGTACATGTGTTATTATTAACTAGATACATCAGTGATAAAAGTTATGTGAATTTAGCTTTGAAAACATGGAAGTTAGTAATTTCAATACAGTGTCCCTTTAAACGGATATAATTATACTGTATTTATTATTTTGCATATTTAAGCATATGTTAGAATCTTTCCTCGTTTTTCCCGATTTATTATTTAATTTCAAAATTTATCTTTGATGTAAATAAGATCAATTTCCAAGAAATATAAAAATGATATGAGAAATAAAACCAATAATTAGTTAATTATTGTTCAGGACATGAAATTTCTGTGACGACAATGGATACTTTTGCCTGTTGTATAAGTCTAATCGTTTTCACTTCATCACGTGTACATGTAAGTGTGATGTTTCAGGAGCCAGGGCGAAAATACTCGTCGCCTAGATGTCATTCAGAATTTTACTCTGATTTCGTAGAACCAAAAATGAATGTATTTAGATACCTGCGACATTAAAGTCACAAGACCACCTCTGTGGTGTAGGAGCCAGCATGCTGGTCTCTTACGCAGAGGGCCCGGGTTCGATTCCCGGTCGGATTGAATTTCCTGGTTGAGGTTTTCCAGGGTTTTCCCTCAACCGTAAGGCAAATGCTAGGCAATTCGGGTCAGAACATCCCTGAATATCACCGGCCTAATTCATCACCAAAATCATATTTCATAACAAATCAGTAATACATATCTGCAGACGCCATCTAGTCCACAACAATAGAACCAGTCTTAATAATAGTTCACAGGCCTTCGGGTTTCACACAGATTAACTCGCGATATGATTATTTACGCCTGTAAATAACAGCAAGGAAAAAAAAAGTCACGTATTGAAGAGATCATGGAATTGCTGCAACGACATACTCTGATTTCATAGAAACAAAACTGAATGTATTTAAACACCTGCGACAATGAAGTTACGTGGAGTGCAAATTTTCATTTCAACAGTTTCACTGGACAAGCGAAGAATCAGTGCATGATCGATATTCTTACAAGTTTAACCGTCGACAGACCGAAATTAATTTAGTTATAACTTATAATAACTAAGATGACTAACAGTAAAGCCGAAACTAGTCAACTAAAGCAATTTTGGCCTCACACTTAGTTTTAAAGTTAACACTAGAAACTTGTTACTTACTTACTCACTTACTTACTTACTTACTTACTTACTTACTTACTGGCTTTTAAGGAACCCGGAGGTTCATTGCCGCCCTCACATAAGCCCGCCATAGGTCCCTATCCTGAGCAAGATTAATCCATTCTCTACCATCATATCCCACTCCCTCAAATCCATTTTAATATTATCTTCCCATCTACGTCTCGGCCTCCCTAAAGGTCTTTTCCCTCCGGCCTCCCAACTAATACTCTATATGCATTTCTGGATTCGCCCATACATGCTACATGCCCTGCCCATCTCAAACGTCTGGATTTAATGTTCCTAATTATATCAGGTGAAGAATACAATGTACACAGTTCTGCGTTGTGTAACTTTCTCCATTCTCCTGTAACTTCATCCCTCTTAGCAGCAAATATTTTCCTAAACACCTTATTCTCAAACACCCTTAATCTCTGTTCCTCTCTCAAAGTGAGAGTCCAAGTTTCAGAAAGTTGTTATTATAACTAAATTCTTAAATATTACTTTAAATTATTTTCATTTATGTCATAATATTGATAAACAAATGAACCTCTAAAGTACTGTATGTTTTTACTGTGTATATTTCAATTTTTAGCGCATACTTTAATAGTTTTTACTGTATAGTTGCATGTAAATTTTCACTTTCTTAGTGCATAAAGTTACGTGGTCTATTTATTACAAATCAACAATAGCTTACACATGGAGATTTACTACAAATCTAAAACTCTACGTTTTCTCCGTGATTTCTCCAGAGAAATCATTATTTATATAGAGAATTATTTCTAGTCCCGATTGTAATTTTTACTCCAAAAGTTTGCTTCACTGCGCACAGAACAATCAGGGTGTATTTCGGGCCTGGTGGCGCCAAGACACTATTTTTCGAAGCCGGGCGGCGTCAGAACACTTTTCTGATTTTCATATTATTGTGAAATTTTGTATTTATAAAAAATCATGTTTTGTTCATATTTAAACAATTTCATAATAATCCGAGGCACGACAGCCCATAAAGGACCATGACCGACCAGCCGGCTGCTGACCTCACGTCCATATGCCGAAGCAGAGATGGACGATCATCTAACCAGAATGGAGGTATCGTGTGGTTAGCACGATGGTCCCCCAGCCGTTATAGTTGGCTTTCGTAACCGGATTTCGCTACCTATCGTAGCTCCCCAAGTGCATCACGCTGCTGGGTGAGCACCGGACCCATACACTGGCCGAAATTTCATGAGAAAGTTTCTTCCTCCATGAGGACTCAAACCAGCGCGCATTCCGTAACACGAGTCCTAGGCAAGATGCCTTAGGCTGGTATTCATAGTCGACACTTTATATCACCACTTTGCAAAGTGACACTTTTGACGAAAGTGGCTCTTTCATATTAGTGGTATTCATAGACGATTGAAGAAGTGCACTTCACAAAGTGTCACTGTACGCCAGCAAAGTGTAGAGTTACAATTTGGTTGGTAACAGAAGTCCCACAATGCCTTTCAAAACAAGTGAACAAACAATAACAAATTAATTACGTATAACCTACAAATTACAATGCTTGTGATTTGAATTGGGAGCCTATTGATTGCGCGAGGAAGAAAATATATATTTAAAGTTGTTTTATTTCAGTTTCTAGTTTTTGTTGCAGATAGTTTAGATTATTTCAATCAGTTCAGATATATAACATTTTATTAAATAGTGATACTGCTGGTGAAATTAGGTTAGGTTTTGTACAGTACATAACTGATCCATTAATTTATATAGTTAGATTAGGTTCTGTACATATCTTTTTCATTGATTTATGTTGCTAAGTTAGATTTTGTATGTATCCGTTCCACTGATTTATACAGTTCGGTTAGATTTTGTAGCCTACATATCTTCCATTAGTTTATATAATTAGGTTAAGTTTTATGTATATATATATATATATATATATATATATATATATATAATTAAATTTATATCGTTACGTTAGGTTTTATACGTATCTGCTTCATTGATATATCGTGTTTCCGTTATTTTCATTTTTGTCTTTTTCGTGAATAGTGAATAGAAGTAAAGAAAGAATGAGATAAACAGATTACTACTGCTATTATTATTATATTATTATTATTATTATTATTATTATTATTATTATTACTACTACTACTACTACTACTATTTTCTCTCGTTTCCATTATTGCCTGCTCTTCAGGAATATTTTGAATGCCAAATGTTTTTATAATGCAAAACAAAATAGGCCTAATAGTATAAGATCTCTTTTCATGGTGAGGTCATGACTGCACATGAACTAGAGACAGTAGATGTATTGCTTACCGGCGTGAAAATATATATTACCGGGGTATCAACATCAAGATAAATCTTATCTCAAAATACAGGTAGTCAACAAAAAACAAAATCATTTTAAACCCAATATAATTATGGAATCTGCTTAGAAGGCAGGCACGTGAGGTCTCGCAATGCTAATTTAAAATAATTATGCCTACATTAGATTGAAGTTAGTAGTTTAATATTATTCAAGTTAAAAAAATCGTTTCAGTAATAAAAAATAGGTTATATAGGCATATCTACCTACATATCACTCCATCGAATTGAGGTTATAGCCTAAATATACGAATGTTATAGCCTAAATATACGAATGTTACTACAGAAATACCTGAACTATAATATTATAGGCTATATATTAATGTATGGTACATATCTGTAACATAGAATTTTAATGCAGTCAATAACTGTATTATTGGAGGCACTGGCAAACGTCTATTATTCGTTTTTGTCAACCAGTCATCGAAAATATAAGCAGTCTCAATAAGTTTCTTTATCAAATCGGAACCGTTTTTTAAATCCTACGAGGCGTGTTCTTAAAGTAAGTTCCATTTTCAATTATAGCTGTCGCATCGCTGCAATCGTTATTTTGCGCATGCGTGTTTTCTTCTTCAGTCCTCAGGCAAGCTGTGCATGCAGTTTCAGAGCTTCAGTCCGTGTGTGTGGTTAGTTGTGATCAGTTGAAATGTTTAAAGGGATCGAGCACCCCGCCGACTGTGAGATGCGGTCTGTTATCCGTTTTTGAATGCGAGAAACATCAAACCAGCTGACATTCATCGTCAACTTTGTGAGGTGTATGGTGATGATGCCATTAGTGATGGAATGGTCAGGAGATGGGTTAGAAAGTTCAACGAGGGCCGCATCTCTGTGCATGACGAGTAGCATACTGGTCGGCCATCTTTGATCAATGACGATTTGGTGCGTGCTGTCGATGAAAAAATTCATGAGGACAGGAGGTTCACAATTTCTTCGCTTTCCTTGAATTTTCCACAAATGTTGCGGAGTGGTTCGCAGGCGGGTGAATTCTACAATGAGGGGATAGAAAGACTTGTGCCACGACTCGATAAATGCCTCAATAATGGTGGAGATTACGGTGAGAAGTAATTGAAGTGCGGGGAATACAATGCTACAAAAATGGTTTGTAAATATTTTCCCGTTTACTTTCTACACCCTTTTGGAACTTACTTTAAGAACACGCCTCGTATATAATTATAAAATTCCACGGGATTGTCTTTAGGCCTATCTCTAATTTATACATTGTCCACTAATTGTGCCAGCTCTTCCGCACGTTCTAATAATTCGACAACTTCCAAGACGTCCGCCATTTTTATACAAAGTGCCACTTTCGGCTCAAAGTGTGGTCGGAACTACACTTTCATCCAAAGTGTTCCTTTGCACCAAAGTGTCGACTGTGCAACGGAAAAGTGATACTTTGCACCAAAGTGTCGACTGTGCAACGGAAAAGTGATACTTTGCGTTTTCCAAAGGACACTTTAATCGAAAGTGTCGACTATGAATACCAGCCTTAGACCACGACGCCACTGCGCGGGACAAACAATTTCATAATGAGGTGTATTCCGTGCACCCAACAACCTTTTATCTAGGTCCGAAAGGCGTCGGTGGTGGTGGTGGTGGTGGTGGTGGTGGTGGTGGTGGTGTTGGTGGTGTTGGTGGTGGTGGTGGTGTTGGTGGTGGTGGTGGTGGTGGTGTTGGTGGTGGTGGTGGTGGTGGTGGTGTTGGTGGTGGTGGTGTTGGTGGTAGTGGTGGTGTTGGTGGTGGTGTTGGTGTTGGTGGTGGTGATGGTGTTGGTGTTGGTGGTGGTGTTGGTGGTGGTGTTGGTGGTGGTGGTGGTGGTGGTGGTGTTGGTGGTGGTGGTGGTGGTGGTGACCCCCAAGCTGGACACACAAGAAAATAAAATATTAAATAAAGTACTAAGTACCGGTAAATAATAAAATACAGCCTTACAGATGTTTGACAATTACATGTTTGGGTATATTTTAGTGTCGTTCATTCAATATTTTCAACTAATAATTAATTAAATGAAGGAATGTTAGCTTCTAGTATGAATTTAGAGGGGAATGACACAGTGTAGACTGTCCCATTCTTATGCCGTAGAGTAGCAACTAGCGCTGCTGCCAGTTGATTTTAACAGCAATGACAATTAAATACAAAAGCTTAGTGTAGACTTCCGAAATAAAGATTACTGGCACAAATGTTAAATAATGAAATTTGTCACTGTGTTGAAAGTCAATTAGTCTAATGTTTGTGAAATGGACAGAAGCATCTTCCCCTTCACTGATGGTAGAGAGTGTGAGTAGAGAGGAAAGGCCTATCAACAAAACTGAAATGGGGTTCAGTAGTTGATTGGAGAAAGTTAGAAATACAATGTAGCATGCATTATAAAAACATTGATTTACCAATTCCGCGCCACGTTACTATGGAGTAGTACACTACACATGAAAGTTATATTGCTGCGTCTTAACTTTGAATATATATTTACACCAGCAATTCTATTAAGTAAACGTTCACCTTCGTCTTCCAAGTACAAATGAAAGAGAGAAATGTTCTTTTGGAGAAAATAGAAAGGGGATTAAGCAGAGGGTATTCACACCAAAAGTACCGTTAGCCAGCCGCTTGCTCCAAAGTTAGCCTCACACCCCTCTAAACATAAAAATGGCGAGAGCCTACCGAACTGTATCTCACGAAGCACTATGTATCTTAATTAAGGCTACACCTATCTTAATAGATATTCACAAGATCGCTAGCTGTTATAAATTTAAAACTGGACATTGATTTCAAGGATATGAGATAGACACAGCACTGCATTACACCAAATGGCCGCATCCTGCAGATATAGTTGAATTCAACGACAAGCAAGAAGGCATGAACTACACAGTAGAAGTCTTTACAGACGGAAGCAAAAGTACAAGTAATTCTGAAGTGGGGTCGGGAATTGCTATCTTTATAGACCAAGAGCTCGCACATCAAATGCAATTCAAATTACACGGCCAATGTTCGAACAACCAAGCTGAGCAGATAGCTTTTTGAAATCACTTGGAAAAATATCAACATTCGACTACCTACAGGACAAGGAGAAGTCAGCTATAATCCATACAGATAGCCTCATAACAATAGATTCGCTACGGAATCCCAGCAACCACAAAAATATAATTGAAACAATCAAAAAACAGGTCAGAAAAATGAAGGAGCAGAGATGGACTATCCACTACACATGGGTCAAGGCGCATGTCGGTATTGCAGGCAACGAACTAGCAGACAAATTAGCCAAGAGAGCAGCAAGGAATAAAGACCTAGAAGTGTGCTACGAGAGGGTTCCTGAAAGTGAGTGGCTACGGGTGCTACAAGAGGAAAGCATATCTCAGTGGGAAAAGGACTGGCAGACAACAACTAAAGGACCAGTCACTAAATCATATTTTCCTATGTAAAGGACCGGCTCCGGGTCAACATCCCCTTGAATAATAATCTTACAACATTCCTAACCGGCCACGGCAAATTAAGAGCCTACTTCCACCGTTTCCACATATTGGACAACCCAGAATGCCCTCGTGGGAAGGGCGATCAGACAGCTGAGCATCTAATCTTCCAGTGTGCCATTCTCGATAAAGAAAGAAGTGTGTTCAGAAACAGCATCCTGAAACTAGGTGGTCACTGGACTAACACATTGAGTGAACTAATACTTAAATATAAGGAACAATATATAGAATTTGTTCAATCTGTAAATTTAGAAAAGCTATAACCCCAAAAAGAAGAAGAAGAAAGCAAAGAAAGAAACTGAGTTGTAAATAGTGTACATAGTGTAATAACAACATAACAGAAGTGCAAACAGTAGTCATAGTGAAAATTGTGTAACTATATAATACTGTAAATTTTATTAGTAACAACAATGTAATTTATTCGTCACAACAATAATTCCTTTCTACAATTCGCCTTAAACGCTCTCGTCAACAATTGGATTTTCACTCAACACAGTATTCGTTATAGCACTCCACCGACGCCAATGACAATATACTTGGACTAGTACGAACAACAATGAACTGTTAATCTCAACTAATATTTACACAGCACTATTTACAAATCAGAACTATCAGTTCTCAGTTCACAGTTCTTCTATCTCAGTCACTCGAGTTCACAGTATCTCGAACCACAGACCTTCAGAGACAGTTCACTGTACTCGAACTCGGGTCCCTCCAACTGCGGTCCACTGCACTCGAACTCAGGTCCCTCCAACTGCGGTCCACTGCACTCGAACTCAGGCCTTCGGATGCTGATACAGTTGCGGACGCACACTCGAGTCGAACTCCGGTACACAAGACTGGCTTGCTTGCTCTGTTCACTGGCTTACTGACTGAACTAATCATGACTGAATCTGTCGTTCCTTCGCGTCCGTAATTTATAACCACAGCGACGTAACCGAGAAAGTTCCACGCGTCTCCAGAGATGGCACTCCAGAAAATCCAGAGCCCTCTCCTCTCTACCAGCACCAGATGCGCGCGCACTCGTCGCGTTGACGTAATACACCCTCTCTCTTCTCTCCACCGCGCGACGTCACTCAATGTTCCGTGGAGCCTGTGCGATCTGCTTTCTTGCGGGACGCTGGTCGTGAGTTCGAATCTCACGTCGCTGTCACAATACTTATCTCTTAGTAATACTAGCGATATACAGTGCATGAGGATTAAGTTGGCGTGATTTCTGCTGTCCTTGTCTGAGGTCCTTGTCTACCGACTGCCACCAGATGTGACGGGCAAGAGGTTTCCTTTTGTACAATTCTTGGAATGCCCTTTCTCCTCCCTTCTCCCTTCACACTTTTGCAAACCCAATTAGTGGATCTCTCAGTGGCGTCTCGGGGTTGTTCGAGTTCATTAGTTAGTAGTATCTTGTGAATAGTGAAGTGAGTTTGTATCTTTTTTATTGGGTTATTTTACGACGCTAAATCAACATCTCAGGTTATTTAGCGTCTGAATGAAATGAAAGTGATAATGCCGGTGAAATGAGTCCGGGGTCCACCACCGAAAGTTACCCAGCATTTGCTTATATTGGGTTGAGGGAAAACCTCGAAAAAAAACCTCAACCAGGTAACTTGCCCCGACCGGGATTCGAACCCGGGCCACCTGGTTTCGCGGCCAGACGCGCTGACCGTTACTCCACAGGTGTGGACGAGTTTGTATCTTGTTGTACCAATTTAATACAATATAATTCACAAATTAAAATGTTTTCGGAGATACATGGTTTCACTGTTACCTTAAACATTGTAATGAGTGTTGTGCTCTTGTATTTAATAATAATGGTAGGCAATATGGGAAAACGCGGGAAAGCCTTGAAGTCGGACGGTATGAACATGGTTATTAATGCACATAAATTCTTTACTGGAGAATATGAGGCACTGAAATGCGGAAAACAAACAATATCTGTGCTGATTTTTATCGAAAGTACTGCTGCAGCGACACATATATCATCTCGTGGTGTTAACAGGATTAAAATAGAAAAAAAAACAACAAAAAACAAAAAACCAAAAGGAAGCGCTAGAAAGCAGAAGCGGAAGTGGAAGTGTGCTGCGAACTCCAGAAAAGAAACGCCCGAACAGAACTCTTAAAAACGTGTGTAACAGGTTAAAAATGAGCGCACTTGCAAAAGTGACGAAAGAAAATTGGAGGAAGGCCTGTGAACGCATAGAAAAAGTTGAAAAGTTTTATTGGGCGAAGGATGGACTTGTGGATGGAAATTTATTATTCGTTCGTAATCAATTTGGACGACACGGACACGGACGAACTTTCTGGCGGAGTGGAGTCAGAATTTGAAGAGGAAGAGAATGCCGCCACTGATAACTCGTGGTCGTTTGAAGGAGTGTCGACCATCATAAATGAGGGTAGAGAGAGATGGTGAGCATTCTCTCTCTTTCTAAAAGGGACTAGACAAGTAAATCCTCATGGACTGTAGAAGTGTATTAAGTATAAACATAAATGGGAAGTGAACTAGATAAAGAACAGTGAAGCCATATGTGACATTTATCTAATAGTGATTTAGAATTGTATTGAATGATCAACAAGGCATGTAGTATTACTAACCTTGTAGTGGAACATGCTGTCCAATTAAAAAAACCCCTCTAAGCAACATCCCTAACTTTCCCAAGATTCAGGGCAGTGAGCTGTGTCATCGACAGTACATTCTTTGCTGTTGTTAAAATGCGGTTCTTAATAAATTGACCATCTGAATAAGTTCGACAATCATGCGCACTACTTCATAACTTGCTCTCACAGCATCAACACTATACACCTCCATGTTCTACGAAAACATTAGAAAAAAAACACTTTAAGAACAGCGCTAACCGACAGATTGTAATTTCAGTTTTCACAGAATCCCAAGAAAGTTGTCACGCATTCACAAAGTTAGTATCGACGCATAAAATGCACCATGTACAGTACAATGAGGTCATCATTTATAGTGCTCAGGCTTCTAGTTCCATTATATGTAAGTTACTATATATTATACAATTTTGGTAGTAGAGTCCATACCTGTGGAGTAACGGTTAGCGCGTCTAACCGCGAAACCAGGTGGCTCGGGTTCGATTCCCGGTCGGGGCAAGTTACCTGGTTGAGATTTTCTCCGGGGTTTTCCCTCAACCCAATATGAGCAAATGCTGGGTAACTTTCGGTGTTGGACCCCGGACTCATTTCACAGGCATTATCACCTTCATCTCATTCAGACGCTAAATAACCTTAGATGTTGACAAAGCGTCGTAAAATAACCTACTAAAATAATAAAAAAAAAAAAATACAATTTTAGTGTGCAACTAGCCAAGAGAAGAAGAGATTTAACTTACAGCAGGAGAAACAGAACAAGTGCCATCTCCTCCCGAAAGCGCTCTGCATCTCCGCGTCGTACACAGGGCGGCCGCATCGTGGACACGGCACTCCAGGCATCGCCGCATTCGCCGCGACCAGTGTGACAAGTTCAGTGCGTCCACACATCGAGCTGCGCTTTACTTGTGTTAGATATAGAGGAAGGTCTGCAAAGTAAGACAAACTGTGTAGCATGCGATAAGTTGGCAAACAATGGTGTTACGAAACTTTCTCAATACCGTAACTTTCCACATAGACCATATTTTGTACATTTTTAAACAGAAACTCCACATAAGCAATTGAAATTCATTTATAATTTGGCTTTAGGTAGTCGTATGCCTGAGTAAAATAAATTCGATACAAGAACTGAAATTACCTTAATTAAAATTGTATTAAAAATGTCTAACCATGTGCCATTAGGAAAGTCCAGGATAACAGAGAGGGCTTGGAATTGAACGGGTTACATCAGCTGCTTCTCTATGCGGATGACGTGAATATGTTAGGAGAAAAATCCACAAACGATTAGGGAAAACACGGAAATTTTACTTGAAGAAAGTAAAGCGATCGGTTTGGAAGTAAATCCCGAAAAGACAAAGTATATGATTATGTCTCGTGACCAGAATATTGTACGAAATGGAAATATAAAAATTGGAGATTTATCCTTCGAAGAGGTGGAAAAATTCAAATACCTTGGAGCAACAGTAACAAATATAAATGATACTCGGGAGGAAATTAAACACAGAATAAATATGGGAAATGCCTGTTATTATTCGGTTGAGAAGCTCTTATCATCCAGTCTGCTGTCCAAAAATCTGAAAGTTAGAATTTATAAAACAGTTATATTACCAGTTCTTCTGTATGGTTGTGAAACTTGGACTCTCACTCTGAGAGAGGAACATAGGTTCAGGATGTTTGAGAATAAGGTGCTTAGGAAAATATTTGGGGCTAAGCGGGATGAAGTTACAGGAGAATGGAGAAAGTTACACAACACAGAACTGCACGCATTGTATTCTTCACCTGACATAATTAGGAACTTAAAATCCAGACGTTTGAGATGGGCAGGGCACGTAGCACGTATGGGCGAATCCAGAAATGCACATAGAGTGTTAGTTGGGAGACCGGAGGGAAAAAGACTTTTAGGGAGCCGAGACGTAGATGGGAGGATAATATTAAAATGGATTTGAGGGAGGTGGGGTATGATGATAGAGACTGGATTAATCTTGCACAGGATAGGGACCGATGGCGGGCTTATTGAGGGCGGCAATGAACCTTCGGGTTCCTTAAAAGCCATTTGTAAGTAAGTAAGTAACCATTAGTACATACGTAGTTGTATTCTAAGTTACCCAATTGGTCCATGAATGTTTATCCATTTTAACTATCATATACTGTATATTTAAATTCTGCCTGAACCATAATTAATTTTAATTTTAATTTACTGGGTAATTTCTTCCTGTATCCACTACAGGTTGCCATCGACAAAGAGTACCATGATACAATAGAGTAAATGCCTTGAGGCTTAGTGATACATTGTTGTTAGAGTGAAAAATAACAATTTGAATTATATTGAAACACATGATATTAAAAGAATTAACGTCAAGGAGATGCGAATTAGTCATGGTCCATATGTATGATGCCTGAAAATAGCTACTGAGCCTTTGAGTGCTGCAATTGAAGCCTCCAATTCCAAAACTGTCTAAATCCATTCTTAACAATTTTCAGGAAACGCCAAAAACTGATAACTTTTTTCGTAATTGTTTGCAGTGTTCGTCATATTTGAAGCTTATTTATGGAAGGAAAGAGGGAATTTAGGCACAACATTCATTAGAAAATTGCTAGACATATTTAGGTAGATGACGAAACCGCCATTATCTCAGTTTTATTAAAAATGGATTTAGACAGTTTTGGAATTGGACGCTTCAATTGTTAGATCTCTTAAAATATTTTTATGCAGGTCAAAAGATTTACAGAAGTCTACTAGGAACCGGGGTATGGTCCCACGGGCTCCTATCATTAGTCCCGTAGCGACGATGGATTCCAGATGGTATTTGTCCTTATAAAAACTGATGGATGATTTAGTGGCTAATTCACGAGAAAAAATAGTTTTTGGAAAACGGACGCTAATCCTTGAACAATATTGTGCTCACCGGTATCTTCACTACCTGTCCTGGCAAAATTCTCAAAGAAAAGTAGGCCTATTAATAATTCTGTGTATGACAGACTGTTTAATTTGTCATAGTCAAACGTTTTTGTGTCAGTATTAGATTATCTATCTCATTTACCAGTTTATTATACGTGATAGAAAACGTTTGGTTTAATTAAATAGATCGCTGTTGTGTGATTTGGATTTCAAATAAAGACACTTTAATTTTTTGAGCTTACTGAAAATTATTATATGCTTATTTTCATGTCCATCATTACCTTTTGGATACTAATATGAACAAATCCCTTCAACAGTTTAGGATAACTCACCCAAAATCACTTTTCCGATATTAGGGATGTTGGAAACGTGTATTGCCATGAAAATCACGAAACCTGTACATTATGATGTAGGCCTAACAGATTTCATGATAGCCTATATGTATAAAATATTTCTAATGACATTAACGTACTGTATCATATTAATTCCATAATATTTAAAACAACAAAATACTTATACTTCATAATAACAAATATTTATAATACAAAATCATAATGTTGTCGTACTTTTCATGTACGTTTGCCGTAACATAAAATAAATCATAAATATGAAAATAGTAATTTGTGTCTACTTACAATTTCTAACAGGACGGAAGGACGGACGGGAAGTGTTCTCAAACTGTTACAACAAGGAATTTCTTGTATCCACAGGATAAATATCTTATCCTGCTTCAAGCCAAATCATTCTCACACTCTGAATTTACATGGCGGCCGAAACTGTTGAATTTGTTCCATAACAACAAACAATCTCATACAGAGCATTGTTGATCTGATCTGATCATGGCCTACATTGTTTATTAGACAAGACATGGATATTTCTTTGCGTGGTTGTGAGATTTATGATAGGGTCATGCGAATTATTAAATTATACGTATTAATTACAAGAGTTTCAATAGATTTGTTTCGCACGCACTATTTTAAACATTGAATAACGTCACTAGGGTGAAACGGACAGATCAATAAAATTATTTTAATGCCAAGGTAAAGTTGTTTTAATACAAGATCGAATATTTAAAATTATAAAAAATATAATAAAACTTTGTTAAAAATTACAGCAGTAAAAGTATTAAAATTGCTATTATTAAAAAAGGTAATATATTATATTCTTATGGACAGACGGTACCGTTTCGACACCGATGTAGTGTCATCATCAGAAATAACTGAACCATAGCTATATCACATCAAATTACGCAGAGCACATTACTAATAACAATCTCCATTACAATAACTTACTTACTTACTTACTTACTTATTTACTTACTTACTTACTTACTTACTTACTTACTTACTTACTTACTTACTTACTTACTTACTGGCTTTTAAGGAACCCGGAGGTTCATTGCCGCCCTCACATAAGCCCGCCATTGGCCCCTATCCTGAGCAAGATTAATCCATTCTCTATCATCATATTCCACCTCGCTCAAATCCATTTTAATATTATCTTCCCATCTACGTCTCGGCCTCCCTAAAGGTCTTTTTCCCTCCGGCTTCCCAACTAACACTCCATTACAATAACATAGAAATATTTATGGAGATACTACACGTCACACCAAAAAAGTCCACAGTTAAACATACAGCCTTTGTTGAGGTTCTGGCTGATATGTACATCTGTTATCAGGCAGTACATCTCACTTGACGATATGTTAAAAAAATGTTACGTTTCATTTAACGACGCTCGCAACTGCAGAGGTTATATCAGCGTCGACGGATGTGCCGGAATTTTGTCCCGCAGGAGTTCTTTTACATGCCAGTAAATCTACTGACATGAGCCTGTCACATTTAAGCACACTTAAATGCCATCGACCTGGCCCTGGATCGAACCCGCAACCTTGGGCATAGAAGGCCAGCGCTATACCAACTCGCCAACCAGGTCGACTTGACGATATGTGTCAGAGAATTGTTTGAGTGCATCTGAAATCTGGTTAGTGTAATAAGTAGCTAATCGGCGATGTATGCAATGGAAGGGGAAAGGAACTGGCCACCCTACCCCATTATCTCCTGGCCTAGTTGCCTAATAAGTAGTGCCTTGTTGATACCACTTGTGAGGTTCAGACCTGTCTTAGGACAGTTGACTAAGCAACAACAACTATTAAACATGCTAGAACAACGCCTATAATTTTTTCTAAGCATTCATTGTTTTACTACTATCACTTCGTCTTCAGAATGACTTCACATCTCAAAACTATTATTTCTTCATCACCACTACCAAAAGTTAAATTTAAAGACTGAAAACGATTTTTTTACAGTACTTCTTGCACTTGTCAAAATAAACTAGAGTGAAAACATCGACAATCTTTAAGAACAGAGGATGATGAGATTTGGAAGTTTTTCTAAATTTATTAACAATGTGATTATTTGTATGTAAAAATATAATTCCTGCAAGAACTTAAATTCGAAATTAGTTCTTAAAAAATACTGGGCACAAATTAAAAAAATAGGATACTGTAATTTATTAAAATGCATATTTCAGCCATTTTAAAGATAAATTCAAAATTTCTATGACATTTTAGTCTAAAGCACGTTATTATAAAGCACATGTTTGGAGCACAATTTTCATATTGGGTCTCAAAATTTTAAGGTAAACATTCACATCTTAAGAACGAATTTTAGAGGTACCGTAGTCTAAAAACATAGAAGCATTTTTTTTTCAAATTCGACAAAATAGCAAATTTATATTCCAGAGAAAAGTTTCCCAATAGCTTAAAGAATGTGTGTACCAAATTTCATGCATGAAGCATAAATGGTTCAGAAGATATAGGTATTAAACTTTTTGTAATAATAATAATAATAATAATAATAATAATAATAATAATAATAATAATAATAATTCTTTATTTATACTGGCAGAGTTAAGGTCCGGGGTTCGATCCCAGGTGGTGACAGGATTTTTTCTCGTTGCCAAACTTTCAGAACGGCCCCGAGGTTCACTCAGCCTCCTATAAAATTGAGTACTGGGTCTTTCCCGGGGGTAAAAGGCGGCCAGAGCGTGGTGCCGACCACACCACCACATTCTAGTGCCGAGGTCATGGTAAGCATGGGGCTCTACCTCCATGCCCCCCAAGTGCCTTCATGGCATGTTACGGGGATACCTTTATTTTTTTTACTGGCAGAGTTAAGCTCATAGGGCCTTCTCTTATACTCTACCAGGTCACAAAGTATACAAGCAGTTAAAATTTAACAAAAAGTTACAGAACAGAATACTAACATATTACAAAAAAAAAATAATAGCATAATAAAATCGACACTAAACAACATGTAAATAATACCATAATAGAAAAAATAAAGTAAAATACATTGGAATATAGTGAAAGCGACTAATTTAGTACAAATGGTTAATATGGAAAAACGTAAGGAAGAATATAACAAAATGGAATGTAATAAAATAATAATAAAAAGAAAATAAATACGAAAATTAAATAAAATTCACAATAAAAAGGCTATGATAATAAATTCATCAGCTGATAAAGAGAACAATAAGGGAAAAGGAAGGAAAATAAATATATAGCCTATATTTTTACAAAACTATCGCAGAGAAAAGGGTTTAAAACTGAAAGGACTCTAATTCAAAAAGTGCAATTTTAATTTATTTTTGAAACTAGACAATGTCCGACAGTCTCTGACATGTTGTGGTATAGAGTTCCAGAGATGAGCTGCAGAGACGGTGAAAGATGAAGAGTAGAAGGATGTTCTGTGTTTAGGAATGGAGAGTGTGATATGGTGTTGTGATATGGTTTTGTATGGGAGACAGAAGAAATTAAAGTTATGTTACGGAAACTGCATTCGAAGTTGAGAGTCATTTAAAAGCCCTGCACAACAGAGCTTTAAAAATGGCGTCACAGCAGCTGGTTAGGCCATAAACGCGCATTAAATTTTATGTAATGTATTTTTCACCTATCAGATATTACTTTTGAAGGACTGTTTTTTAGTTACTGGTTTGTCATCATATTTAACCATCCTCTCCCCTTAAGGAACAAGACATTAGTTACTTACTCGCTTTTAAGGAACCCGGAGGTTCATTGCCGCCCTCACATAAGCCCGCCATTGGTCCCTATCCTGAGCAAGATTAATCCATTCTCTATCATCATATCCCACCTCGCTCAAATCCATTTTAATATTATCCTCCCATCTACGTCTCGGCCTCCCTAAAGGTCTTTTTCCCTCCGGCCTCCCAACTAATACTCTATATGCATTTCTGGATTCGCCCATACGTGCTACATGCCCTGCCCATCTCAAACGTCTGGATTTAATGTTCCTAATTATGTCAGGTGAAGAATACAATGCGTGCAGTTCTGTTTTGTGTAACTTTCTCCATTCTCCTGTAACTTCATCCCTCTAGCCCCAAATATTTTCCTAAGCACCTTATTCTCAAACACCCTTAACCTATGTTCCTCTCTCAAAGTGAGAGTCCAAGTTTCACAACCATACAGAACAACCGGTAATATAACTGTTTTATAAATTCTAACTTTCAGATTTTTGGACAGCAGACTGGATGTTAAAAGCTTCTCAACCGAATAATAACACGCATTTCCCATATTTATTCTGTGTTTAATTTCCTCCTGGGTATCATTTATATTTGTTACTCTTGCTTCAAGATATTTGAATTTCTCCACCTCTTCACAAGATAAATTTCTAATTTTTACATTTCCATTTCGTACAATATTCTGGTCACGAGACATAATCATATACTTTGTCTTTTCGGGATTTACTTCCAAACCTATCGCTTTACTCGCATCAAGTAAAATTTCCGTGTTTTCCCTAATCGTTTGTGGATTTTCTCCTAATATATTTACGTCATCCGCATAGACAAGCAGCTGATGTAACCCGTTCAATTGCAAGCCCTCTCTGTTATCCTGGACTTTCCTAATGGCATACTCTAGAGCAAAGTTAAGAAGTAAAAGTGATAGTGCATCTCCTTGCTTTAGCCCGCAGTGAATTGGAAACTCATAGAAGACATTAGTTAGATATGAAAAGTTCACTTGATACGTGTTACTTGTTACTTGTCATTTGTCATGCATTTGTAATACGAGTAACAATTGTATACTTTTCTTGTGTTTATTACAAATTTTGTAAAGTATCGGCTTAAGCAACAGGCCCCAAGAAGCATTACACAGATCAAAGTATCTGCACACAACAGCTGTTATTAATATCGAAATCTGAAAAGAACTTCTGCTTTAACAATGAGGGATATAAACATATAAAAATTGAATAGATATTAGAACATGGGTGGAATGGTATAGATGAGGAGGCGAGACCTGGCACATGAGCTCTGTGAGAGGGGAAAGATATCTGAATGAAAGTTTGTTTCATGATGGTTAATATTATACGAATCTACCGACACGGAATTTCATATCACAAGCAAACATTCTGATGGGGGCAGATAAAAAAGTTAAATTTTTTCCTCCCACCATGTTAATAATGTCAAAAGAAATGTTTATACAAATTTCGGCAACTCCAGCGCAATTACGAGGGCAGTAAAAAAATAATTCGTCAGGGGTCGTTAACAGAAAGAAAACACAGTTTCATTGGAAAACCTTATTGGAACAGACACAGCAATTGTTGAGCTATTTTTCAACATATTCCCCGCCGGAATTGAGACATTTGTCATATCATGGAAACGACAGAGAGGTGCAGACAGCTGTCAAACGCTGGTTCCGATCCCAGGCGGCTGACTTCTACTACACAAAGATACAAAAATTGATCCCATGGTATGACACATGTGTCAATTCCAGTGGGGGATATATTGAAAAATAGCGGAACAAGCTGTATCTGTTTCAATAAATCTTTCCATGCAATTGTGTTTTTTTATGTAAAGGGCCCAGGGATAATCACTTTCTGGACGGCCTCGTAATTGCGGTCGAGTGGCCAACATTTGTATAAACACTTCTTTTGACATTATTAACATGGTGGAAGAAAAAAATTACCTTTTTTATCTGCCCCCATCAGAATGTTTGCTTGTCAGACTAAAAACTGTCTTCCCCCTCCATACCCATTGGCGATATAGCCACAGCATATTATGATGAAGTCACAGTACAGGTCTTGCCTCCCCTATTATACCAAGAACTTTAAAAGAAAGACATATATTTGCACACAACTAAATTTTCTCAGGTTATGGCACTTCCAATGTTGATCAACAACAAAATACTTTCTTCAAAGAAATAATGTGAATAACTTACCTTTGAATTATGTCCCAGATTAGCTCACTGGTTGGGGTGCTGATTCCATGTCTTCATGTTACAATCACGATTAATTTTTCAAAGGACCGAAAATGAATTTTGATTCCAGAAGTTCTTCAATTTTCTTTGACACTGAAACATTTCACAGTGACTGTTACTCAACAGACTTTTGCACATGATTGAATTTATAATGTTACATTTCTACATAATATCGTTGCCTACTGGTGAAACACACAGTCAGTTTTTTTTTTTAAGTAATTTCAGGCTTTGGACGTTCCTTATGTAAAATTTCGTGATCTTTCATCTGGTGAAGTCCATTAAGTCGTATCTATAATTCTTTATGAGGTATTCAATAATTTCTATTTCCGCTAAATGCGAAATGAACGAAAATAAACAAGTACAACACACTAAATCACGTAGTTGGTTTCACGTGTCAATTTCCGTCTTGTTTTATGCGGTTGGTATCAAACGAACCGTAATCATATACTTTGCGTTTACAGGATTTACTTCCAAACCCTCTGTTTACTTGCTTCAAGTAAAATTCTCATGTCTTCCCTAATTGTTTGTGGATTTTAGTCACGTCATCCGCATAAACAAGCAGCTGATGTAACACGTTCAATTTCAAACCCTCTCTGTTATCCTGAACTTTCCTAACGGCATATTCTAGAGCAAAGTTAAAAACTAAGGTGATAGTGCATTTCCTTGCTTTAGCCCGCTGTGAATTGGAAAAGTAACCGACAGAAACCATCCTATATGGACTGTGCTGCACGTTTCACTGAGACACATTTTAATTAATCGAACTAGTTTCTTGGGAATACCAAATTCAATAAGAATATTGTACAAAACTTCTCTCTTAACCGAGTCATATGTCTTTTTGAAATCTATGAATAACTGATGTACGTGATGTTTCCCTTGCCGCTATCAGAGGATCACTTGCCATTTTAAAATACCATCTGTACTTTGTTTCCTAAAAAGGGAGAATTTTGCTCGAATATCTAATCTGTTTACTATGTTTAGGCCTGTTATATGCATGCTATTATCTTTCCTGTACTTAATTTTCCCTTTTGTTCGTTCTCCTCCTTTCACTTTTGTGGTCTGTTTTTTGTTTTCACTCAATATGTTTATTATGCTTTGTCCAATTAGGCAGTCCCGTCATTGGGAAAGCTGAAAGAGTGTCTTTCAATGTGTACGAGGTCTGTCTAAAAAGTATCCGACCTTTAGCCAGAAAAAATATTTCAAATACCTGACGGGGTTGGGACCCTAATCCCCTTCAAAGTAGGCCCCTTGTGCTTGCACACACTTAGCCCACCGATCCTTCCACTGCCGGAAACACCTCTGGAAGTCTTCTTTTGGAATGGTGTTCAGCTCCGTCGTCGCATTCCGCATTATCTCTTCTCTACTCTCAAAATGGGATCCTTTCAGTGGTGTCTTCAATTTTGGAAACAATCAGAAGTCGCAAGGAGCCAGGTCTGGAGAGTAGGGAGGTTGGTGAACGGTTGTAATTCCATGTTTGGCCAAGAAAGTGTGTATCAATTGGGATGAATGTGCGGGGGCGTTGTCGTGATGCAAGTGCCAGTTGTTCGCCGTCCACATGTCTGGTCTTTTGCGCCGAACTGCATCACGGAGTCGCCGGAGAACATCGTGATAGTACTCCTTTGTCACCATTTGTCCTTCCGGTGCGTATTCGTGATGCACAATTCCACGGACATCAAAGAAAACAGTCAGCATCACCTTGATTTTGCTTCGCACCTGCCGCGCTTTCTTCGGCCTTGGAGACTCGGGATGCTTCCATTGCGACGACTGTCTTTTTGTTCCTGGGTCGTACCCGTACACCCATGACTCATCTCCAGTTATCACGGTGTTCAGAAACCCAGGATCAGTGTTGGCGGTGTCCAGAAGGTCCTGTGCAACGTCACGACGGAGGTCCTTTTGTTCCGGGGACAACAACTTGGGCAAGAATTTCGCAGCCACTCGGTTCATGTTCAAATCATCACGCAAAATTGCATGTGCAGAATCTTTACTCACTCCAACCTCTTCGGCAATCTCCCGCACGGTCAAACGACGATCTGCCATCACCAAATTTCGCACCCTCTCAACAACAGCTGCACTCCGAGCAGTTTGGGGCCTGCCACAACGCTGCTCACTCTCCGCTGATGTGCGGCCATCTTTGAATCGGTTGAACCACTCCTTAATTTGTGTTACACCCATCGCATCTTCCCCAAACACCTGCTGAATCTTACGAATTGTTTGACTTTGAGAATCACCAAGCTTTTGACAAAATTTGATGCAGTATCTTTGCTCAATTCGTTCAATCATCTTGCGAGAAAAGTAAATCCGACAAACACCTAGAACAGCACCTTACTTGGCGACCACCAGCCAGTGACTGGCACAAGCGAATGCGGTGAAAAAATTCAAGCATGCGCATTACAGTTCCTCCTTCCACCATGCACAGTGGCGCCGCCTTAGAATCACAACTTTACGCGGGAAAAATTAAGGTCGGATACTTTTAGACAGGCCTCGTATACTTCCATTTTTCCTCCAATATCTGGCGAATACAAAAAAATCTGATCAATAGTTGATCTATTACGCCTAAAACGTCACTGGTGATCCCCAATAATTTCATCTACATATGGAGTTAATCTTCTCAAAAGAATATTGGACAGAATTTTGTAAAATTTTGTTAAATGTAAAGATTATTGCTATAGACACATATATTACGTATTCCCCATCAGTCATCACGCTCTTCCAGAATCAGGTATTAACTACGAATATACTTCTCTCGCACAGGAAACTCTACTGGATCGGTATCTTACATTTCCATCAGTGAAGACTACTGATGTTATCAACTGTCATCTGAAAACGCGACTCCGAAGTTGTACACGTTCCTTCATAAATAATCTTTACAGAATCGATGGCATAACCCCCTATAACACATGGAGGGGAGGTGACTGTAAGTATTAGTCCACGAATTATGTACAGACCGATTATTTAGTCCTGGCAGCTCAGCGACGCGAAAGAGGGGAAGTAATAGGAGTAGTGGGGAGAGCTCCGGAGTAGAGATAAAGGCGAGCGGTCGGTAAAGAAATCCAGTACAGCTTAATTGTACTAGAAACATACCGCTCTACCGCACGCATGACATCCGATCGATCCGAAGGCAAGCGAGTAACTAACCCAAACATCCCTTGGCGTAACTAAATGGACTCGCCTGACCCAGGCGCATATCTCCAGCGACTGTCAGGACTAAATAATCGTACTGTACAAGTCTCACAGTGTATCTTGAGCGCTGGGTGACGTCAGTGGACGTTAGAATTAAAGTTAACAATGGGCGCTCGTATACGGCAAACTACCTACAAACATTGATCACATACCTCATCTGATACAACTGATGAATATATTGTAGCTACAGTGTACAATTAAGCGGAAATTTTACTTGAAGCAAGTAAAGCGATCGGTTTGGAAGTAAATCCCGAAAAGTCAAAGTATATGATTATGTCTCGTGACCAGAATATTGTACGAAATGGAAATATAAAAATTGGAGATTTATCCTTCGAAGAGGTGGAAAAATTCAAATATCTTGGAGCAACAGTAACAAATATAAATGACACTCGGGAGGAAATTAAACGCAGAATAAATATGGGAAATGCGTGTTTATTATTCGGTTGAGAAGCTTTTGTCATCTAGTCTGCTGTCCAAAAATCTGAAAGTTAGAATTTATAAAACAGTTATATTACCGGTTGTTCTGTATGGTTGTGAAATTTGGACTCTCACTCTGAGAGAGGAACAGAGATTAAGGGTGTTTGAGAATAAGGTTCTTAGGAAAATATTTGGGGCTAAGAGGAATGAAGTTACAGGAGAATGGAGAAAGTTACACAACACAGAACTGCACGCATTGTATTCTTCACCTAACATAATAGGAACTTAAAATCCAGACGTTTGAGATGGGCAGGGCATGTAGCACGTATGCGCGAATCCAGAAATGCATATAGAGTGTTAGTTGGGAGACCGGAGGGAAAAAGACCTTTAGGGAGGCCGAGACGTAGATGGGAGGATAATATTGAAATGGATTTGAGGGAGGTGGAGTGTGATGATAGAGACTGGATTGGTCTTGCACGAGATAGGGACCTATGGCGGGCTTGTGTGAGGGCGGCAATGAACCTCCGGGTTCCTTAAAAGCCATTTGTAAGTAAGTAAGTAAGTGTACAATTAAGCATAACGCATGCGCAGCACGTACCAACTTCCAATCTAGCGATCGCTATCGCTCAAGATATAACACGCAATCAATCCCTCCCCCCCCCATCAGATAGAGGCGATGGTCACCATCACAATATCACACCACCACCTTGACCCCAGCTGCTTGACCAGCGAAGAAACACGAACACCCGTCAAATATTACAACATTTTTTAAAACTAATGTCTGGTAGTTATTCGACTGTTTGTCATTGATCCATATTAAGCCAGTTGTGTAGATCAGTAGGTCTAATATCTGAATATAATCCGGCAAAAAATATATATCCTCAATCACCACCATATAGCCTACTAAGCACAATATATTCCCGTGCCTCTGATTGAGGTTGTGGCTGATAGGTACAGTAGTGGCAAAAAAAAAAAACGGACCGACCCTTGTAGCTGATTTCAGAGCCTTGTTCACTCCAGAGCACGATAGACTGGTAACTAAGACTTTCGTGGTTCGAATCCTGCCTGGGAAGGAAACATTTTTTTGTTCCTTATTCAAATTTATTCCCAATACTTTTCGATTGCTGGTAAAATTCATGTTCTGGGAATAATAAGTTAATTAAGTAGTAAAATATCGCTGCAATCGAAAAGTATTGGGAATAAATTTGAATAAGGAACAAAAAAAAAAAAGTTTCCTTCCCAGACAGGATTCGAACCACGAAAGTCTTAGTTACCAGTCTATCGTGCTCTGGAGTGAACAAGGCGCTGAAATCAGCTACAAGGGTCGGTCCGGTTTTTTTTTTTTTTTTGGAACTACTGTACATCTATTATCAGGCAGTACATCTCACTTGATGATATGTGTCAGAGGAAGAATAACTGAGGGGCGTTTTCACAAAACTCGTTATCTACATTTTTTTCGATTTTGAGGTATAATTATGTTTTTGGGTCAGGAGAATCCAATGGTGCTATCAGAATTAAGCTAAAGTTAGTAAGTATATCAATAAATTGATCTTGAAATAAAAGAGATTTGTCAAAACTCGGTATCTACAGTTGTGTATTTTAGAAAAGAGTTGTCTTGAAAAAAAAGAAGATTTTGTAGATAACGAGTTTTGTGAAAATGCCCCTCAATTATTAGTATACATCTGAAGTTTGATTAGTGTAATATGTAGCTAAACGGCGATGTATGCAATGGAGGGGGAAAGGAACTTGCCACCCTACCCCATTATCTCCAGGCCTATTGCCTCATAAGTGGTGTCTTGTTGGTATCACTTGTGAGGTTCAGATCTGTCTTCGGATAGTTGACTAAACAACAATATATCCCCGATCACCACCACATATTAACCAGCTCAACCGTATTCGTCGTCAATCCAAGACCCTTTAGCCGACAAACTCCAATTTGGACCAAACCTCGGTAATTGACACCACTATAAATTATATTACCATTATATTATATAGGGATATGAAGCCAAAAAAATACTTTTCCCTTAAATTTAACATAATAATTAAAACATATGTACCCTATAGATACTCCACTCCGAATTTCTGCTAGGTCGGTACTATGCCAGAAAATACTGATAATAAAATATTACAATCCAACTAAAATAATATACGTCTGAAGAGGACACTAAAATACAGTAAGAGCCTGAAACACTGCTCTGTCGCCGGAACAGATGCATTATGGGGCCGACCCGATGTATATAACCGCAAAGCTGCAAAAATATATATCTAAAAAGAGGTCAACTAAACTACCCATTTGATTAATTAAACTATCGATATATGTTGCTCTTATTAAATGGCGGAGTATATTTTCCTGCAAATGAATATTTAACAACTGCATTATTCTTTTATTGGGTTATTTTACGACGCTGTATCAACATCTAGGTTATTTAGCGTCTGAATGAAATTAAGGTGATAATGCCGGCGAAATGAGTCCGGGTCCAGCACCGAAAGTTACCCAGCATTTGCTCGTGTTGGGTTGAGAGAAACCCCCGGAAAAAACCTCAACCACGTAACTTGCCCCGACTGGGATTCGAACCCGGGCCACCTGGTTTCGCAGCCAGACGCGCTAACCGTTACTCCACGCATTATTCTTTATTTTGGTTCAAGGGTAATGAGTTAATTGGTCCAGAGACATATATATTATTAGTAACATTATTCAAGCAATGAGGAGGGTGGGAAACTCTAACAATAATAATTTGATTATCGATTACCTGGAGATACTATCGAATAATCTGGTAGATCCTATAATGCATCTTTTTCCAGTTGCCGATAATATATGTAGGCCTATATACATATATGTATGCATATTTTCGGAAAATAAACACATTGAAACTAATTGCTTTCTCACTTGGTTTCTAATAATATCATCAGTTCTTACAGTCATCGGTAACTTACTGAAATTCAGTAAGTTCAGTGTTTCAAGATTCGAGATTCGAAACGGGACTCTTTGCAAGATCATTGTTCTTGTCGACAAAAGTAAATAAGTAAATAAGTAAATAAATAAACTTTCAGTCAAAAGAAATTAACATTTTTTAGAGAAAGTCGTGTAATAGGGGAAGGGGGAACTAGCCAAAGTTACAGGCGAACAACAATTTTGGTACAATGATATGAAAAACAAACGCTCGACGTTCTGTATTGAGACGCATCCTACATAATAATTATAAGCAAAGCTTCTTTTCTATTACTTACATCATAATAAAGTAGGCCTACATTATGGTACTGCATCATCATCATCATCATAAATATGTATTATTTAAATAGTCCCACGCATTATGCACAAAATAATAGCTATTAAATCTTACAATGTAAACAAAAAAAATAAAATGGTGTCATCAACAAAATAAATTGAACCACAAAATTTTAATTCAGTAGGCCTAAATGATAAAGAGTTAAGAACTCGCCATTAGTAACTATATATAAAATATAAGTATATTATAATTTATAACACTAACATAACATGTTATTAATTCCATACTAGGATCTATCTGTAATTACAAAATATTCATAGCAAATAATCACATTGTTGTCGTTCGTTTCATTTGCGTTCTGCGAAACATAAAATAAATAATTAATACGCAAATAGTAATTTGTGTCTACTTACAATTTCTAACAAGACGAATTGACGAAAAGTGTTCCCAAACTGCTACAACAAGGAATTTCTTGTATCCACAGGAGAAACGTCCTCTCCTGCTTCAAGCCAAATCATTCTCAAACTTCGAATTTACATGGCGGCCGAAATATTGAATTTTTTCCATAACAACCAACAATCACGTATAGACTACTGTTGATCTGATCCTTATTGTAATCATGGCCTTCGTTGTTCATTACACAAGACATGGATATTTCTTTACGTGGTTGTGGAAGTTGTAATAGGGTCATGCGAATTATTGAACTAGGCCTGTACATAGTAATCATAATTAGAGTTTGAATAGATTTCGCATCGTACGCACTATTTTAAACGTAAGATAACGCCACTAGGATGAAACGTACAGAATAATAAAATTACTGTATTTTAATAAAGATAAAGTTACTTTAATACAAAATATAAGATTTGATATTATTCATCGTTAATCCTGGGACCAAAGTTCCTTAATCGCTTTTAATTTCAAGCGGTATATTCTATCTGCTTTCGTTACAGCCAACTGAATTAACTAATATACTAATACCAGTGATGGAATAACGATAATTTATTAATGTAAGCCTACATTAGGCATTATAATCATGCATTAACACGATTCAACTTTTCTTTCAACTTTAGACATTCAAGCAATGCATGAAGATTGATATTTAATATTAATTAAATATATACGTAGTGAAGATGGCGTTCAAAATGTCACACCATGTACACACAAAATCTCCAAACATCTTAATTGAACGCGTGTTTTAAACTTGATTTTTAATATTCTTCTCAGATTGTATGCATATGCGCATGGAAAACTGAACCGTGTAGATGCAGCTTTAGGGAGCGTAGTAGTGCAATTCTTTCATCAGACTGAAAATGGTAGCAAATTGTTTGGACTGTAACATGTCAGGCTACTCCTTCGAAAAGAAAGTAAGTTTGGTAAACTCGTAGTATAGATCTGTCCTCAAATTAGTGGATTCCAGGAAAAATATGATGGTCATTTTTTCCCCATTATGAAACATTTGGAGTAGTACGTCAGAGATAGGTCTGTTTGTCCAATTTTTGCTTGCAATGCTCAATAATAATAATAATAATAATAATAATAATAATGAAAGTATGGAAAAAAGAAATAAATACAAACAACTGCAGAAAATGCTACAAATTCCCAGAAATAATAAATAACATAAATCCTTAGCCTAGATTCCTTCGGCAGGTCCACCGCTGTGGAGTAACGATTAGCATATCTGATCGTGAAGCGAGCAGACCAGAGTTCAAATCCTGGTTGGAACAATTTACCTGGTTGAGGTTTCTTCTGGAGTTTTCCCTCAACCCATGAAGAGAAAATGCTGGTTAACTTTCGGCACTGGACTCTGGACTAATTTCGCTGGCATTATCACCTTCATCTCACTCAGACGCTAGATAATCATAACAGTTGATAAAGCGTCGTAAAATAAACCAAGGAACATAATGCTGTGGATCCCGGTCGTGTATTTAAAAGAATCCTAAATCCTATCTTGGATAGGTCCAGGCAAAATTTGTCGTCTATTTTTCGCCCACGTTGATTTTTAACGCTGCAGTTAAAGGCGTCGTTAAATAAAATGCTACTACTGCTGCTGCTGCTGCTGCTGCTACTGCTACTACTACTACTACTACTACTACTACTACTACTACTACTACTACTACTACTACTACTACTACTAGCTGAAAAGAAGACCAGTCTCAGAAATGTCATTTATCAGTGATCTGTAGGTTGAGGTGGGTAAGCTATGAGGAAAAATAACCTATTCAACGAGTCGGTAACACTGCTATTACGCATCCAAAAAATTTACAATTAGTACTTAACACACTCACAGTAAGAGCAGGTTACTGAATGAAAATGCATAATTGCTAATGAGTGATATGTGTGTGACCCGAGTAGCATTTCGCAGATAGGATATAGGCCATTCCGTATCTCGTCAAACCTACCTGCGCGTGATGGAAAGCAAAACGTATACTGAGAAGCTTCCCTCCCTCGCTACGCTTCGACTTGCAAGCTAGCTAGCTCACTTACCCCCACCATAAGGTTCTTACTATGAGCACAGTCTACTATATACGGTCACGAAGCTTCAGTTTTTAGGGTGCTATAAACTATAGACTGTGACGGTACTATTTTGCATTGCCTATAATGAGGCGATATTAGCGATCCTAGTGGTAAGCAACTATCTAATGTTTGCATATTTACTACATGTTGAGCTTCGCGACTGTATATACTAGACTGTGCTATGAGCTACGGCGCACGAATGCATTTGCCATCTCATTAGCTCGTAACTATACTCACTACTACTACTACTACTACTACTACTACTACTACTACTACTACTACTACTACTACTACGTACTCGACGACGACAGGATCATGGAAGATCCAAACAGAGATGGAGATACGAGGAACACTTGAGCTCCTTAGGATAGGACTGAAGGAAGAATCGAGTAGTCTTAAAACACCTATGATGATGATGATGATGATGATGATGATGATGATGATAATGTGTTTATGTCCATATGCTATGCCAGAAATTTCTTTTTCATTTACAATAATACTAAATATCAAAATTGCATGTTGCTATGAAAAATCCAATTAACATCACTCTAATTTGAAACTTACTGTATATATGAAACAACATTAATAAAATTTGGAGTAATTTCAATGATCCTTGGAGTTTTCGCAGGAACATCAAACTTTAATCAAAACTTTAAACTTCGAGTTGTTTCCCTTTTGAACTAGGCCGTCGGTACATTTACTGTATTTCCATAAAAATGAAATCGAGTTCTTTTTATTCTTATTTCTTCCCTGCTCTAAAAGTTTTACAGCTTATGCTTAAACAAACAATTCTGATAATGAAGCTCAGGGAGAATCCTACAGTATCCTACATAAATTATAATGTAAGATGTAGGGCCAGGCATCTTATTCAAAGGTTTTGTATTTTAATTAGTAATAATTACATAATACTATGAAGAATTTACTAAAATATTTAATAATACGAAGAAAAAGTGTAGTAGACTAAGCCGTTCAAGATTCGCTTTTAAACTAAGAATTTGCAAAATTTATTATGAATGTGTGTGCTGGAATTCTGTTACGAATGCGAAAAGAAGTTAAGTCCTGGCCAACATTGAAGATTTCTGTAAAAGAAGCAAGGAGTAAACTGAGGAGAAAATCATGGGTAAGCTTTTCAATGCTCTTCCAACGGTCGAACCTGAAGATCATTGTGTAGGCCTAACTGGTTGTTCGCCCTGTGTATGATAGCGATAACACTATAGTTAAGTTGCCCTGTGTGTGATAGCAATAACAATAGTTAAGTCTTCTTTAATATATTGAGGAATAATTTATTTATGGATAATGCTCACGTGTGTTATAATTTTGTAAAATGATGATTTAATTTTATGTTTATAAGGTTTTCCTTGCTGAAGTTCCTAAATTAAATTTTAATAAAACAAGTTTCAGTAATATTTATTTGAATTTATATATTTAGTACAGTATACTGTGTCCTATTCCTATTGGGCTACCTTTAATTTAACGGAAACATTATTATTATTATTATTATTATTATTATTATTATTATTATTATTATTATTATTATTGTAAATATCAAGAACATATTATTGTTTTTTTTACACATTCACTGTTCTTCGGTTTAGGAACTAATGAGAGCTGTGCACTCTACAGTCGATATCTGGAATTAATATCGATTCATGAATGCGAAATGCGACCATTCACGATACCTAAATAACATCGAATAATATTTCTGAGCTAATCTGTATATGTTTGGCAGTAGAGGCAATCTTGCAGAATTCTCTGGATCATCATTTCGGCTGAAGTTTTAGGCGTTATTGTTTGTGATGGAGTAGTTGTGTCAAGTATGTAGCTGTTACGTGTGGACGATCGTATACAGTGTATTGTATTTTTGTAATGTGCTTTACAGGAACAGCACAATTTTGAGGAAAATAATAAACTTGTTCATTACGTTTCAGATTGAAGCCCGCCTTGTTTTGGAAATTGCGCATAGATTCGAGGACTTCTTACAAATTCCGTAGTTAAACGAGTACGTACACTTTTGGAATAATGGCAGATTCTTCAAATTCAACAATTGCCGGGGATTCAGGAGACACTACGAAGAAAGCAGCTAAAATCAAGCACGATTGGTATCAAACTGAGTCTCATGTAGTTATCACAATTCTTGCAAAGAATACTAAACAAGAGGAAGTGAAAGTGGATTTTGGAGATGAAACTGTAAGTAATTAATCTATTCGAAACGGGTAACCATTCTCAGCGATTGTCAGTGTATGAATAAACTTTATTTTTTTTTTACTAGGCCTACTAACTCATTTTAACTGAATTAAATTTAGGATTAGATTCGTCATTTTCTTATGATTGACATGACAGTTTCTTCACACTTTAAGGAAAGTATGTGCCCTGGACCTCTATTGCGGGAAGTGGCTGCTGGCCAATGCGTACATTGGCCTCCTAATTACCACATTTTCTTCTCACACAGGTGTTTTAACTGAAATGTTTTCTGTCTTTGCATGTTGGCAAAATCGAACATACTACGAAGTTTACTAATTATTACGAAATTTATGGTTACAAAGTTACAATTTATTGCACAGTAGGGCACCCACAGGGAATGGGGCTAAGGGATTCTGTACAGGGAGATCAAGTCCCCAAATAAAAAGAAGGGAATGAAGAAAGAAAAAAGGTTTTTAATGCCTAAACGTGCCTGTATCTATCATTGTGGAAAGTGTCTGACCTTCGAAACTGCTGCAACTTTTATTTGGCGTGTGTCCAGTAGCTCTAACCATTAAAACTAACCAGTCACATCTCAGTGACACAATCTGTACTTCTCAAATCATTAACGCTTCACGTAAGGATACAGCTATACCGCTTTGATGTTGCCCTGTGACATTGATTATTAATACCCCTTCCCCACAAACCACATTTCTGAGTACGCTACTGCAATTGTATGCCATTATGTAGAAAGCACCTAAGTGACAAAAGTTAACTGTGAAGAATGACTGTAGTTTTTTTGCCTATTATAAATTAGAAGGATAAAATGAGATAGATGCAAAACATTGTGAAGAAAATGTATCTGTAGGTTCTAGTTCTCATTGATTCTTAATAATTTAATTAACATTGTTAATTCGGTAGAAAACTGTCGTCAGTATGCCTACCAAAAACCTCAACAAACCAAACCTCATCTGTTTCTGATCCTCAGTGACGTCATTGATGTCCGTCATATTGACCAACGTTTTCTACCGAATTACCTTTTATAATATCAAATTCTGGTTCACTGATCACATCAGGGCGGAACAGATTTCTTATGGGTCGAGACTCCAGCCCAGAAATCTAGGAGCTAGATGAATACAAGCCAAGTCTTCTGTGACCATCAACATGTCTTTTGATTTTGCTGTGGTACAGGTTTTTTTCGGATTGAAGTCTTAAAAGTGATGATCCATTCATGTTGCACATCATGAGATCTTTCAGGGTCTCAAGACTACATAAAGAATCTGAATTGGTAATTCTTCAGAAGAAGTAAACCATCACACAATTTTCCCCCCCCCACACCATAAGAAGCATTTGGGTGATGGGGAAAAGGCAGGGCTTATATAGTCACAAAGTCAGGTCCAAGAGGCATTCAATGGAAGGGGTAATGTTATCAGTGACGTAGATCCTAGTGAAAGGAAATTAATGGTACATGTACTAAGAGGAAGGTATAACATTGGCAATAGTCTGGTGATAATAATGGTGTATTAGGGTCATCTGGGATTGTTTAATTGTATAGAAGTAAACAAAACAGCGTATGTGGCCTCAGATTGTTGGATCTCCAGCAATTCGCCATGGACCTCTGAGCAAAGTGGATTATGCAATCGTGTGTTGAATTTGAATGGCTATGTTTGCGTTCGTGATGTATTAAGTGAAATTCAGGGAGGGGAGAAATCATCAGGAAAGAGAGAAATAGAAATAGGACAGGTAAATATTTTCGATTGTTATGATAAAAGTATTTGCAAATAGAAAATAAAAACGTGTGTGTAGAATCGTATGTATAGACTCACAGAATGTAACAATTAGATAAAAAGTTGAGCTTACTTCGGTTCACTTCTTCTGAAGAATTACCTCTGAATTTATTCTCAATGAGATTGGCCTACTTTCACAACAAGCTGTGAAGGATATATGTCCGTCCATTCTGCAATCAGAATAAGGGTGTTTTGCATATTTTGTTATCTTTTCCATAAAATTATAGGATAAGGATATTTGGTGAAGAGTCGATTCTAAATATTGAAGTAGCTTATAAAAATTATCTACATTGCTAAAAGAATTCTTTCTTGAAAGAAAGTAGGAAATTTTTATGTAGGCTAATTTGTATAGGCCTAGTAAAGAAATGGGAAGAGCATTGAAAGTTCCAGTAAGCTAATAGTTGAAATGAATGCCTGAAAAAGTGATTTGTATCTTGTAATAATATTATTATTAGTCTTCTTCTTCTTCCCTTCAAGTATTAGGCCAAATGGCCTGTTATGATGTCACAGTTAAATTTTCAATCCAGCGCTTCTTTGGACGACCGAGAGATCTGTTCCTGTTTGGACGATAGTGGAGCATGACTTTTGGGATTCTATCTCTATGCATGTGATGCAGATGATTTATCCAGTTGTTCTGATAATGTTTGACGTGATTAATTACAGGTTCTAGTTGTAATTCTTCCATTACATCTTCATTGGGTTTGTGATCCCATTTCGTATATCCCGCTGTATATCTCATAAATTTAATTTCATTAGCTGTTATTCTGCTTTCGTCTTTCTTCCTCAATGTCAGTGCCTCACTGCCGTAACAAAGTACAGTTCTCGCCAAGGTCTTGTATAAGCGAATTCTAGTATGCCTTTGTACTAGGGAAGGTTTCATAATGTTGTTAATTACTGTATTCCCATTATTTTGGTGTATTTAGAAATTTTCTGTGAAATGTCTACTTCATCGAAAAAAGATAATATGTATCCGAGATATGTGAAATAATTTACTCTTTCTAATATTTTTGAATCTAAACATATTTTGCTGGGCACAGGGTATTTTCCGCAGAAGGCCATAATTTTAGTTTTTTTCTTTATTGATTTTCATATCATATTTAATTCCAATTTATTATGATTAGTAACGAAAGCATATTGATATTTAATATGAAACTTGTCCATCTGTACAAATGAATTCGAAGTGATACGACTATTGAGGTTCATCCAAGTGATTTTTTTAACAACAAAACCCTTAACATGTTCAGCAACTTTGAACTGTGTATGCCGTAGTGTATAGTCTTGTGTGTGTATTGGTTCTTAATTTTGTGCAGATAGTAACTGTTCGTTAATTCCAGCTTCATGTGACTGCAAGATTAGCTGACGTCTCAGATTATGAACTGGACTTGCATCTGGCGTACCCAGTCATTACCAGCCAGTCATCTTACAGAGTTATTCCTTCAAAGGTAATTCTGAGTTTTATTTTGGAAATGTGTTGAACATAGCGGTTTCAGGACACGGTATATTCTTTGTTGTAAAATTGTTCCTTGCAGATAGAGGTGAAGTTGAAAAAGCGAGATGGCATCAGATGGACGACTCTAGAAAGAGATTCCTCATCTGTCTGCGTACCCCAACCAATGACAGAAGGTTAGATTTGAAAAATTTAAGAATTGAGTGGTCTCTTACATAATTTTCATCTCATATGGTGCTTCATTTGCTTCTGCTTTTTCTGTTCTATCTTTCCCTCCACATTTTTCCTCGCTCTTTCTCTCTCTCTCTGCTTTTCTTTTGTTTCTCTCCTTTGTCCTTATGTTTCTTCTCTTGCTCGCTAGGTTGTGATCTCTCCCTTCAGGTTTCCTTCTCTCCTTCCTTAGATTTCCTTCACTTTCTCCCTCGGGTTTCCTTCTCTCTCACCTTGGTGCCTTGGGATTCCCTTCTCTGTTTCTCTCTCCCTTCTTCTCCCTCTCGGATTTCCTTGGCCCCTACCTTGGGGTGTCTCTCTCTCTCTCTCTCTCTCTCTCTCTCTCTCTCTCTCTCTCCCCCATTCCCTTCCCTTCCTCCCTCTCTCTTTGGAATTTCCTCATCTCATGGGTTCTATTTCATGAAAGTACAAATTACAAATTACAGGAGGAAAAAAGTTACAAATCTACATATTTACAAATTTTTTATGATTCACAAAGATATTCTTGTAAATTTGTAAGTGAAGTAGAAAATAACTACTCTTGATGTGGGTAAATAACTGAATTGGAGGTTAGCCTATATTATTTTACATTCTAAAATTGATTGAGCTGTATTTCGTAAAAAATACATGAGTTCGGGAAAACGATGAATGTCACATTTCTGTTAAGGATTAGATAATGATCTAATTGAGTCTATAACTGCAAGATGTAGCGCTGTTTCTATAGGAAATAAAGGAAAGGATTACTGTATTCGTGGTGATAATTTTCCTTTTTACCATTTTTCATAAGAACAACATTAAATTTCGTAGTGACCCATTGCATTAGATAATGAATCAACCTTAACAAAACTGTGATATTAATCGTTTTTCCCGCGAACTCTTCACATATATTCCTTTTCTAGTAATGAAGAAATTGACGTTTACCAACATATTTGTAGGACAACATTCCGAGAAATAATGTTTAAGTAGAGTTTAATCAGAGATTCAGGAAAATCTTGAACTGCTACTAAATTGAATTTGTTATTCATCCTGTACTCTGTTATTATATTGCTGAAGGATATGTCGAAGTATAAAAATACGTATACAGGCATATAGAAAAGATCAGTTTACATTACATATTAATTCACTGGTAGATTTGAAAATAATAAGAGATGTATAAGTGACACAAAAAATCTAGTTATAGTGTTCTAGTTTACATTTTATTCTGTTCCGCATTCATGGTTATTGATTGTGTTATTGATATTAACTTCAACAATGACTTTTAGAAAATATATTACCTACATTATGTAACCAAAACCCATTATACAAATCACTCATGACCTGCATTTTGTAAATCACTGTTACAATTACAGGAATATTTTCGAATGTTTTGTGAAACATATTTTGCTGTAATTTGTAGCAACAGGATCTAGTTCTTGTAAATATGTAGATTTGTAATTTATACTTTCGTGAAATAGGCCCCTACTCCTTGAGTTCCCTCGTCTTCTCCTCTTCGGGTTTTTTCTCTCTTTCCATCTCCTCGGGTTTCCTTGTTTCTCTAGTATCTTCGTCCACTCCTCTTGTTTTGAGTTTTCTCGTTTTCCTCCCCATCAGTTTTTCGTCCCTCCCCCTCACCCCCAGTTAGAGTACAATATGAAACCTACATCAACACATAAACAAAATACACCCAAAGCTACACTACACATTAGAAATTGAAAACAACAAATCCATCAATTTTCTAGACATCACAACAACAAAAGTAGACAACAAACACACATTCAAAGTATACAGAAAACCAACAACAACAACACACAGACACAACACATCCAACCACCCCACACAACACAAACAAGCTGCATTTCTAACAATGGTACACAGACTACTCAACATACCAATGAACCAACAGGATTACAACGAAGAACTAAACACAGTCAGATACATAGCACAAGAAAACGGATACAACCCTAACATAATAGACAACATAATACGTAAGACAAAACATAATCACAAAAAAACATAAGAATACAACACAAGAACATAAAAAATACATAACACTAACATACGAAAACAAAAACACACACAAAATTGCAACCTCATTCAAGAAATTAAATTACAACATCGCATACAGAACAAATAACACTCTACAAAAACATCTCAACACACAAACAACACAAACAAACAAATACAACCACACAGGCTTATACAAACTCAAATGTAACACCTGATACAACTTCTACATAGGACAGACAGGCAGATCATTTCAAACACGTTACAAAGAACACATCACACCCATAACAAAATTACAAAACACTTCCACATATGCAGAACACATCACAAATCCTAACCATACCCACAGAGACATCAACACAGACATGGAAATACTGCACATCCAACCAAAAAGCCAGAAACTAAACACACTAGAACAATATGAAATATTCAGACACACGAAAACACACCCCAACGAAATTCTCAACACACAACTCAACTTCAAAACACACACACTCTCTTTGACTCTATGCTATACCACAGGAACACACTCTCACAGGAAACAGAACAAGTGGTGCCAAGACCAACATTGACCAGTTCTGAAGATGACCCATAAATAGGTCGAAACGTGTAAACGAGGTACTTTGAAATTTAACACAGAAAAGTCTTACCATACATATTCCGAAGTGATACAATGTTAAAAGTTGTGTAATGAAGATGTATAATAAGAAAATGTTGCAGTGATTAAATTTCTTGACTTTTCAGCTGTATTAAATGCAGGGCCTCCAAAATACCCAACTTCTGCACCCAAAGCAACAGACTGGGACCGTGTTGTGGGAGACATCACCAAGGAGGAGGGTGAGGAGAAACCCGAAGGGGAGGCGGCCCTGAATGCTCTCTTCCAGAAAATCTACTCACAAGGCTCCGATGAAGTGAAGAGGGCCATGAACAAGTCATTTGTAAGTTTGTTACATAAAGTGGAGGTCATCTTAATTTGATTATACAGTGCCTTTTGCTGTCGAGTCACCTGTTGCAAAGCGGCCGGCGATAGCAACCGTTGATAACTGAGCTCCTGGCACTGCGGCCGACTTAAATCCATTCCCCTTTGTAGGAGCGCAGGAGTCGTTCAGTCATCTCACAGCAGTTTTGTTTCAGTGTGGTCATGCTTTGAAGTGCTTTGTATGAAATGTTATTTCTGTATTAGTGCTACAAGTGTTACTGTGCCTCAGGCCTCCCAACTAACACTCTGTATGCATTTCTGGATTTGCCTATACATGCTACGTGCCCTGTCCATCTCAAACATCTGGATTTAATGTCCCTAATTATGTCAGATGAAGAATACAATGCATGCAGTTCTGCTTTGTGTAACTTTCTCCATTCTCCTGTAACTTCATCCCTCTTAGCCCCAAATATTTTCCTAAGCACCTTATTCTCAAACACCCTTAACCTTTATTCCTCACTCAAAGTGAGAGTCCAAGTTTCACAACCGAACAGAACAACTGGTAATATAACTGTTTTATACATTCTAACTTTCAGATTTTAACAGTTAATTCCCGATTTATCACGAAAATAGTCTGTGACTGCATTTAGATTGGCAACAGGCCATGATTGTTTGGCTAAACACCTGCATAGAATTGGAATATATCAGTCCCCTAACTGCCCATTGTGCAACTCAAACCAAGAAATGGATTCGGAACACCTCAAAATCTGTGCTTCATTGGCTGATCATGATAATATCTTTGAAAAATATTGGAGTGCAAGAGGTCAAATGACTTTATTGTCAAACGCCTGGCATTAGAAAACAACAAACAACAACAACTTTCAGATTTTTTGAGAGCAGACTAGGTGACAAAAGCTTCTCAACTGAATAATAGCAGACTTTTCCCATATTTATTATGTGTTTAATTTCCTCTCGAGTGTGGTTTATATTTTTACCATTGCTCCAAGATATTGGAATTTTTCTTGAAATAATAAATTTCCAAGTTTTATATTTCCATTTCGTACTATGTTCTGTTCACGAGACATAATCATATTCTTTGTTTTTTCGGGATTTATCCAGATATACCATACTCCCACAAAAACAAAGTTTCCGGCCGTGTTCTGAAGAAGGAAACAAAATCCGATAAATTTATTCAGGTTTAAATTTAAGAAGCATACAAGATTACACATCATGTACAGTGGGTCCCTATCACCACGGCATGGCGTGTCCTCAGGTTCAGGATCGAGGAGATGGCCTCCAGATATGGAGGGTAGCTGTGAATATATTGAATAAGCAGTCGTGGACAGCCGATGAGGGGTGGTCCTCCAGCTTGGGCTTTGGGCGAAGGGCTAACAACCCATCACCGTAAAAAACAGCTCGTTACGAATCCTTCAAATAAGCCTCGGAATGGGACTGATTCTCTGGCACGACCACTTTATATAGAGTGTTAGTTGGGAGATCTGAGGGAAAAAGATCTTTAGGGAGGCCAGACGTAGATGGGAAAATAATATTAAAATGGATTTGAGGGAAGTGGGATATGTTGATAGAGAATGGATTAATCTTGCTCAGGATAGGGACCAATGGCAGGCTTATGTGAGGGCGGCAATGAACCTCTGGGTTCCTTAAAATAGCCAGTAAGTAAGTAAGTACGAGATTACACATTCTTCGAAATTACTGGTATTTTTCTAAAAATGCAATTTGTCATGGTTGTTGTTGTTTAGTCAACTGTCCGAAGACAGGTTTGAACCTCGTAACACCAATAAGGCATCACTCATGAGACAACTAGACCAGGAGATAATGGGGTAGGGTGGCCAGTTCCTTTCGCCCTTTATCATGATAATATTCATTAATTTATAGCGTTAATTCGCATTAATGAAACTGAATTCAAATTGAATAATTTCGAGGGAAAAATTGTTCCGGGGCCGGGTATCAAACCCGGGACCTTTGGTTAAACGTACCAACGCTCTCCCAACTGAGCTACCCGGGAATTGTACCAGACACCGATCCCATTTTTCCCTCTATATCCACAGACCTCAAAGTGGGCTGACAACCATCAAGCAACCAACATTGAGTGCACACTAACTCTGTGTGACTTAAATTGTGGTTTTCTGTTAACGAACAGAGACGTGTATTATGCAAATCAAGCTTTCAGGTATAACTCCTGTAAAGTTGATTTGAATAATTTCGAGGAAAAATTGTTCTGGGGCCGGGTATCGAACCCGGGACCTTTGTTAAACGTACCAACGCTCTCCCAACTGAGCTACCCGGGAACTGTACCAGACACCAATCCCATTTTTCCCTCTATATCCACAGACCTCAAAGTGGGCTGACACACAGAGTTAGTGTGCACTCAATGTTGGTTGCTTGACGGTTGTCAGCCCACTTTGAGGTTTGTGGATATAGAGGGAAAAATTGGATCGGTGTCTGGTACAGTTCCCGGGTAGCTCAGTTGGGAGAGCGTTGGTACGTTTAACAAAGGTCCCGGGTTCGATACCCGGCCCCAGAACAATTTTTCCTCGAAATTATTCAAATCAACTTTACAGGAGTTGTACCTGAAAGCTTGATTTGCGTGAATTCAAATTGTGATGAACTGTAAAGAAAACTGAAAAAAGAGCAAAAAGCATGCTTATCTTGATTGCCATATTTTTATGCCTGTATTTATTGCTTGCTCTTCATTCTCTGTGTATTTGCAGCAAGAATCTGGTGGGACTGTTCTCAGCACCAACTGGAATGAAGTGGCACGAGAAAAAGTAGAGGTGAAGGCTCCAGACGGCATGGAGTGGCGCAAGTGGGAGCAGTAAAGTTGCTGTTGATGACGTGGTTGAATAGTGCTTTCCTCATGGTTTTAAAATTGGTTGCTTCTGTTATCAGCGAAGAGAGACAAAATCTTTAAGACGAATCAGGAATTCAGGTAGCCAGTACAGAGTGTAATAAGTCACTATCCATTTCTGTAATAAATCCCTTTAATAACTTTGTGTATGATGTAAATAATTCAAACATATGACAAGAAAAAAATTAATACAATTCGACTTTCTTCCTTTGCAGATCAGTGCACAAATCCCAATGTTCGGTGGTAGCATGGAACACTCATTTCAAAATATTAGGTGTTGGTTCCGGACAATTCGTCACAGAAAATTGGTCACAGGGACAGTTCGTCACATAGACAATTCGTCATAATTCGACACAGAGGTACAGAAATTAAATTATGATTACCTGAACAACTCTTTTATTATGTGAATTTAAATTCGTTTCAAAATCTGTAAATTTCAGTTACCTTCAAAATGTCCTGCCAGGTTCTGGCGTATAGCTCTTAGGTACCGGCGGTGGTGCTTTCTACCTTGTATTGCGAGAATTTTTTAACTATACCTAATATTTGTTGCCAATGTCAATGTACTTCCGCTTGTTTTTGGTAGGAGAGCGACTCCCTTCCACTCTCTCCTGTCCACTTCTTCAACTTCAACTCTTTCCTTTTGTAATTTTCTTATTGGCTTCACTTGTAATCTGCTCCAACTCATTTTGAACATTGGCAACACTTTGCGGATTTCTTCTGTCTCATGAACATATAGTGTATTCTTGATATATTAGTTTGACATTGTCTCTTTCAGGTTTTGTGAAACAGATTTGATCTGGCATAGTTCCAAATTAGTTTCAGGGTACTGGCTTGATATAGGCCTGCTGGTAACCAACAGAAATTTATTATTCATTGTTATGTAATGTTTGAAAAACAAATAATTTTTTGAGCTGTAAAGTGTCTGTACACAATGACTAACAATTCAATACAACATATTGTATACATTAATGTACAGGCCTATTTTCTTGGTGCCAATATTGCCGAATTCAATTCGATTTATTTGGCCATCAGACATACAGTTTTAGGCTTCGTCAGAATACATTGAAAAACATATAAATACATTAAAAAACACTAATAAAAGAAACAGTAAAATTTAAATAATACAATGAAAACCTGAAATAATTTGAAACTTTTAAATTAAAGAAAAGTAACTAAATTGCAGTTAAACTTATTTATTAAAATAAAGTTTCATACAAATTTGTGTTGAAAAACTCAGCAACAGAATGAAAAGGATTATTTAATAACCAATTGTAAAATCTAGTTTTGAAGCTATCGATTGGTAATTTATAATATTCACTGGGGAGCTTATTATATAATTTCATCCCCATAATTAGAAAGTTTGTGTTGCTCTTGTGTAATCTACAATATGGAATATTAATTTGTTCACTATTTCTAATTTCATGATCATGTGTATTGGCCACTAATGAGTAATTGTCGGTATTTTGTCGAGTGTAAAGTACTAGATCATATAGGGGAAAGGTACAATTATTGGCAGGGTTAAGGATGATTTTTTAGTCAATTAAAAATTGCGTAGGTATTTTAAGTTCAATCGTAAAAATGAAACTTCTATGGGACAAAGGGATATTTTTTTACATATATTCACATATATGAAGTTACATTTTAAATTTAAATAATAATATTTTTCATGTGAAAAGAATAAGTTCTGAAAAATACAATTCTTGGCAGGGTTGTTACAATATTTGGCAGGTATTGATACAGTTCTTGGCATGCTCGTTTTATCAACAGTTTATAACAAAATTGAAATCAACACACGTCCCACTTATTCATTATCACTTTCAGTATTTAAAAATAAGTCTTCACTATCACTTTCATCAAGATTATAGCACACATGACAAAGGAAATCATCGCAGTCTGTATTGTCGGGAATATGTTGATGATTTTTAGGTACACATTTCTCGTGGAATAACTTATTGCACAGTGAACATTGCAGGCGTCCATTTTCAGTTTTAATATTACGAACACAAACATAACACATACCTTGTTTGAAAGATGACATTTCAGTTACATCAGTACCCTTACCCACGTTAGTAATTCGCTCTTTCTTTTTCTTAGGCATCTGTTTTGCATTTAGAGTTCTTTCTTCTCTCTTTCTCTTCCTTTGTTCTTTCTTCTCTTGTTCTACCTGTTTTCTGTGTTCTTTATCTGCCTGAATCTTTTTCCAAATTTTGCTTGTTGTCTATCGTTTTATAGTCTGAAATGATTGGCTTAATTATAGAATTAAAACAGTGCTTTGTCTTTTCATTATCTTTGGTTGTACACCTTTACGAAACACTTCGTTCCACATCCTGAAGAGAATATACAATTCATTATTGTGATCTACTTCAGTCTCACTCTTAATGTCTATGAACTTTTCTATTAATTCTTCATCCAACACTAATTTAAAATGTTCATAATCTAATTTTGGCAATAGTTCACTGTATGACTGAGCTGATGTCTCATTTATTACTTTGCTTCCAAGACATTTTGAGTAATCAATGGAATCAGGATTCCAAGGAAATAGCCCATATGCTCAGAAACCACTTCGGAGCATTTTAACTTTAGCGTACTTCTCTAGGGCTGCTTCTAAGACGGGACAGAAATGTTCATTTTCAGTCTTCATGAGGGTGATCTTTGTGCGCCAATTAAGCACTCCTTTCCTCCGGCCTTCTTTTATGGGTCTAAATGCTGCTACGTCAGCTGGTTGAAGAATTCACGTTGCGTTGGAATACAACGCGATTAATACAATGCCAAGTTCTGTGCAGAGTTGAATAATATGGCATAATATGTGGCTTTTATGCTCATCTTTAAATAGAATTACGGGTGTTTAGATGTTTTTCTCTTTTAGAAATGACACAAAAACATTTCCAACATACTCATAGAAGACTTCAGTTTTCATCCAGCCTCTATCGCTGCGACCAATTCCTCAGGAATCTGGAACTGAGCTCCCAATTTCTGCTGGAATCCTCTTGTACGGAAAAACTACCATCGGTGGTACCACCAAGCCACTAGCTAAAAAGATTAACATTAAAGTTATGTAGGTTTTGGCATTTCCTTGATTCACCTCATAAATATTTCTAGCTGCTTTTGGGCCTAAAACTTTTCAATTTACAGCATTCAACATGAAACTTGTCTCGTCAGCATTGAATATCCTGTCAGGTTGATTAAGAACATCAATGTTCTGTTCTTCCGTTAGACTTCAGATATTTTGACAAACTAGTTTCGAATGTCTTTTTGCTGACGCAGCTGTTTGCTGAAGTGACAGCTCCACTAGTCTGAGTCGCAGTACTGGATGTCTTTTCAGAAAAGCCTTATACCAACCTATACTTGGTGTATTGTCTATGAATTGATTTGGCCGTTTGTGGAGAAATTCTTTGACACTTGCAATCACATCTGCCTTACGACGAGGGAATACTTTTCTACAACTATCAATGATCCATTTTTTCATCAGTCAAAATTGTGTTGGAGTCAGGGCGACTTTTAACAAAATCTTGCTTTAAATGTAAACTGAATTGCTGCCCAAGGAACGTTATGTTTCTTCGCAACTGCATTTTTGGAAGTCCACTTTTGATATCATTAATAGCAGCTTCTAAATCCTCAGATGTGTATCTTTACTTTTTTGACGACATTTCTGACACCCTGTGTAGGGGGAAAAGTTTTCCATAATATCGCAATATTGCCAACAACTATCACACTTTTTCGTTTCAAAATTACAGTTTATTGGCACCCCTGCCAAGAACTGTAACCAAGTATCAGAAGTGAGTCGAAAATATACCTAATTGAACTACATTACAAGGCGATTCAAAATCTGTACTTATATCACTAATACACAATAATATAGTTGTTGGCAGGGGGTGCCAATAATTATAATATGTAGAAAAAATGATACAGATGTTGGCACTCAAATTATTTTAAGTAAAATTAGGTTATGAGATTGAATGAATTTAGTTACATAACCAGCAGAACATACAGATCAAGTATAACTGCATTTTAAATATGTAATATACAACATAGACAGGTACTCACAGAATATGTCACTCCTATGTTCTTATTTTTTTCTTTATAATTCAACACTAGATATGCAGTTCAGAACATTTACTCACAGCATGAAGACTCAAAGAAAAATGGAGAGAAAACATTCACATAATAATGTGACCAACATTATGAGCTATGTTTTTCCCTAAGTAGATTTGTCTGTGGGAAAAAATTAAACTTATTATTATTAACTATATTCAACACCTGCCAAGAACTGTCACACTGCCAACAATTGTACCGTACACCCTATATATACAAATTTATGACTGTTAAAATCCGTGATTGTCTGAAAAGTGGCAAACAATGTTCCAGATAATTTGATTTACATAAAATTCTAATGGCTTTCTTTTGTAAAATCAAGACTCTTCCAATTTTGGTTCCATTTCCCCAGAAAATTAGGGCATATCGGTCTGTGGCCAATATTAACATGTGACCAGTTGTAAATTTACGAATTTCAATTATATGACCAATTGTCTCTGACTTATTTTTTGTGACGAGTTGTCCCCAATCCATTAGGTGTAATCATGACCACTGCAGCTCCGATTCAGTCTTTCACGTCATTTAATGCTGTTTATCATAACTGTATAAACCTCTGACTTGACAAAACGCCACACAGACAAATTTAGAGGTGTAAAATCCGGTGAACGAGGAGTCCAAAATTTGACTGAACCCCTTCCTGATCACCTACCAGGAAATGTTTTGTGCAGGTAGCCACGGACAGTTGTTACAAAATCATATCGAACCAAACAGTCATTTTTGGAGAATCCATTTTCCACTCTAAAATTGGATTTGATTGCTTGTCTGCCCAAGTCCTGTAGTTGTACCTCTTCACATGTCCACGTGTGTGAAATGAGATCTTCTTCTTCCACAGCTTCCAAAAGATCACCGCACATTGCCACATGAGCTCTATATTCTCCTTGTGTAGTTACGTGTCACCTCAAGATAATGTTTTGTTTTTTCAATTTGAAATGTAGATTTTTTTTTTCCAAACAACTGAATGCGTATTACCAAACTCCTGATGATGCATGAGGGCTACAAGTGATTGAGTTTCCAGTGTGTTGCACAGTTTCACAGGTACTGTGAGTCGGCCAGAATATTTCTCATCATGAACACTCCGTGTCCTGCGAAATTTATTCACCAGGGTTTTGATTGCTGCCTTTGTTGGAGCTGGCTCCTTAAATCTATCTGTAAATTCTTGTCGCATCTCTTCGAAGGTCACTCCTTGCCAGGGCTGGGCAAAATACTGACATCTAAGTATTTCAAATACAAATACAAAATACTTCAAAGAATAGTATTTGAAATACAAATACAAAATACTTTTAAAAAATTAACCAAAATACATTTGTATTTCAAATACTCAAAATACATTTGTATTTCAAATACCCAATACAGTGTATGAAGAAATAAGAATATTACCGAAAATCTAAAATATTATATTAACATTAAAATTATTTTTATCTCGAAGTTTTATATAAACATTCTGAACATTCTTCCTTTTCCCGGTCAACAATGAAATTGTGCTACATATGAATAATTACTGCTCCCTCTCAAAAAAGCCAGTTAAAGTTCATCAGGCAAGGATCCCCTTGCTGGTGAATCAATAAATCCTGCAAAACAAATCAGTCTCTCTACAGGCGCAGAGGAACACAAACTTGTATTATACTTTATAAAAGCTTGTTTCACTGTTGGGTAGTTCTCTAGAGAGCACAAGGTTGTCCCTTTGCCATTGAAGAATTGTATGAGCTCATACTCCGCAGTAGACAAGTTCTTTTCTTTTTGCTTTTCATAGTCTGTTGTACTTGAGTTGAAAACATAAAAATTGTTTTCATCGTCTGAACTGGGCAAAGGTGTAGCAGAGAACTGCTCAGCTGATTTCACACACATATTCTGTGTCCTCTTATCATTTGGTGAGGCAGTGTCAGGTAGCCATCTCATCTTAAATGATGGGTGGAAGCAAGCTACCAAAATAGCTCAATTTGCTTCTGGGGTCAGATCAAACTTCGCTTTAAATCTTGATGGAAGCAAACTTATTAGGATTGGAGTTACTTGGAATACATGGCATAGATTATTAGATAACTGAATATGTAATCTGTTTTTGAAGGAAATTAATGTGGACAGAAGTTGGCCGTAATAGCACATCTTCTTATTTTGCATTAAATCAAGGGTTACGGCAATGGGTTTCAGAACTGCACACTATTCTTCAACGTACTGAAACTCAACATCTTTGAAGATTGGCAATCCCAGTTTTTCACATATACTGTTTATATCATGTTTGAATTGCAATATTTGAGAGATTGAGCCATAAAGAGAATTCCATCGAGTTGGGCAAGGAAACTTTAGTGAATATTTCAACACATCTGATATAATTTCTCAGGATTTGGATCTTCTAGACGCATTCTATAATGCTGAACACTTAGCAAGTGTCGGGTGGTGGATCCTTGATGTTGTTGGAGATTTCTTTATGGCATTAAGGAGATCAGTTGTGGCAAGAAAACTAAGTGTATGGCTAGCACATCTGAAATGGGTAGGCAAATTAGACAGAAGTTCATTCTTCAAATACAAATCCAAAACTTGAAGGACAAGAAGAAGAAGAAAGTATTTTGAGTATTTAAAATACAAAATACATCAATTTTATGTATTTAAATACAAAATACTTTCTAAAATCCTTGCAAATTACAAAATACAAATGTATTTCAAATACTGCCCAGCCCTGCTCCTTGCACATGTGTCTCATGATTCACCTCACCTAGAAAGAATGAAAGAGATTTGTTAGAATTTTCAACAAAATGGATAGTGACTGTATATTATTGTTGAAATATTCCAGGTGGTTTCAGTAATTGAAAAACAGAATTTCAGGTATCGGAAAATGTGATATTAAAAATTCGGTTGTACTACCCATTACGTAAGAAATGTATTTCAATACAGAGAGAAGACTGATCTAAATACATTGTAACAAAGCTTACATTATATTATAATATTATCACCGAAAGCTTATTTTTTCTTACGTTCCTACTTGTGTACTTGTATTGGCATATTTTTTTTTGTAGATATTTTTTCCACCTCAAGATTGAAAAAAAAAAAAAAAAAAAGTCATTAATACAGCTTTATTGAATATAGTGTAAGAAAACGGTTCCATATTCGTGCAAAGACAATGCTATGCAACATTTTTTTTAAGTGTTGCATTCTTGTAAATTTATGTAGATCTTCTTGTTGCATGTTTTCTTTGAATTCTGTTTTTCGTACTATTTTAAATTTAGTTTTATGAGATTATACGTAATATTTATTAACAAAATACAGTAAAGACAATGAAACATATTGTAAATAAGATGTCAGTAATGAACAATAGCTTCTAATTATTATTGCATTCTGAAAGGCTCTGTTTATATTTTATAATATTGCCATTTTCTTAAAATTGGCATCTTTAATAAGTTCTGAAAGTGCTTTACAGTAAGGGTGGATTAATCTGTAATCACAGCACTCTAAAAGCATAGTAGACTTGTTAAGTATGTAATTTGTATTGAAAAATGTTTTAGATAGAGTAGATTTTGTAATGCTAATATGTTGTTGAAGTTGTTCACTATGTTGTTTACTATGTTTAATATACAAATTGCAGCTCATGTTGCTATTCATTGGATGAATCTTATAACAGGCTTGAAGTGTCCCGAATATCTACAGTAGCGTGCAAATTAATCCGAACAACGTAATTACTTATGCAAAAACACTCAAACAGGATAATAAAAAAAGGATTTAAGACATACCTCAGTAATCCATGTGGCCTCCCTTGTTCCTAATAACAGCTCTGAGACGATTTGGCATGGATTCCACTAATTTCCCACAAATATTCTTCATTTCTTCATCACGAAACCATACACCAATGAGGGCAGAAATCATCTTCTCCTTTGTAGAACAATCCATTTTTTGCATTCTCCTTTTGCAAATTGACCACAAGTTCTCAATGGGGTTGATGTCGGGTGAGTTGCCTGGCCAGGGGAGTACCTGAATATTCTTCTTGTTGAAGAATTCTGTAGTTTTTCGAGACATATGGCATGGTGCCAGGTCTTGTTGGAACACACCTCTGCCATCCGGAAATGATTTTTGCAGCTGGGGTACGATTCTGGTTTCCAATAAGTGAATATATTTGTCAGAATTCATCATTCCCTTGATAGGTATTAATGCTCCAGGCCCTCCATGTGTAAAACAACCCCAAAACATTACTTTAGGGGGGTATTTGGATGCTTGTTGGAGATGAGCTGCTGTTACTTTTTCGGATCCTTTCCGTATGTAAGAAACACAGTGGCCGTGGACCTCGAAATGAGACTCATCGGAAAAAAGTACATTCTTCCAGTCATTCACTGTCCAGTGTTGATGTAATTTTGCCCACATTAAGCGTCTTTTGCACATAACAGGGGTTAGCAGTTGCTTCTTAATAGGCTTACGAGCTCTTCGTCCAGCTTCCAAAAGCCTACGCCGCACTGTTGTGACGCGAATATTCGCCCCAGTGGTAGCCATTAACTCGCGGGTTAAGTCGACAGTAGTTAGTCTAGGATTTAATTTACTTTTCCTGACAATTAAACGATCATCTGCAGGTGAAGTCTTCCTTTTCCGGCCACAGTTTCCTTTTTTCTGGGGTGTGATGGATCCAGTCTCCCTGTATCATTTTATGATCGAATTAACAGTAGCCAAACCGATGTGACATTCTGCAGCAATTTGCCTCTGTGTCATAAAAGAATGCGCTGCTAATGTTATAATTTTAGACCGTTTTCGTGGAGTTGTATCCATTTGTGAAGACGACAGAATGTACACAGGATTACAGTATTAAGTCTTCAACACACCTGAAATGCTTATAAGTACAAAACGACAGGCAAAATGTCACATATTATAAAAAAAATAATAATGACAGACCTTCAACAATGGAATTACACGCATTACAGATGTCAATTAAAGCGGTATGAGCAGGTGTGAGGCCAACAGTGACAGAAAATGTAAAAATATGTCGTGTTCGGATTAATTTGCACGCTACTGTACCAACAAACTACTTTTTATTAATCCTGTGGACCCTGCTAGTGGCATCATTAAGGGGCAGTAAAAATTTGCATGTATGCACTTGAAAGCTAGGATACATGGACGAAATGCACTGTTAAAAAAAGGACTTATTTTATTTTAAGTAATTTACTATTATTGATGGTTATTTCTTTTACACATAAATAAGAATCACACCACCAGTTGTTAAAGTTGCGTGTCCCCACTGCTAATCACACTTCTGGTACATTTTTTGTTAAGCATCGTTGACAAAGTAATTCAGTATTCAACCAATCAGACACTACTGCGTGTTCAGTTCAAAGTGTGTCATGGCTCGCTGTATATCGTCATGTGGCTAGCCAGTGAGCCTAGAGAATTCAATCTTCCTACACTCCCGCAGAAGCGTATTACCTAAATGCGAGAGAAGTTGCCTAGCAAGTACGGCATTCATTCTGAAGTACGCAGAGTCGGTGGATACCCACGGACTCTGGAAGTACGTACCGATACGTGCGGTAACTCCGGTAGTGACAGGAATGTGAACTGTTTGGAAACATGTACTGAGGTGAGTTTTTTTCTTACTGTCGGGATATGGCGAGAGGGTTAAGACGATTACTTACGTATTTGTTGACATTAACTTCGACGGTCAACATGGACACGGAGCGTTTGATTTGTATTGTGGAATGTTGCGGTATGCAACAGATGATAACAAATACCCTGCGTACGCAAAACACAGTTCGAAAGAGGTTATGGTAGCACACGGACTTTACAGACCACCATCTGTCGCTACGATGTTCAAGTTATACCGTACACGTTCTCAAGTTCAGATTGAACGCCTTGATTAATAGGCAACTTCTCGGACATAAAAGCTGAAACTCGCTTCAAATCGCTGACTCACAACAGTGACGTCATTACACATTTTGAAATGAACACCCAGTATTGCCCATGTGCACCATTCTCGATTAAAATTTGACCATGGTTAAGTCGGCACTTGACCATCTTCAACGCCAATTTGCGGAGTATCAATCTCGATCAAAGTTAAACAAGCGAGTTGATGATGATCAAATTTGATCACTGGTGTGGGACCGATTATCTTGAATTGAACATGGTCAAGTCAAGAAAACCAAAATGGCGGCATGATTTGACGTACTTGATGGAATTGAAGATGAAATTATGTATCTTGAACACGCAAATCACTGCGGAAATAAAAGAATTGGTGTTACTATAGAAAGAGTAAGTTTGTAGATGAATAATAAAAAATTTTTTTTTCTCAAAATAGACTAATGTTTTATATATGTTTCTGCTTTGGAAGATCAGGACTTTACTTGAGGACAAAATATTATTTAGGCCTAACTGTCCAATTTTGTTAATATAATAATAAATTAGTTATTCTATGCCAGTAATAATATAGTAAAACTAAATGACCATTTTGTAGAATGCGAGATTATCACTTATTAGCTATAGATTTGCCATTTGAAACTATTAGGGCCTACATGACGTTTTGGACAATTAGGCTATTTACGCTTGAATTAAGAGAAATTACACGGATACCTTCCTTTCCCTCTTACTCCAAAATTCCAACCTTGTGCACACAAAATAAATTGGCATTAAAAACTTCCTTTTCGTATGCATGATGACGTGTATTCGACATACACAGACGAATTGCTTTTTATTTTAAAATAATTGTTAATGAGGTATCCGTATACTGAAATTTTCCCAAATAAATTATTGGCACTGAAATGTGTCTTTTCGTGATGAGCATTCGACACATACAAATCTGTTCTTTTTAGTAACCTATTTCAAGATAATGGTCAGTGAGGTATCCGAATACAGAAATTTTCCCAATTGTTATCAATAATATGAAATAACCGCTGTATAAATTACGTTACAAATTATGTGGAATTATGTAAACACGTATAACTCATGTTGAATTGTGAGGTTAAATCCAACCAGGTAGAGAACTTCCGTTCTCTATAATATGGATGCAGAATTGCTGAAGAGTTCTAAAAGAATTCCCACTTCGAACTGTGAGAAGTTCGGTGTGCTCTTTTCTTTTTTTCTTCCATGATTATTGAAACTTGTCATTTGAAAACTGCGAGGATGTTTGAAACAGTCCGACAAACAAAAATGAAGTGATAATTGACAGAGTGCGTTCGTTCGCTGTTTTATACGTGGTAACCTAGCGCTCAGATGATTCTTCTCAAGCGAGCGTACCGTCAGCTGACAGTACTGAGTTGATCGAGGGAAAATCTCGGTGCACCGCATCTCTAACTTGATCATTGTCAAGAATTAACCATGTTTCCGTGATTGCTGATAAACGGGCTAGATGATCGAGAATGGTGCATACGGCCATTTGTATTACAAAAGGATCTAAAAATACATTTAAAATTGCAAGCTTCATCCAGATCTCAGATGTTCTTCAAACTGTCAGATAATGTCCTCTGTAATTTCTATAAAATAAACAAAGAAGAATACCAATCTATATCACAGACACACTCATTGCTGAAACTCCAGTTGTGAACGAAATTCCTCCATGGAAATGAGTGATTCCAGAACATAGCATACAAATTCCAGGAAATCATTCCAAAAATGATCCTTCATACATTCTTAAGTTAGGTGCCATGGAACTACTCTGCAGCACATATAAGGATCACCTTCAAATTTATACAGATGGATCTCTAAATCCTAATAATGGGACATTATATTTCAAAATATCAAGAAAGTTATTTCATACCATGTTCATCCTCCTCCAGTCTTGACACTGAATTGCTAGCTATTGATGCTGCTCTTCAGTGTGTTACTCAAATTTCTGAAAAATCTATTTGCATACTTACTGACTCCAAGGGGGCTATATTTAATATAATTATGTACCAAACCTATACACACATACAATTATTCCAATTAAGAAACAACTAAGTAAACTTAAAAAAAAAAAAAAAAAACTCCAAAAGGAAATAACATTTCAATGGATACCTAGTCATTGTGGTATACCTGGAAACGAGAAAGTCGATAATATTGCAAAACAGGCAACATATTTGCAACCAAGACCTGTTCAAGTGATATCTCTATCCATTGCTTTTACTTCAGTAAAGTCTCATTTTATAAACCTATAGATCAACAATTGGCTCTCTTCTGACATAGAAAAAATTTTACAATCTGTACAAAGAAACCAAATGACCGGGAAATGTACAAAAACTTGCCCAGACATGTTCACACATTTTTAACAAGAGCCAGAACAGGTCACATTGTCACTCAATTGTACCTACACCGATTTCACATTTCTGATAATCCTATTTGTCTGCGGTGTAATAATCATGATGAAGATCTGGAACACATTCTTCTATACTGTCCAACCATAAACCACAAAAGAAGTAAATTAAAATCATCAGTACCAGTTGCAGAAGACACAGCCCTGCAGTATATATTGACTACACCCCACCTCTGGCTACTAGCAACAGGCATCTATAAAGAACACCGATCAAAATACCCCTCATTTCTGGTGAAAAACAACAACTGAATAGACTACAGTGGACTATAGTGGACTTTATGTTATCAGCAAACAGCTGGATACATTAAGAAAGTTGATTGATACTGTCAAAGTTTCTCTGACTTGTCGTCATAATAAAATGAATTAATGTTCCTATTTGCTACATTGGCTATCAGCATAGAAAACAGAAAATTACACTATTTTTTTTTTTATTTTAGTAGGTTATTTTACGATGCTTTATCAACATCTCAGGTTATTTAGCGTCTGAATGAGATAAAGGTGATAATGCCGGTGAAATGAGTCTGGGGTCTAACACCGAAAGTTACCAAGCATTTGCTCATTTTGGGTTGAGGGAAAACCCCGGAAAAAACCTCAACCAGGTAACTTGCCCCGACTGGAATTACACTATTGTGACTGTATTATCGTTGACAGGCAGTGAAATTCGAGTTTAGCGAGTGCAGAGAAGTCCATAAACACTTCCTGTGACTTCACGCTGATCATATTGCAGCATTCTCGTGACAACTGTCAAAATATTACGTGCTAAGTAGATAAGACAGCTTCTTGTTTTGATTATCTGCTCGTTTAATCCCAGTTTTCATTCTGCATAAGTTCCAATATTACACATTTGCACAGTTAGCATTTATGGAGTGCTTCGTTGATTGTCGTGGAATTGTCCACAAACATTCACCAACAACAGTGCACGGCAGTGGCGGCTGATTGACTGAGGCAAGTGAGGCCGGGCCTCAGTCACTTGGCTTAACTGAAATCAAATTTTGTTTTTATGTAATATATTAGTTATTTGAATGAAGCATATATCGCTGTAGAAGCATTTGAAAACGTTGTGATGTAGATAGACCTGTTTTGCAGTAAAATTTGTTCCTGAGGCCAGGATCGCTCGTGCCGGGTCTGGCTTGTGATGTATATAGATCTGTTTTGCAGTAAAATTTGTTCCTGAGGCCAGGATCGCTCGTGCTGGGTCTGGCTTGTGATGTATACAGACCTGTTTTGCAGTAAAATTTGTTCATGAGGCAGGATCGCTCGTGCGGGTCTGACTTGTGATGTCTATAGACCTGTTTTGCAGTAAAATTTGTTCATGAGGCCAGGATCGCTCGTGCCGGGTGTGCTTCTGAATTGTCGTGTGTCTTCGTGGGCCTTTGAGGTTGCGCTTAAAACGTAGCAACTGAGGCACAATTCGTCCGGCCTGGTCAGGTTTCACTCCTCCCATGGGCCGGCCTCAAGGGTAGAGTGGGGTGGGAATAGGGTGACTTGTCTTCCTAAATAGGCCATAAATAACAAACGTTCCAGCTCTTTGGCAGGCAGAGACCCACACTATTCTCTCCTCTTATGTCTTAGTTTATGACTTAAGTGAGGGTGTTGTACTATTGTACTTTGTGTAGTGGATCTGGACCAATGTTGTTATGTATTTCGGGAAAATATAAACAGAAACAAATGCCAGAAATAATGCTAATTCATTGTTAGAGTGTCCTTTTTCGAGAAGAAATAATACATGCAATATTGAAAGAAAGGAAGTTTTAAATAGAGAGAGAGAGCCGATCGAGATACCTACTGTACGACATTGCTGACAATTTTTCTGACAGATCTTAAAACGCTAGTTTCTATTGCATCCTGGTATGAGCAACATAGATGGTTAAGTGGTAATGTGGTGCAAAATAAACTTCTCTGTTGGCCTTGTTTGTTGCTGTCAAAGGAAAAAAATAAAAAGAAAAGAAAGAAAGGGAAATTTCAACACATAATATGGGATGCTTCATCACACTGAAACAATCACTGAAACTCACAGCATAACAGCTTATTTGGTGAGTGAAATTATTATTTTTCATTACTAGTAATAATAATAGACTAATAATAATAATAATAATAATAATAATAATAATAATAATAATAATAATAATACAGTAATAATGATATTAATAATATAATAACAATCATAATTAATATCATAAATACGCGTGAACATTTTCTATCGGAGGCACTTAAACTAGTTGCATCTGGCCTCACTGAGGATTTCGATCACCGGCCGCTACTGGTGCACGGTCTGCATGTTACCAGAATGGAATTTCGAGAGGAGGCACTATGGCTCAGCACCGCGACCTTTTACAATCTATTGCGCTAATCCTCAAGCTAGGTGCATTCCCAAACCGAGACTGGCTGACTACACTAAAGGTACGATCACACGTCGCTACTTTTGCAGCGCTGCAGTACAAAAAACTGCGCAACTCTTGTACTGCGACGTGTGAACAACGGTGCAACCCGAAAAGTAGCGGCTGCCGAACCTGCTGCCCGCTACTTTTCCATGCTGCGCGCAGCTTAAAAGTAGCGACGTGTGAACAGGGTTCTCAGGGTTGCAGCCGCAGCATTTTTGATATCGGTTTTGTTGAAACTTTTGCTGCGGTTGCAACCAGTGTTACCACCCAAATGTGTCAATGATACTTTCATTGCTTGGATATATTTCAATGTTAAATGTGATGAAAATAAATTATTTGTAACAGTCATTAAATACACAACACAGTCTGAGCATAATTGGTGACGATATAATTCATTTTTTAAATTTTCCATAGCGTAGTTCCAAACAGGAGGGCTGCCAACATTAATTACTTGAATATACTGTTGGTTATCATTTAAGTATATAGGCGTTTTTAAAAGCTTTATAGTAAAAATAATGTCAATTTCTGAATACTAGTTAGGACAGAAAAGCAAATAATAGATAAGGAAGCTTTCGCATGAGTTTCTTAATAATGCGAACATAACCACAATATGCCAAAGAAAGATGCTGAGAAAGATACTAGGCTTATCACTGAGGGACAGAGTTCCAAACGAAGTGCTACAAAAGATGGCAGCAATTAAAGATCCAGCACTGCAAGCCACCAACACCAAATGGAAGTGGGGAGGCCATGTTGCACGACTTAGAGACGGAAGATGGACGCAGAAAGTCACACTATGGGATCCCTGCATTGGCAAGAGATCACCCGGAAGACCACGACGAAGATGGGCCGACCTCTTCAGTGAACGAGTAGGAAGCCATTGGTCAAGCAGAGCAAGACATAGGGAAGACTGGAAAAACATAAGAAGACAAGTGAACAGCGACTAAAACCAGTGCGACAGAAACAAGCAAACAATACCAAAGTGTGCAGAATGTGAACCAAGTGAACAATTCCACTCTTACGCGGAGTAGCTCACCGCGTGAGACAAATAGAGCTCTCCCTCTATAGGAGGAGGCCTTTGCCCTTAACGGGACATTTTTAGGCTAATCATTTCATTTCATCAACCACAAAATGTATATTGAGAAGTCAACACGGAGATGGAAACCTGCAGCATGACTGCGGCTGCAAAAGTAGCGCCTTGCGTGTGAACAGACTCGCAACCTCCAGTTGCAACTTTTGCAGCACTCGGGTTGCGCAGCACGAAAAGTAGCGTGCAGCGTGCTACTTTTGGCTTACGTGTGAACACGACACGCAACTTTTGCAGCTGCAGTACAAAAGTAGCGCTGCAAAAGTAGCGATGTGTGACCGTACCTTAAGATTTGCTGTGTACTCGGGTTACGGGTAAACCATCCCTCACGTCCCTAGGCCATTCCCCTCTGTGTATCACCAGCTGGTATTTAGGAATGCTATGGAATGATGACTAAATGGAGAAATATTGATGCAATGATGGAGATGCCTAACATGAGGAAAGTGAAGAACCCCGGAAAAAAAACCCATTGTGACCTTGTCCGCCACCAATGTAACTATGGATTTTTGAGTGAAAATCCCATGCCTGACTGGGACTCAAACCTGGACCACCTCCGTGGCCACTCAGCCACCACAGGGGACATGTTGTCATATTTACAATAATTTTTTTTTTTTTTTAATGTTTAATATTGGTCGACCAGCAAACTTGCTATACAGACCACTGTTAAATTATGGAATATCACATGCAGAATATCATGCTGAGGTTGGCTCTAAAGGCTCCTCTAATTAATTTAAATAATTAATTGAACATTTATTATAATGTACCGAAGTACATATGATATTTCCATGCAGATATTCTGCGTCATCATACGATGAAAGAGTAATGGAACGGAGAAAAATTCTCTCCGGCGCCGGGATTTGAACCGGGTTTTTAGCTCTACATGCTGACGCTTTATCCACTAAGCCACACCGGATTCCACCCCGGCGTGGAAGAATCGTCTCAGTTTTAAGTTCCAACTCTTGGGTTCCCTCTAGTGGCCGCCCTCTGCACTACGTCATAGATATCTATGAACCTAGGACCGAAGTCCACACATGTGCTGAGGTGCACTCGTATGATGACGCAGAATATCTGCATGGAAATATCATATGTACTTCGGTACATTATAATATATATATGATATGCGTAAATCACTTCGTGATTTAAGACGGCGCTTATTCCGTCGGATCCCGGCCAACTAGTCACTCATTACTAGTGCACCTCAGCACATGTGTGGACTTCGGTCCTAGGTTCATAGATATCTATGACGTAGTGCAGAGGGCGGCCACTAGAGGAAACCCAAGAGTTGGAACTTAAAACTGAGACGATTCTTCCGACGCCGGGGTGGAATCCGGTGTGGCTTAGTGGATAAAGCGTCAGCACGTAGAGCTGAAAACCCTGGTTCAAATCCCGGTTCCGGAGAGAATTTTTCTCTGTTCCATTACTCTTTCATCGTAATTGAACATTGTTGTGAATTATGTGAACAAAAATATGATGATTTTCTATGTTAAATTATGAAGAGTCGTCAGTATCACTAAGAAGGATGTCTTGAGGGAGTTTCCTTTTAAGTCTAGATGGCTGACAAGATCTTGCTCCAATGTTATATGTTACAGCTCCAGGAACACCAGGAAGTTTGTTGAAGAAAGATTTTGACATTGAATGGATGTACTGTTCTAGTGGAGGAATTCCCAATTCTTGATGCAGTTGTTGATTTCTAACAAACCAGGGGCATTTGTTGCAGTACGCAGGAACTTGTTCTGGAGAACTTGTAGGCGATGCATGTGAGTCTTATTTGCTGTCCCCCACACTGGCGCTGCATAAGTTAAAAGAGGTCGTACAAGCGAGGTGTAGCATAGCATTGAACAGTCCAATCAAATTTGTGAACGTCTATTAACCAAAGAGTATAATTTTCGAATTCTAGAAGAGGTTAGTGTAACAATGCGAGTTATATGGGCATTCCCAAATATTTGACAGCTTCTTGACTGGAGAGCCATGTAACTTGTTCATTTAGAAGAACCAAAGGAGGTGGATTGTGAATAGGCCTCAAAGAGAAGATTTTAGCTTCTCTCTTGGTAATGTTGAGTAGTAATCTCCAGTCAGAGAACCATTTAGACAGCTCCTGTAAGGATGTCTGAAGAGATATTACAATAAATAAAATATAACTACTGTAATGTCTTGCAGTGCCTTGTGTTTCTTTTATATTCCATTTTTTTGGATTTTCCGTATTCTTAGTTTTGATTTAAGCGCCAGATTGCTAGGGAAAAAAAGAGATGTGCTTTTATATGTGCTTAAAGCTGAAATGTGCATATATATGCACTATAAAATCTTGACCTTTAGTTACAAATAACTTAAAATGCATTTATACAGAGTGAACAAAAAGTCTCTATACCCCTGTTATCAATATAGGTTTACAATGATTTGACTTGGCTGTTATGGATCCGAAACATTCACTTGTATCCTCCATGATCTTTACAGAGACAGATACATCTCCAGATCCATTGGCTTATTTTCCTTGGCCTTTATGGCATCAAAGTGAGCTATCAGATTTGGATTTGAAACGGCAGCAGAAACAGTACAACGTGGTCTGTTGTGATGAGAATCTAAGCCTCCGAATACTTGTAAGGCATGTCACAAACACTTCCAAGTCTGAGTATTTCTGTCTTGAAAACCGTACAAATGTTACAGATATTGCTGGAGAGAGTAAGGTAATTTTTTTTTTTCTGTATTTATAGATTTGTTTATTCATTTATTCATTCCATTAATTTTTTCCTTCATAACTTCACTCATTTCTTCCTTTCTTTCTTTACTTATTTACTAATATCTATATATATAATTTGAACTGGTAATGGAAATTACGGGAAAACGGCTGAATGGATTTTAATGAGTGACCCCTCATTTTCATGCCTGGCATCCAAAGTTTTTCGGAAAAGTAGTAGTTTTCAGTGAAATGTCAATTTTCCTACATAATTTTCCTATTTTTCAAAATCCATCTGTTGTCAGTTTTGAGAACTAATTTTATTCAATCACGGCGGACTTGGTTGAATTTCAGAACAAAACACACACTACAATAAACAATAGGCTATTACACGAAGGCCATGACCTGCAGGATTGCCGACATATTTAGAGCTCAATTCAATTTGTTATTAAAAACTGATTCTGCAGTGTATAATTTTCTGAGTACAGCTGTGTATTGGATATTCAAATCTACGAAACTTGAGGTGGTTTTGATGACATTATTACCATTAGAAATTAAATATTATTATAGTTAATATCATGATACATCTATTTTTTCATTAATTGTACATAATATTGATGCTATATTGATGACACGAAAGTGAAACGTTTTGTGGTTATGTAAGTAAATGTAGAGAATATCTTAATTTAGATCTTCATTTCTATAATTTACTGAGTTGCTGCTATATATAACTACAAAACGTAAGTAAGATAATAATATTGTTATTAAAAATCAAATATTTTTATACTTATTAACCCAGTGGGGTTGGGTCTTTTTCATATACTTAATGGCGGTGTAGTGTAGATATTGATATGTGTCATTGTCTTCAGTATTGGCTGGAGAGAGCGCAGAAATTGCAGTTCCTAAGGAAAGTTCAAAAGATATTGTATTACTTACTGATAAAATAAGAGGCCTAGAAAATTTTGTACTTTCCAGATCATTTCAGCAGGATCTCTTAGTAGGATAAAATGATTTTACGCTCTACATTTCAAGTTCTACATGCAGCAAAATGCTATTGTTCGAAAACTTAGCAAACCTGACATTTTTTTTTTTTTTTAACTTTTGCCTACAATCCACAATGACCTGAAATAGCTACTGCTATCGTCCTGACATTGATACTTGCGTTTTCGCGTTGAAACTCAAAAACTGAAGTTGTATAGGTTCAAGAAAATGTATTTGGCCTAAAAGAATCCATTCAGAGAGAGTATGTTTCATTATTATGGAAGCAAATAACTATCAAAAAGACAAGTATTCTTCATTGAAAATAAATCTGAAAAATTTTTATTTGAACGTCTAACGAACTTAGTTTGCAGCAGCATTTGCTGCACAAGCCACTAGTTTTTATATATATTTATTTATTTATTCAATGATAAACTCACCTCCTCGTGGTGTACCCTGGAAACGTTTATAACAAACGGCTAAGTAATCTATCACCTAAGGAGAAGAATCAATGGCATAAATAAAATTGTACATCTGCAATGGATACCTTCTCACTGCGGTATTGCCGGGAATGAAGCAGCAGACTTTCTGGCAAAGAAAGGAACAACTATCGCCCTTTCATATTCTAACATGCTGCCATTCCATAGAGCATCTACAAATATAAGCAGTCGAGTGAGACAGTGTTTCCATAAGAGTTTGGAGGACCAAATTAAAGATAAACACTGGAAGGACGTACTAAACTCCCCTCTCCCCGAATGGCCCAGAAGAGAAGCTGTTGCGACGTTCATGACTGTCTGGCTTATCACCTCCACCGCCTGGGTGTATTATCCAGCCCCACTGCATGCTCAGTGGATGTTCCGACACCATGGACTCAAACCACATTAAGACTTGTCCAGCATTTTCATCTGTCAGCTTTGTGGATGGGTACTGGGAGCCCAGAGAAAGAATGCAACAGTTCTGACATCCAGTCCTTCATAGTTTCACTTGGACATTGTTCACTTTATTTCGTTTTCTTTTCTTTTAGTTTTTATCGCCATTGTACGGCCAATGACTCTAGTCAAGTGCCACTGCATTGAATAAAAAAAATATTTGATTTATTATTGTATTTTCTTGAGATATATATATTTTTCTAGGAAATCAAATTAATTTGTATTAATGTATCAGATTTGCTTTTTATAATGAATTAACTGCAGACCTCTGGAAAAAGAACTAAAGAAGAGACTAGTTAAGTGCTTTGTATGGAGTGTGGCATTGTATGGGGCAGAAACATGAACATTACGACGACGTGAAGAGAAATGAATAGAAGCATTTGAAATGTAGATATGGAGAAGAATGAAACATGTGAAGTGGATAGACAGGATAAGAAAGAATGATGCTGAAACTGATCAGGAAGAGGAAAAGGAATTGATTGGGTCACTGGCTGAGAAGAAACTGCCTACTGAAGGATGCACCATGCGATTTCTGTCTATTGGGGGGGGACTTAAAAATAAGGTTTATGCAAAAAAGCTGCATACAATAAATGAGCTTAAAGTCTATATAAGACCCGAAAACGAGTCAATCAGTGAAGCAGAACTTCTTAAAGTAATTAACAATTTCGTAAGATGGTGTCAACAGTGTGTAGCAGTTGGTGGGAGACATTTTCAACACCTACTTTGAGCTGGGTAAGTACAAATTCCTGTATTAAATGTTTCAGAGTCGGCAGACCGGGTGGGCGCTTGGCCACAGATAAGCTCCTAGTGATAGATGATGGGAAAATGAGAACCGTGCAGCTAAACAAAACAGTGTTGCTGTAACATAAAATTTTCTAAATTCTTGGTGAAATAATATTTTCAGGCAACTAACAAGATTATGTAATTGAAATTCTAGTCTAATCCATATGTTTCCTCTATTCCCCATGTAAAGTCTTGATATATACCGATCAAGTGTAATAAATGTTATCTTTTTTTTTTTTTTTTTAATCTGTATTCAAACATGCCATTATATAAGAGCTATTGAAATAATATAAGAATCAGTACTGACTTGATTATACTTACAGGACTTTTTCCATTGTAAAACTTCGTGATCAAAACTGGAAGTTAGCTTCAATCTATAGCTGAGATCATGCTTTTAGCATGTGTACATGTGTTATTGACTGTTGTATTTATTGGTTTCTACAATCCTTTAAAAATGTCCATTTAATCGTTCTTAGTATTTTAATCTTAAAGTATTGGAATTGGTATGCTGAGATTTGTCTAAAGATGTCCCCACCCGGAGGTCCGATCGGGGGACAGTTTTAACTCCAGAATATTTATCTTTAGGACTCATACTCATGTATGTTGTGGCTTTCATGTAACTGTTCCCTTAACGGGCACCAGTTTTTACAATGTGGCAGTTACATCACCCGACGTAAACCCCCATTATGCAAGGGGGACCGCACCTGTTGTTGGTCAACAGGTCCTTCGGACCTAGCCGGGAGGACTAAATAGATGTTATTTAGATCCACCGACCTTTCCCTCATGTGCCGCTGAGGGACGCTGTTGTGCTGTGATAGGCCAGCACATATGTAAATGGCATTTCCTCCATTTTAGATGAAACAGTTATACCGCTGTGACTCGGTCCCCAGATCCTCATCTGTTAAAAGCAGGGTGTACCACGGGCAGGTTGAGGTTGGATTACACTACTTTCCAACCCAGATATAATCCCCCAGAGACCAAGGAAAACAGCAGTTGCAGCCTTCAGACTATTGACAAATCATGACTGTCTAGCAAGTCATCTCTACAGAATAGGTATCTCAGCTTCGCCCATATGTGTCCTGTGTAACGATCCAGCAGAAATGAATGAAGACCTGTGAATCATTAAGATCAGAAGAAACTACAGTTCAAAAGTATTGGAAAGCACGACTGCTAATGGCTTCATTGCCAAATGCAAGGCACTAGACAACAACGACAGTATTTTAATCTTAATATATTCATCTGTGAGTGTGACCCATATTCATTTCCAAAGAAAATGAATAGTGTTCAATATCTTTTACAAACAAATTTTTCTGTTTTTATCTTGGAAGATAGGTGTAAAATAAAGAAGCTTTGGAAAGTCGTTATCTCAACTCGATTTAAAGCAAGCTAGGTAAGACATTTTGCAGGGCTTTTAATGTAAAAATATGTGAAAGAAACATCTGGATTTGGAGTTGTGAATCTACAAATAAATTATTTTGTTTTCTGTGCCTGCTATTTGCTAAGGGTAAAGATACGAGCTGGACATGCACTGGTGTGTCATATTTAAGCCATTTGACACAGGAAATTAAGAAGGATGAGAAATCTATTGTTCATAAGAATGCTTGCCTAGATTTATCGGTCCTTGGAAGAACAGAAATTAGGCAACAGCTTAGCTCAGCTTTTAGGCAGGATATTGAAAGACAAAATGATAACCTCAGGAAAAATAGCTATGTTCTTTCAAAGATAATTCGTCATCATCATCAACATCAGCAGGCTCTTTTTAAGGTAATTATCTACTATAAAGCACTTGTATTTTTTTAATTTTTCAGAAATTAGATCTTGTTTAAATTGTTGGAAAAGTATGTAATATCATAAAAGAAGTAAACCCGTGATTTTAGGCACGAACCGCCACTGAAAACTGTTATTGTTTGCATTTGCTCAATTTCTTTCTATTCTTTTTAACATTATACACCATTACACATGCAAAACATACTGGTATTTAGAAGAAGAAGAAAGTTAGCCTCCCTTATGAAAAGGTTGCCAGATTTGACAAAGTGTATTACATATAATTTGGAAACACACCTAAAAGGTAAAATGATATGCATTTGAAACGATGAGGGAATCGAATATACAAAATGTCAGAAAAATTTACACCTAAGTAGCGTTTGTGCTCATTTACAGTTAAGAAGGGAAAAAAAATATCATCAGATAGGTTAGAATGATATGAATGCCATATACCGCGAGAAAAATAATAGTACGGATTTATTGGCATCGATATCTAAACCAATTAACAGCCATCGGTTAAGATAATTTGAAATTTCCATTATCACTCCCGTACAAATGATTTCTCAATATTTGAACTGATCCTTTGAGGGCACTAATGGCTATTTCCTTCACAATGCTGTGTGTTAGCCCCAAGTTTTTACATTTGTTGGCAAAGAAGGAGGGTATGGTACCACGTGCTCCCACCATCAGACCTATTACATCAATGTGGGACAGGCTATATTTATCTTTATAGAACGGGATTGTTGGTTCATAGATCCGTTTCTTTTCACTGTCCACCTCATGCGGTTGATCTGCATGTGTCTCAAATCTGATGGTGGGATCGAGAATGTATGCCGAGTTGTTCTTAATGGCAATGATATCAATTCGCCGAACACTTCCTCGTCCCTGCACCTCTTGATGGACTGTAAACCCTACTTCCTTGAGTGCCTCGGCCAGCATAGAACGGACAGCATGGTGACGGATGTTGCGAAGGGCCTCACTAGAGGGGCAGAAGCCAAGGATGTGGGGAAGAGTTTCAATCTCGCTGAAACAGTGCCTACAGGGTGTACCATCCCGACTTCTACCGGTACAGCTCGGACCGGAGCAACATAGCCTATCATTTTAAGAGCGTCTATCCATTCCGAGAAGGTTAGACCTTTGTGATTTCTTATCCAGCTGTTTGCTGGGGGAACTCTTTGTTAATAATCACTCCTTTACCCTTTTGTTGCAATGTACACCAATTTTCAAATTCTTTTTCTCTTAAAGCGTCTCTAACTTTTCGAGAGTCCACAAAATTTTCACGATTATTTAAAAAAAGAATTAGCAGGAGTTAATTTAAGGCTATTTAAACATGTTTTACTCCTCAATAAGGTCCCTAGTGGAAATAATGTAAGGATCATTAGAATTATATGAAATTACAGAACAACTGGGCCTATACTACCATTTGAGGACATGAATAGCCACTTTCTCGCCTGGAGCCTAATCTTTTCTCTTATGGTTGATAATCTGTAACCATTTTATCTACGACAATTATGATGTAAAAATGTATGATGGTGAAAGTATATGGACAGCAGGAATTTATTTCAGATGCACACTAGCTTGTAAACTGAGATTATGGCAGTGACGGAGAAAGTAGGAGTACATGGAGAAGATAAATAATTAAAAATATAAACGAGAATATTATTTTGCCCATCAGTTACTGAAGTTTTGAGTATATTCCCAGTTGTATATTCTGATCACGTTATTAGTATTACCAATATACAAAATCTATGAGATCAATTGCGGGAGTTTTCGCACTCCCTCCATCTTTGGACGATACTCGGAACTAACATCACGGTGGACTGTATTCAGCTGTCTTCCTCTGGTGGCGAGAGGAAGAAACCGGCAGTCGCTTTGTGTTGGCCGACCGTGGTAAACGTTGTGTCCTAGTACGTCTGTTGACATTTTTTATGAGTAATTGAGACGGCGGCCTTAGTGTCTAGATAAATTTTATACTTCGAGTAACAGAATTACTAATTTCATGGCTTAGCTTCTGTTTATCAGTACTGCATAAAACTCGCGCGTAAGAATTGCAATTTTACCCTTTTGTTTAATGATACAAGGATTGGTTCATGAGGGCTTGTGGGAGGGGTGACAGAAGCAGACCATGACATGTAGCGTTTCTTTATTTATTGGAGACAAACTATTATTATATGTGAACTCAATAGGTACTTACATAACTGAATTCTGGAAAAGTGAGTGATTGCTGTTTGTGCGTGTGTTCAGGTGTTTTTGTGCAGATACATATCGTATTTTGCGACCCTTTACTTGTAATGTGGGCACAATGCAATGTTTTTGTTAGTAGTGTGAGGTCTTTCCGTAGCATCGGCCTATGTTGGATGCATTGGTGCAAGAAGAAAAGAGGGGTCTCATGTTATGATATATTTCCATGAATATCAACGCCACAGGATCTACAAAGGTACTGAATTTGGGATGACATTTATATAGTAATTGATAATGTTGATATTTTAAAATTAGTGTGCAATAGTATACACTGAGATAGCATGAGTATTTGCATGATGTGAAGGAGTGTGGTGGAGATTTTAAACATTTTTTTTTTTGTAGAGGTTATGATTTGTGTTTTCTGGTTTATGAAATATATAATGCTGTGAAAAGCGTATAATAGGCCTATGCCTATATAGGCCTATGCCTATATAGGCCTAGTTTTCTGTTCAGGATTGGGCAGACTTGTCTGCATTTTAAACACGTTATGTATGAAAGAAGGTCGTCGGTTTTTTCGTACTTCTGTAGTCAATTGTTTAATCATGCGTAACTTAATTTATATATCCCAACATTTTTTTATGAAACAAAACTTCAAAATTATTAGACAAATAGTCTATAAAATATAATTACCAATAGCTATGAATTTTAACTAAATACAAAAGAACACATGGATCTAAACTGTTTATTTTCAGGTCATAAAATAACGCGATTATACTGTTTACATGGATATTCTTTGGCTGATAGACAAGAACAAAAAACTTAGATACAAATGAACAAAAGAGAGTTCAGAACAATTTCATTTTAAAAATAAAGGAATAGCTTAATGACTTCTGAACAAATTGCACGAAATGGCCTCTATTGATTACACAAACTCATTTTTATTGCCAGTTCAAGTTGAATATTGTGCATAATCTCATTCTGTTCCACCTTATAATAAATTAATTATATATAATTAGGACAATCAGGTATGTTTTGTAGTTCCACGTGCGAAAGTGGGAAGGAGAATACCGAAATTTGTTAGGCATAAATACCTGAAATATAACTTACAATATTGACTGTAGCATTAGCTAGTAATGTATAAAATAAATATATTTAAGCGTGTTTTCTATGTGATTTAAATTTATTCTCTTTTAATATTTGCATCTCCAATTTTTTTGTATTGGTTTGAAAGTCACTATTCTAGTGTGAACTTGAACAATCTAACTTTGTAGTAAGGCTTACTTAGGTATTTCACTTTGACCCCCTTGCATTATTTGATACATGAGGTCGTAGTTAGGCCTAAGTAAGAATAAGATTCACAATATTCAACTTTAACTGACAATAAAAATGCTTGCAGTTTCTCTAATTCTATGGACATGCATTATGAAACACAAAAATATTGATATGATGCTAGTTCACCTCTTGTGAGATAAATGACAGTAAAGTAAGCTTACACTTAGGCCTACTAAGAGAATTAGCACATTCACAAGTCTAGGAATGGGTTTGTCTTCTTCTTCTTCTCCTCCTCCTCCTCCTCCTTCTTCTTCTTCTTCTTCTTCTTCTTCTTCTTCTTCTTCTTCTTCTTCCTCCCTATTATACCACTATCGCAGTGTTAGGGAACTGCCTCGAACCCACTTTTTGAATTTCATTCTGTCTCCTGTTAATCTGCCAAATTGGCTTAACTGCCTTTCCTCTGTTCGCTGGAACTAGTTTAATCCCTTCTTCCCATGTAGTCCTTGGTCTTCAACTGGTCTCTTCTGCCTTTATGGTCCTATCTAATTCAACTTACGAAAATAGGCTAAGTCTGTTGAGCTACAGAGAAAAAACATTAAGTCAAAATCACTTTTTAAGATAATTTAATCAGTTCCCAAGATTAAGTAGCCTATTTTATTAGAATCTATTTTCATTTTTCTTAAATCTCAGCAGCTTCTTAGAGTTTACCTGTATTTCTTTGTGGCAGTCATTCATCATTTTTTTCCAATTTGAATGCCTGATTTTAACCTCTTTGGGACTTCAGTTCAGTTTTGTTTGTTCTTATCACGTGGTATAAACTAAGTTACTGATCATAACTTATCTGTATTTTGTTAAAACAGCCATCATACATGAATTGATTTTGTTACACAGTTTCACTATGTAGGCTAGTTTCAGGAATAGAAAAAAATTGTTTCAATATTGAGACGACCCAATATATGTTGTAGACTTCCATAAACGAAGGTCATTTCTAAGAGCCGCCATACTTAGGTATATAAACAATAGATTATAAGACCTCTGTAACTATAGGAAGACAGTATTGGGAGATAACACAGGATAATGGCTAAAATCACAGTCTAGTATATACAGTCACGAAGCTCAATACATAGTAAATATGCAAACATTAGATAGTTGCTCACCACTAGGATCGCTAATATCGCCTCATTACAGGCAATTCAAAATAGTACCGGCACAGTCTATTGTTTCTAGCACCCTCAAAACTCAAGCTTCGTGACTGTGGTACAATTGAGGACCGTTTTTGCAAAACTTGCTAACTACAAAATTGAGATTTTGATGGATTCGTTAACACAAGGCAGGCCTCTACATGATGTTCAACTCGTCTTAGTAAAATTGGGCTATTTCTCTTCATTGTAGTGTGTCAAAGTGTGATCGGTTTTTCAAAACTTGCTTTCTGCTATAAGAGAGAGTTACAGCAAAACTTGCTTACTATAGTGTTTTGTCTCTCCTATAAAATTTAGTTTTTTCAGTTAGCAAGTTTTGCAAAAACGGTCCTCAATTGCAAAATATGTGATAGAGGTTTAGAAGGGGAACTTTTAAATTGAATGTCTTGAAGTCTGTGGGTATGATAATTTCAGGGTCCCTGCATAATCCCATAAAGCTACAGTCCTTGAAAAGTGTTGACCTCAGAAACACGTTTCTCCCATTCTAGCATGTTTCTCACAAACATGGTTCATTCTCTGATTTCGAATATTCTATTATCCTTCCTTTCTCTTAACTCTTCCTTCTTATGAGATTTGCCACTGTCAGTTCTCTTTCTAAATCTGTAAGTAGGAAGTTATCTATTGAAGTCTAAATATCTTGGTTTGGCTCTTTATATTTTAATGATCAAATTCAATTCAATATAATTGCAAAACTCCTTGTTAACCCACATCCTCCAAGCCTGATTGACTACTACATATAGACGTACTTCACTTAAAATATATCTGGTAGGCTAAGTACTTTTGTAAAAGTTTAGCTCCATATATGACTTCGATTGTGTCACGGTGGTACTAATAATAATAATAATAATAATAATAATAATAATAATAGTAATAATAATAATAATAATAATAATAATAATAATAATAATGTAAAAGGTAAAGGTATCCCCGTAACATGCCATGAAGGCACTTGGGGGCATGGAGGTAGAGCCCCATGCTTTCCATGACCTCGGAACTAGAATGAGGTCATGTGGTCGGCGTCACGCTCTGACTGCCTTTTACCCCGGGAAAGACCCGGTACTCAATTTTATAGGAGGCTGAGTGAACTTTGGGACCGTTCTGAAAGTTTGGCAACGAGAAAAAATCCTGTCACCACCTGGGATCGAACCCCGGACCTTCCAGTCCGTAGCCAGCTGAATAATAATAATAATATTAATAATAATATAATAATAATAATAATAATAATCCATAACTAATACCACTGTTGCCATGACAATCACCTTCACCACCACCATTAGTATGTCACCTTCACTACAACCACTGTCTCTACCATTACCATAACCATCCACCACCATCCCCTTAGAGCCCGGATTTATTATGTACTGAAAGTTAAGGGGAATTGGACGTTATCGCATGCAAAGTAATGGTAAAAATAGCCTATCTTCAAGCAGTCATAAATGTAATACTATTTATCACAGCTATTTCATTTTTAGTGATATATGTATACACATTAAACTTTAAAATGAAAAAGAATGGTTAATCTAGTGTAAATCTTACCCTTAAATTAATTTTTGAATTTAAACATATGTTTTACATAAATTCACTACATATCTGTGATTAGGTACACTCTATTCACTTATCATAGCACACATTGAATTACAATTTTGGCCACTTACTGCTAACAGATACTAAAACATACCCTACTAAAATTATTAAAATATCTGTAATATTATGGGCATAGGGCTTATACTAATCTTCAATATTTTTTAAATTTATTGACGGTGATGATTACTATAAGCCCTATGCCCATAATATTACAGATATATGAATAATTTTAGTAGGGTATGTTTTAGTATCTATTAGCAGTAAGTGGTCAAATTTTCAATTCAATATAAGTGAATAGAGTGTACCTAATCACAGACATGTAGTGAATTTATAAAAAAATTGTGCTTAATTAAAAAAATTAATTTAAGGATACAGATTTACTCTAGAGTCACCATTCTTTTTCATTTTAAAGCTTAATATGTATACACACATAGCTAACAAAAATGAAAGACCACTGGTAAATAGTAGACTATTATATTTATGACTGCTAGAAGATAGGCTATTTTTACCATTATTTTGCATGCGATAATGACCAACTCCCCTTAATACCGTTAATTGGTATAGCCTAGCTTATAAACATACAAACCATGCCCCCATTCTTTTCAGATGCCATTCCTGTCATTCAGTATTTCCCTGATATCGTTAAGAGCCTTCAATCGTCTTAAATGCCTTTAAATCATTTCGACAATTTAAGCGAAAATGTGCGGGTGTTGAAAGATCATGTTTCTCTGAATATATTAATCGAGACATCTTCAAGTAGCTCCGGAACGTGGCGCTGAGGGTGTTGCTCCTCATAGATTCGCTTTGCCTAATCAGCAATGCCGTAAGATGTTCCAAATGCCTTATGCATGTCTGCAAGTTCAGTATTTGTATACCGATGCATTATAATCTCATGAAGTTAAATAAACAGACCTCACAGATGATATTTTGTGACATACAACAAACGTCAGTTATTATTTCCATGGTAACAAGAACAGCTGAAACATAAATGCAGCCAAAATGTGAGTGATGAGCTCTATCTTTTATACAAAGCATTTCCGGACACTACTTTATTAAGAAAAGATGTTTATTTTCATGTCCTCTATCACAGCGTTTCTCAAACTATGGTCCGCGGACCAGCTATTACATTACAGCTGAAAATCTCAGAGATTGGAAATGACACATGGCAATCGCTTTCACTTTTTCTCTCAGTACTGACATGCTCATAATTTGTGTGTACGTTTTGTAAGCAATGTTCGTAAATATGATCATATTACCCCATCCCTGGAAGCAATAGGTTGGCTTAAACTAGATAAGAAAAGAAATTTACATTCACTTCTCTTTCTCTTCGAAATCTTGAACTCTTCTATTCCTTCGTACCTGTCGTCTCGCTTCACTTACCTTTCTTCCCACCACAATCAGAACACACGCTCTCGCCATGAAACAATACTAACAATACCATCCCATCGCACCTCCTCATACTCATCCTCTTTCACAATAGCCCTGCCAAGACTCTGGAATTCGTTACCTGCTAGCATCAGGGACTGTCGAAATAAAATTCAATTCAAACGCAAACTTACTAGGCACTTGGTCAGTAATTGAGACTCGTTCAGACATGGTTTCTTGTAAATAGTTCTTTTAATCTACCACAAAATATCTCAATATCCGGTAATTTCATCACTATAGAATTTTGTTATTGTAGGTTTAATTTGTAATTTAGTAAATACAAAAATATTCTTTGTTCTTAACTTCTATGATAAAATGTCTAGCTTTCATTAATCAGGTATTCTTGTCGTACTTTAATTTTTATTGTAATTGTAATTGTAAATTTAATATTAATTGTAATCTTATTGTTCATATTATAGTTGTAATCCCTGGTAGAGGGGCAGAGAAGGCCTGACGGCCTTATCTCTACCAGGTTAAATAAATAAATCTAATCTAATCTAATCTAATTTTATGAAATTTGTTACCCTACCCGTCTATCGACTTCCCACTCTACTCTCAGCAACAAAAGAGGGATTTAAAGCACTATGAACGTGGTGTTTCTCGCCATCTTTTCCCTGCATTTCTGGTGCTGCACCTGTAACCCAGCCAGGGACCACCCGAATTCATTATAGAGGACCAAAGTACCGAACCTTTTCATGTATTTATGACTTTAAATCTTTCTTATGTGGTACACCCTAGTAGTTGCCTATGTCTCTGTTAAATAGTGCCCTTTATGCATAATGAAAAACTGGCTTCGATCCGGATCTTTGAAAAGAAAGGAACGTGATGATATGCTTCATTTAGGCTCTGCTAATAGTTCAGAAGCTGTGTGTGACGATGTTAATATCAGTGATTCTAGTGCCATTAAAGAAATATCTAGTCATTAAAATATAGGCCTAGAACAACTGTGTAAGAATCGACAGGCTCATTCATCTCATTAATGTGAGTACCAACATTTATTTTTAACAAGTTAAATATTATCCAAACTCTAATAGCATTGAATTATTAAAAAAACGGAAATGAATTTTCTTCTATTAACATTAACTAAATGAGATAATACTAATATAAAATTAATTGAATTAAATTAATTTTAATTAATTAATTCTAATTTAAAATATAAGTATACTGGTATTAAAATTTGCTACAAAAATTATAAATTTACTTTCGAAGGGAATAAGAGTAAGGTGGTCCGGGGCACTTTTCTGACTTAAAAATGGTCGCCACTTCAAAAAAGTTTGAGAAACGCTGCTCTATCACATCAGAAAATTAGGAATAGTTATTCTGTCACACCCTGTATATCTGGCCGCAATGAAAATTAATAAAGCTTTCTTAAATATATTATGAAATATTGTAAACCAAGAATGTTTATGACTACATTGTTAAACATCAGATAAAACTATAACAAGTGTGATAGATAGATAGTAAACTGCCCCCCATTGAGGGTAGCCCTTATGGACTCAGTATATCAAAAAAATTATTATAGGCCTACATATATAAACATAGATATTAAATTTTAAAGAAGGGAAACAAAGAAAAGGGCGTGAAAAATTACAATTGCTATTAATGTGGCTCCATGTGATTAATTAGGATTTGGCAGGATTTTTTTAACACAATTATCACAATGTCATCCCTCAGAGATGTTGGCAGAGCAAACTGCCGTCGAAATCCTTCGAAAAAAGCTGGTATAGTCCCTCGAGCACCTATGAGCAAGCCGAATACCTCAACGTGAATTAAGGCATATTTCAGCTTGAAATAGTTGACTGTAGGCTCATAGATCATAGACTGTAAAATTGTCGTACAAAATACGTTATTCAGCGAGATGTAATAATTATGAGAAAGTGTAGATCTACATATTTAAAGTTCCTTTGCAAGAAAGTTAAGTGAAACAAAATAATCGTCTCTGATATAGGCCTAAGCAACTTATGAACAGACAAGGTATGCTTTTTTTTGCAATGGAAGAAAATCCCTTTAACTCAGACTTACCTACGTATCGCACCATATTAACAGTGAACAGATTCTGCAAAAATAGATCAATGTTGTTTTCATTAAGGTAGCGCTGTGTAGCGCTAAATATTGCTTTCTTTCCAAAGCGGAATATTTCGTCAGTTATCTTTGTCACACACATGGCCGGTTTCACCAACCTTCGTTATCATTATAACGTCTCGTTAAGTAATTTAATGACACGTTAGTCAGATTTTGTGTTTCATCAAGTATCATTATTGCTAACGCATCTTTAAATTCATCGTTAATTTATTAGGACCTATTCTTCGCGTTAAAACAGTGACGATGCGTTAAGAAGTCAACAACATGGCCGTAATTATTCGGTGATGAAGTTCTGTATTTAGAACTTAAACGTAACGACGAACTTTTATGTTGTAATAACACTCGGAATAATCATTTTGAAGATTTAAGTGATAAAGAATTCCACGAAAGCTACACATTAAGGAAATAAGTAGTAAGAATGATTCTAGAAGAAACTGAATATAGGTTAGAATACGACAGATAGGAATCACCCACTTAACGCCTCTTCAACAGATTCTTCTCGCTTTAAGGTAACATTGCGGGAAGTTTTGAAATAATAATTGATGATATGAACGGGTATCAAAAGCTGTATTGTCTAGATATGTGAATAAAATATCAGACGTATATCAACATTACATTAGTCATTATTTCTATAGGCCTAATCAGCTTATAGCTAAATTTTATGTTGTCACAGACAACATAGATTGTGTACATGTCCCAATCGTATATTCTGGCAGTAATATAGCCAAAAGGTTCTGCAATAGAAGATCTGTTTTTCATTCAATATTCAAACAATTGCATAGGCCTATGTAACGCGCCGCATAGAAAAATTGTGGCTAAACTAGCGCTGAGGTAGTTTCCTTCGTACTTTGCTTATACACCTTGCACATACGAATCTGTGACAGGTTACGTTTGATTAGTTTAGGTTTTTGTTATGCCTTGCATATACGATCAACTGCATTACCACAAAAAATCACTTATAAATTCAACGATTTTCACTTGTGAAACCAGCAGAACTACCTCAGCGCTAGTTTATTGAAATTGTAATAGGTTAGAATACGACAGATAGGAATCGCCCACTTAACGCCTCTCCAACAGATTCTTCTCGGTTTAAGATAATGTTACGGTCTACACGGATAGCACAACATTCCAAAGGAGGATGCCTTTTAAATGAAAAGGGTGCAAAGAGATTTTCTTTTAGGAGACAATGGATACCCCTTAAAATCCAATTTAATGACACCTCTCCTGAATCCTGCCACACAAGCATGGCAAAATTGTTACAGGGTACTACATAAATCTGCATGAAATACAGTGGAAAAGTAGTATGCAATTTATGGAAGAGCGATTCCCCGTCCTAAATTTAGGCCTAATATAACTGCTTGGAATGCTTTAATCGTGCCATCAGTTTGAAGCTGTCGGCCTTATAGTCCGCTAAATTTTCTCAGATTTCCTTTAGAAGTTACAATTTAACTGCTCTACATTCCTATTATTTACATTTGGAAGCAGCTGTCTTTTTGTTTTTAATTGCGGTATGACAACATATTGTATTTAGGAAGATGTTCTTAAAATTACAGCCCCTTACCCGTTTGCCTATGATTGTTTCCTCATGCCAAACAAAGTCAGCCATGATCATATGTAACCAATGAAATTCGCGATTTCGAAGCCATGGTCGTATGAAAAACAAAACATGCAAGATACATGTACAAAATCCCCTCGTTAGTAAACGCCTGTTATTTTTAAAGATACGAGGCTTGGTGAAACCGTCAACTTTTAAAGATCCCGTTAAAATTAAACGATCCATTTGTTGACAAGTCGTTTGTGCTGATTTAAAGAAGCTTGGTGAAACCGGCCAACAGACTCTGGCGTATTTATTTAACAGTTCGCACTATGGTGTAAATCAGTGTTATGCGTGAGATCTCAAATATGACACAATTTTGTTTTCTTGGTAACAGTCCTGGAGCATTAAAGAAAAATTGCTGCTCTGCACTATATGACAGCTTGGCAAGAACTAATGTAAGAAATCGTCAGCTGTTATGTAAGCATAGGCTAACATGTAGCGGGAAGTAGGTGTGAAGAATGGAAACTAGAACAGAACTGTAGATAACATTTTATTGCGTGAAGATGATTTTTATGCAAGCTTTACAAATTTTAAACATTATAAGATGACAGGCGTGTTAGGTTTTGGTATGTAAATGATATTATATCCTAACTTAAGTTTGGCATAAAACTACATATGCCCTTAATTTTTTACTTTCTTATTTTTTTTTTCCTCTTCACATTCTCAGCCTTCAGTTTTTTTTCGTTCTTCATCTTTCCCTACTCAACCTTATCTGTTTTTTCCTATTCTCTTCTTTTCCTCATTCTTGCCCATCTTTTTCCTCCTATTCTTCCTTATTATTATTATTGTATCTCCAATGCAGGGTAGCCCTATTTTACATATGTATGCTAGAGCTATAGTTTTACACAAAAAAACATAACAACAAATGGAAAAGAAAATTAAATTAGCTTACGCAATGTAAACAAAACATAAACAATCCGTAATTTAGACATTGCGATTGCAAAGCAAACATCAGGCATCAATTTGAGACATAGAAAAATCAGTTACAAAACACATACGTAACACTTCTTAAAAGCCGTTCTCTATAACACAAATATGCAGCTTTCCGTACCATACATCATAAATTGAAGCGTCGGCTGGAACAACCTTATAAGTTACGTTTGGTAAAATTTACAAGAGCTGCAAAAATGTGTACACGTACAACGTTGTTCTTATAGGGTAGCAAACTTTTGAGTGGATAAATTTCACGTACTGCATTGATGGACAGTTGCAAGCCAAAGAATATAGTAAGGTAACATGACATACAACATTATTACACGGAAATACGCCGAATGAAAATTTTGTAACTTACAACGTTGTTTCAGCCAACGCTTCAATTAATACACAATAGTCACCCAAACACAATCAAACTATAATTAAGACATTGCGACGACATCAAACATCCCATAACTATGACTCACATACACAACAAATCAAGCATCCGCTACAACACATGCACTTCAACATAGTAACCACACTTTTAAAAGTTACAAATTTCGCTCCCAGTTACCAGTTACCAAATTTCTTTGGTTTCATCTCATTTATGGTTGATACAAATCACTCCATTCAGTCGGATTCTAAAATAGTAAGCTACTGTAGTAGGCCTACTTGTAAAATGTTTCGGAGTTGGTATCTTAGACACATATTATTGCCGAACTTTTCTTCCGTTCAGCATTCCTCCCAGTACTTCCTTCAGTAGGCAATTTCTCCTTAGCCATTATCCCAGTAAATTTCTTTTTATCTTCTTGATCAGTTTCAGCATCATTCTTTCTTCACCCACTCTTTCCAACACAGCTTCATTTCTTATTCTGTCTGTCATTTCACACACTCCATTCTTCTCCATATCCATATTCCAAATGCTTCCAGTCGTTTCTCTTTACTTCGTCGTAATGTCCAGGTTTCTGCCTTATACAATGCCACACTTCACACAAAGCACTTCACTAGTCCCTTACTTAGTTCTTTTTTCCAAAGGTCCGTAGAAAATGCTCCTTTTCCTATTAAAATCTATCTTTTTCCATTACTGTCCTCGTTTTGAATTCTTGGCAGGAACTCATTTCGACTTCTTGGCAGGAACTCATTTCGAAATTGCACGTTTACCTTCTTCATTTTTCTTTCTATAACAATGGTCTTCGTCTTGTTTGCATTTATCTTCTTCTCATACTGCTCACAGCTGTCATTTAGCTCCAGTAGCATGTCCTTTAGTATTATTTCCTCTTCTGCTAACAACGCCATATCATCAACAAATCTTATGCACTTTATTCTTCTTCCTCCTACTATCACTCCTCTCATGTTCTGAAAACAGTTCTTTACTATAGTGAGGATCACATAAGTGTCATCATCATCATCATCATCATCATCAATAGCTATCAGGGTTTAGGCCATTTGGCCTGTTCCGTCTCAGGTGAAAAGCTGGTCTCTCCATCGCTTCTTCGGGCGTCCACGATCTCGGTATCCAAGGGGTCTGTAATTTAATAATCTCCTGGGTAGTCTATCATTTGGCATCCGTAGAACATGCTCATGCTAGTTGCTCCGATACTTGTGGATTGTCTCTGTAATGGCTGCGATATTTAGTTCTTGTCGGATGTCTTCATTATATTTATGGTCGTAGAGAGTGTAGCCTGCTAGCGGTCTTAGTAATCTAATCAGCTGCTTCTATTCTTTTCAGTTGACTAGTTGTTAGAATCCAAGTTTCTGATCCATATAGCAAAGTTGGAATGGCCATTGTTTTGTAGAATTTCAAAATTGTGTCTTGCCGGACCTTCTTAAACAGTGTATTTCTAATTGCACAGTGTAGTTCCTAAAAATCTAATTTGGTCGTCTCCCTTCAGTGTTCCCAACTAATACCAGATATCACCAAAGAGGATAAAATCACAATGCTACGTATTGAAATAATAATAATAATAATAATAATAATAATAATAATAATAATAATAATAATAATAATAATAATAATAATAATAATACAGTATTACCAATAACAATGTCTTTCTTATTTACCACATCTCATCTTTATGTTGCAAAGTGTTTCCTAAATGGTTCAGTAGGCTATATTTTCCTCCTGGACTTCTCGCATATTATGTTGGTAATTAGGATTAGTATGATCTCATATTAAAATCTATTTTGTGTGGCAACATGAAATTTATTGCTTTGACTAAACAGTTTACGATTCATGAGACCTAACCTAAATATTTACTTGCTTGCATTTTCATCAGTTTCCTTTACTCCAAACCGAAATTGTTGCTCCAACATAACAGATAGAAAATAACTGCCAGTTGTAGTATTTGTCAGTACCCGAAATTCGAAACGAAGTTTGTAAAAGAAAATTCAACCTGAGAGCTAGAAAAGCACTATAATTCACTAGCATCTGCAGTAATAGGGAAGAATGGTTAGGTTTCACCCTTAAGGTATTAAGTAAGCTGATTCGGACTATAAATCCTCCAAGTATATGTTCAACAGGGTAGGTGATAAAGGACATTCTTGACGTACTCCTCTCCCGATTTCACTTCCTTCTGGCATTTCTTCTTCTATCCTGACTTTCATTCGTTGTTTCATATAAAGATTACTGAACAGTCTTCTATCTTTACAATCGACGTCAGTTTTCTTTAGGATCCCCATCAGTTTATTCCAATCCACCCTGTCAAAAGCCTTTTCTAGGTCCACAAATATTATATATACATTTCTTTATTCTTGGGGCCGGGTAGCTCAGTTGGTAGAGCAGCTGGCTACGGACTGGAAGGTCCGGGGTTCGATCCCAGGTGGTGACAGGATTTTTCTCGTTGCTAAACTTTCAGAACGGCCCCGAGGTTCACTCAGCCTCCTATAAAATTGAGTACCGGGCCTTTCCCGGGGTAAAAGGCGGCCAGAGCGTGGTACCGACCACACCACCTCATTCTAGTGCCTAGGTCATGGAAAGCATGGGACTCTACCTCCAAGCCCCCAAGTGCCTTCATGGCATGTTACGGGGATACCTTTACCTTTTTACTTTTTTTCTTTATTCTTATCTAGGTAGTAGTCCAATTGCATCTCTCGTACCTTTTCCCTTCGGAACTTGGAAATTTCAGTAGGCCTATAGTGTCCCCTTAATGACTGCGAGAAGGAAACCTTACTAGAGTAGCTTATAAATAGGTAAACGAAAACTGGTTACATATTAAGCCCTGTGTTAGTTTTGGACTATTTTGTATTCGACAGATAATGGAGAAAAAATGGGAGTATAAGGGTACAGTGCATCAGTTATTCATAGATTTCAAAAAGGCATATGACTCGGTTAAGAGAGAAGTTTTATATGATATTCTTATTGAATTTGGTATTCCCAAGAAACTAGTTCGATTAATTAAAATGTGTCTCAGTGAAACGTACAGCAGAGTTCGTATAGGTCAGTTTCTGTCAGATGCGTTTCCAATTCACTGTGGGCTAAAGCAAGGAGATGCACTATCACCTTTTTGGAATTGAACGGGTTACATCAGCTGGTTGTCTATGCAGATGACGTGAATATGTTAGGAGAAAATCTGCAAACGATTAGGGAAAACACGGGAATTTTACTTGAAGCAAGTAAAGAGATAGGTTTGGAAGTAAGTCCCGAAAAGACAAAGTATATAATTATGTCTAGTGAAGAGAATATTGTACGAAATGGGAATATAAAAATTGGAAATTTATCTTTTGAAGAGGTGGAGAAGTTCAAATATCTTGGAGCAACAGTAACAAATATAAATGATACTCGGGAGGAAATTAAACACAGAATAAATATGGGAAATGCCTGTTATTATTCGATTGAGAAGCTTTTATCATCCAGTCTGCTGTCGAAAAATCTGAAAGTTAGAATTTATAAAACAGTTATATTGCCGGTTGTTCTTTATGGACTCTCACTTTGAGAGAGGAACATATGTTAAGGGTGTTTGAGAATAAGGTGCTTAGGAAAATATTTGGGCTAAGAGGGATGAAGTTACAGGAGAATGGAGAAAGTTACACAACACAGAACTGCACGCATTGTATTCTTCACGTGACATAATTAGGAACATTAAATCCAGACGTTTGAGATGGGCAGGGAATGTAGCACGTATGGGCGAATCCAGAAATGCATATAGAGTGTTAGTTGGGAGGCCGGAGGGAAAAAGACCGGAGGGAGACGTAGATGGGAAGATAATATTAAAATGGATTTGAGGGAGGTGGCATATGATGATAGAGAATGGATTAATCTTGCTCAGGATAGGGACCAATGGCGGGCTTATGTGAGGGCGGCAATGAACCTCCGGGTTCCTTATAAGCCAGTAAGTAAGTTAGTTTTGGACACAGTGGTACAAGAAAAAGTAGAGGAGGAGAAAGTTGGTGAGAGTGGTGTAGGAAGAGGGTGGAAGAGAATATTAAGCCAAAGAGCAAAATAGAAACAAAAATGGCAAGGAAGAGATGAACATGAAAAAGTTGTAGTAGGAAGTACATACCGCAAGTTGCGTGGTGCACAGGGTGTGCTGATGTATGTGCTGGTGAAACTGCCGAGCATGTAGGCCTACACTTAGGAATGTGTTCAATTGATGATTCTGCTGGTACGGTGGTGAGTGAATTAATTAGTAATTCTCAGAAACTGACAGCTAGGAAACGTGATGGACGAGTTCGGTGTGAGTTACTACGTCCACATTGCATCGGTGACCCATTTATTGCCAGCAGTCTGCTAAGTGTAAGGGAAAATACACACATGCACAAATACCGCTTGCGATTTTTCAGTAGGCCTACAATGTTAATACATTTACAGCTCTCACAATTTATCAAGGCATTTATTGTTATAAAGATGCAATAGGAGGGTTTTCATAGTTGCCACGGTGGTCTAGACTCTAGAGGCTAGAACGCTGGACTTTTAATTCTTTGGAGCCGGGTTCGATTTCCGATGTACCCCCGATTTATAACTTCTGTTGGGCAAACACATGGAAATGCCTTGAGGCTTTACTTACTTACTTACAAATGGCTTTTAAGGAACCCGAAGGTTCATTGCCGCCCTCACATAAGCCCGCCAGCGGTTCCTATCCTGTGCAAGATTAATCCAGTCTCTGTCATCATACCCCACCTCCCTCAAATCCATTTTAATATTATCCTCCCATCTACGTCTCGGCCTCCCCAAAGGTCTTTTTCCTCCGGTCTCCCAACTAACACACTATATGCATTTCTGGATTCGCCCATACGTGCTACATGCCCTGCCCATCTCAAACGTCTGGATTTAATGTTCCTAATTATGTCAGGTGAAGAATACAATGCGTGCAGTTCTGTGTTGTGTAACTTTCTCCATTCTCCTGTAACTTCATCCCGCTTAGCCCCAAATATTTTCCTAAGCACCTTATTCTCAAACACCCTGAACCTATGTTCCTCTCTCAGAGTGAGAGTCCAAGTTTCACAACCATACAGAGGCTTTATGAAACATATTTTTGTTGTTACAGGGAAAAATAAATTGAAATAGATTGAAACACAAAATAATATACGAAGTAACGTCAAGAAGATGTGAATTAAAGTCATGGTCCATGTATATAATGTCTGAAAATAGCTATTGTTCCTTTACGTGTTTGTTTTTAAAATAATGTGTTTAATATGTAACTACAGTCAGTGTATTGTTATTAGTGTCTCTATTGCTTAAAAAGAATGTGTTTAACTTGTCATTTTAAGTCAATTTTTCTACTATTCCTTTACTGTTTACATTTGTTTTTAAATATTTTGTATTGCCCTTACTATTATATATTGCCCTTCAAGAATTTTGTTATTCGTTAATTGTAAGTCATTACTTGTCTTATTATTTTAATTATTGTACTTCTTTTAAGAGACCTACTTCAATTACTTTTACAATTTTCGTAGTCGGATATGGTGTAGAAGTGTAGTTCCTAGAATATAGGCTGTATGAAAGTGGACATTTATTTATTTGAAGACGAGTGGAAAGAACGCTATGTCACATGTCTGTGGTGTTAATACAAGGACATCATTTTATTTTTACTAACATTTTTAATATTAACCTGGCTATACCTTTGGATTAATGATTGAGACCCGGAAACACAGTTTTCTACTTCCTTCCACGACTGGAGTTCGATGATACTGGCGTAAAATACAAAAAAAATCACTTTACTAGGTATAGGAGGGAAGAAAAGTAGTTCATCCATTTACGTAAAGTAGGATATATCGCGATTTTGAGTTTGATAATTTTCATTAGGTTTTGTTTAATCAAAATACAGTACAGTATTAACAATAAGTGTTTTTACTCATGAACGTATTCATTATGCAGCGTATATTATACTGTCTACAGCACATTAGCGTACAATATAGAGAATGAAGTTAAATTGAAAAATAACCATAATATGGATATTTAAACATATTTTTGAAAATGGTGGCCGTTCATTTCGATACAGGCTTCAGATCTTTTGTGTCTATTATCGCACTACAGACTATTGCATCTAATTCCAATTACCAGTTTCGTCCTTCATACTTAGTAACTCATGTTGCAATAATTCTATACCTACTCTATAACAGAGTAACTTACGTACTGTAAATTCAGTCTTCACTTCTGCCCGACCTGCACAGATAAAATTACTCAGACATGCTATCTACTGTCCGTCCAAGTGGTTATGTTGCAGGATTGTAGAAAGGGGGGCAACCACGTGATAGTTAATTACTCAACGAGGCCCTTTTATGTAAGTTATTTTAAACAGTTGCATAATATTACTTAGACGTCCAATTAATTCCTAACAGAAATTAATGTTTTCAGAAAAGAGCTAAGAAAGCCCAGCCACTAGTCTTTACAGTGGAGCGAGCAGAAGCATATGGGGGAAATTGGGATGGGACGTAGGCAAACGGACGACAGTACCTGTGCGAAAATATGATTCAATATTGGAAGTTTTCGTCACTGGAAAACGCGAACATATTTCTGAAACGTACTATACTCACTAACTCAGTACTGCGGCCTTGGTTCTGTGTGGACAGTTGGAACTTCGTTAGTAGAAGGGGTGGGAGTGAAGTACATTCAAAAACTCAGGTACAATAAAAGTTGAAGTAAAAATAAAATGATGTCCCTGTATAATCCCAATATTACGTGTACAAGAAGCGTTCTTCCTCTGGCGGCCAACTTTCAAACTTTTCGTACGACTCCGATAGTTTTTCCATTTCTTTCTTTCTTTCGTTTAATATGTTCTTATAATATTAGACATAGCATACAATAATTGTTAATTGTTCTTTTTTATAAATTAAGCTTTAGGGAATATATTTTTCGCGTAAACATTAGGAGAACAAAAACCCAAAGACATTGAAAATACGATAAAATGAGGATAAGATACAATGAAATAATAGATACAATACATGCAATTAACACACCAGTTTCGTGCTTTAGGCAAATGATAGTGTTCATTTCAAGTCGCTAGATGGCAGCAGCTCCTTCTGCTCCGAAAATGGACGTGAAGCATTATTGGTTATGTTAGTAAGTTTACTTTCGTTTTAATTGGATCTAAGTTTAGTTAAACTTTTACTTTATTCTTGGAATGAAGGAAAGTATCGAATATCGATTTTAAAATTACAGTGTTCATGTTACTTGTAGAAGACTTCTGGTATCATGCCATCTGTATAAATGTAGAAAAGTGTCTTTTTTGTAACTGCCTCGCATATCCCATCCCGATGTCTGGACTGCATCGAGTCTTTTATAAAAACCTTGGGATCTGCTCTTTGGCTCTAGGGGACTTAAAGGATATTAAACCAGTCAACTTAGGAAGGTTTGTATTTGCATCTGAGTTCCTGCATAATCCCTGTGGATTGGCCGCATAATGGATCAAATAATACGTATAAAATGCTTCAGGTCATTTTAGACTGTCCTAAAGGAGAAGAGGGAAAAAATGTAATAGAATGAATGGATGAATCCAGTCTATTTAATGAAAATTTCTTAATTTATTTTTTTTTTATTTTCGTCCCTTCTACCACCACCACCACCACCACCACCACCAAATATTCACTGTAACAACACTATGCGGGACAGCCGAATGCTAGTATTATTAGCAGTTAGGCCATGAACAATGTCACCTCCCCCGCTACGGGCATGAAAGCGCCAGAGTTGGGTATAAAGTTAGCCGTGCCGTGCAACCTCTCTCAGTAATATCTCGGCATCGAGAGCAGCTACAGACCTGTGTTACCATTCGTTTGATTTGTACTCGCGAGTTATGCAATGTTAGAGTCATAGACACTTACACTTCGAGTGAACCATAACAATACAAATTGTGACCTGGACTAATTTCGAAACGTCACTTCATATGAAGAGAAAATACAGGGTGATCCGTTTGGGAAGACATAAAATAAAAACGTGATAAAATGAGAACTGTTGTTATTTATTGTTAAATAATTTTACATGCATTTTAGAATAATGGAAGTTTTGTCCAAATTAGACCTCAACGTGCCCACCATTGCGAACACGACACAGTTCATATCTTGAAGCTAATTCCTCCCATGTGTGATCTAACATCTCAGGGGTGACTTTCTCAAAAGCTGAGAAAATCTTTGCTCTGAGACCATGAATATCCCTTGGTCGCTATACATACACATCATTCTTTACGAAACCCCAGAGAAAGAAATTGGGTTGTATTAGGTCTGGGGTATTTGGAGGCCACATAATTGGCCCTCCTCGATCACACCAGTTGTTACCAAATGTGTCATCCAGATAAATCATAAATCTGTTGCCCAATGAGGTGGTGCACCATCCTGTTGGAACACGATATACATGTTGTTTTTCTGTTGCAGTTGTGGTTTGAAAAAGTTGTTCAACATGTCCAGGTATGGTCCTAATGTTATGTTTTATTTAACGACGCTCGCAACTGCAGAGGTTATACCAGCGTCGCCGGATGTGCCGGAATTTTGTCCCGCAGGAGTTCTTTTACATGCCAGTAAATCTACTGACATGAGCCTGTCGCATTTAAGCACACTTAAATGCCATCGACCTGGCCCGGGATCGAACCCGCAACCTTGGGCATAGAAGGCCAGCGCTATACCAACTCGCAAACCAGGTCGACGGTATGGTCCTGAACGAACTGTTTCCTCTGCGAAAATAAACGGCCCATACAGATTATAGCGACTTACCGCTTACCAAACAGTAACTTTAGGACTAGCCCGTTCCAGTTCATATGAGACTTGCAGATTTTCACGTCCCCATACCGTTGCATTATGGGTATTCAGTCGCCCACTGACATGGAAGGCTGCTTCATCAGAAAATACCCATCTATTCAAGAAGCATTTTGTTTATATTTTGGTCGTTGCTGAGTAACTTCTTTTGTTTTTTATGCGATAACAATGATGATACAAAACTCCCGTGCTTCAGTATCACATTGGAACTGAAATGAGCTCTACAGCACCCGAATTATAAATTTTATAGTCATTTAATATCTTCCCAAACGGATCAGACTGTTTATTGCATGGCCTTCATTAATTAGTCTACTTCTCTTATCATAGATTCATACTCTGCATTTGTAAAGCGAAACAAAAATATAGCATTCAAACCAACACGACTGTAGTTTAATTCCTGGAAGTGGGTTACTTATTCTTCGTGCAGAATATTTTTTTCCATTGGAGTTTTTTTCACACCATTAAAACGAATATCGAGCCACCGGCGTAGCTCAGTCGGCTAAGGCGCTTGCCTGCCGATCCGGAGTTGCGCTCGGGCACGAGTTCGATTCCCGCTTGGGTTGATTACCTGGTTGGTTTTTTCCGAGGTTTTCCCCAACAGTAAGGCGAATTTGAGGTAATCTGTGGCGAATCCTCGGCCTCATCTCGCCAAATACCACCTCGCTATCACCAATCCCATCAATACTAATAACCTAGTGTCGGTCTCAGTAGCGTAGCGTAGCCTTCTGTGCTCGATGTTGTGGGTTCTATCCTGGTCCAGGTCGATGGCATTTAAGTGTGTTTAAAAGCGACAGGCTCATGTTAGTAGATTTACTGGTATGTAAAAGGACTCCTGCGGGAAAAAAATTCCGGCACACCAGCGACGCTGATATAATCTCGGGAGTTGCGAGTGTTGTTAAATAAACCATATTTTTTAATAACTTGGTAGTTGATAAAGCGTTGTTAGATAATCCAAAAAGAAAAGACGAATATCTGTCAAACCTATAGCGAATCTTATGACTTGTCTCGGAAAAATACGGTCTTATTTTCGCCAGTTCCACTTAAGCTAGAATTGGCTAACTGCGCAGCTATTCCAGCTTCGTTAGATAATCGATTAAATAACATAAATTGACAAAAAGAAAGAGAGGGAATTGTTCGTGTTAAATGAATAAATGGGAGAATATTTGTTGAGTTGTAGAACATATCTATAAATTTCAATTTATTGATACTGTTTCATTGTATCCAATATATTGATACTGTTTCATTGTATGACGTAGCTATCGAGAGAGAATGTTGTATAGAACCGATTTATGGATGTCCACAGAAATACGTGTTTATCAGCACTCATATCGGCGTGTTGTTTTAACTTGTCATCTTTTAGTATGTTTGTGTTCGGGGATTTCTCTTGACTGGACAGATTTTATCCATATTAAATATACAGGGTGAACCTAAGTAATGCCACTCATTTCAGGGGGTTATTTTTATATTTAAAGATAAAACACACATGTTAGGTCACTTATACAGTGTTCATAGATTTGATAAGAAACGTTAAAGATTATATATTACAGTTATATGAACACTAATAAATATGATATAATTGTTAAAAAAAATTAGTAATAGTCAGACATGTTTCGGAGATGCTTCTCCATCTTCAGTGACTATTTACCACGACCGCAAAATGAAAACAAATGTAATTAATCTCATGTATAATTATATTACTTACTTACTTACAAATGGCTTTTAAGGAACCCGAAGGTTCATTGCCGCCCTCACATAAGCCCGCCAGCGGTCCCTATCCTGTGCAAGATTAATCCAATCTCTATCATCATAACCCCACCTCCCTCAAATCCATTTTAATATTATCCTCCCATCTACGTCTCGGCCTCCCTAAAGGTCTTTTTCCCTCCGGTCTCCCAACTAACACTCTATATGCATTTCTGGATTCGCCCATACGTGCTACATGTCCTGCCCATCTCAAACGTCTGGATTTAATGTTCCTAATTATGTCAGGTGAAGAATACAATGCGTGCAGTTCTGTGTTGTGTAACTTTCTCCATTCTCATGTATAATTATATTAAAAAAATTAATGACAAATGGAAAATATGAGATGTCTGAATAGTAATATTTAAGTCTTTCAATAGCTGGAAAATTTAAAAATACTAATTAATAACCAATATTATTATGTGTTCTATATATGCATATCGTAATTTTGTCCATTCTTCTTTCATTCATTTATTGTATTTTCATTTTTTAAATATGATCTGTGTAAACTTTTTATTATAAGAATGTACATACATCATAAGATGTTAATTATTTTAAATTGTCAGTTTTACTATCACATTTTTTAAACTCCATTATACTTTTTATATTCTCTTTTATTATTTTAATTACCATATGCATATATAGAACACATAATAATATTGGTTATAAACAGGGAAAGGATTTATATGTAAATACATATTTACTTATAAAGCTAATATAATTTATATTTTGCATTATCTTTATGTTTCACAATGTGTAGGGTTGAAAAATCCTACTTTTATTTTCCATATTTTTCCATATTTTAGAGTTTAGTACATATTTTCGTTAATTTCCATATATTTTCCATATTTCATATAAAACAGTCCATATTATATTAGGTTTAACAATAAAACAAAACAAAATTCCATTAACTTTTAAAAATACATTTCAACAATAGAGATTTAAACACATGTTCAGTAATCCCTTTAACATCAGAGTTATTTGAAAATTAGCAGTCCTATCAACAATGGGAAAGTAAGTTACAAAACTGTATTAATTTAATTTAAAATTTTTAACAGACTTCAGTTGTGCAGCTCAACAGTTAAATGCCAGTCAGAGTACACATAGGTTCAGTTTTGTAAATCATACTATAAAGACGGTAAATATGCCAAAAGTACGTCATTCAGTCAATTTAAAATCAAAACTAACAAGTTACATTTCAGAATTTAAAGAAGATGGTTTATCAACTGACAATAAAATATTATTTTGTAATTTGTGTCAGTGTGCAGTATCATCTACACAAAAGTTCCTGGTGCAACAACACATTACAACTAGTAAACATCAGGCCAACAAACAACTAAATTCCAAGCAGAGACAATTGTTTTTAACACAACCAACAACATCGAATGTAAGATCTGAGTTTAACATCGACCTGTGCCGTTCTCTCATCTCTGCTGATATTCCTCTCTACAAACTAAAGAATAAGGTCTTCAGGGAATTCCTTGAAAAATATACTCAACATACAATCCCGGATGAGTCAACACTTAGGAAGACGTATGCTCCATCCATCTACGATGAGACAATACAGAAGATAAGAGAGATGAAATTAAAGATAGTTCAATTTGGGTTTCCATTGATGAGACTCCCGACAAAGAAGGTAGACTTGTTGGTAATGTAGTTATCGGTTTGTTAAGTGAACAATATTCTGAACGAATTCTTTTACATTGTGATGTTCTAGAAAAGTGCAATAACAAAACTATAGTTAAACTGTTCAACGAAGCTATGGGTATCCTGTGGCCAAAGGGTATTATGTACGATAATGTGTTATTCTTTATTAGCGATGCTGCCCCTTATATGGTCAAAGCTGGACAAGCATTATCTGTTGTATATCCTAAATTGACTCATTTTACTTGTGTGGCGCATGCATTTCATCGTGTGGCAGAAGTGGTCAGAGACAATTTCCCTAAAGTAGATTTGTTGATTTCATCAGTGAAAAAGTATTTCTCAAAGCTCCCAGTAGAGTTAACGTGTTGAAAGAAATGTACCCTGAAATTCCATTGCCACCAAAGCCAATTTTAACTAGATGGGGTACATGGCTAGAAGCAGTTGAATATTATGCCGAACATATAGACTCTATTAACAATGTTCTCCTTGCATTGGACTCTGAAGATGCAGTCTCAATTGATACTGCGAAAACAGTTACCTGTGACATAAGTGTGAAGAATGACTTAGCTCACATTCAGCATACATTTTCATGCATCATAAAAACGCTCAAAAGTCTCCAAAATAGGCACCTTTCACTATCTGAAAGTTTTGAAATTATAAATAGTACTGTGGAACAACTGAATCGTGGTAGAGGTAAAGTTGCAGATGCAGTAAGAGCTAAGGTGGACACTGTACTTTCAAAAACCCTGGATATGAAGAACTACAAAAGGTTGTTGCTGTGATGAGTGGTGAATCAACAGTGAAGATTAACTTGGACTTATCCCCAGCAGACATTGTGAAATTGAATTATGTACCAGTTACTTCTTGTGACGTCGAACGCTCTTTTAGTCAGTATAAATCTATCCTCAGAGACAATAGAAGAAGATTCACTTTTCAGCACTTGAAAGAAATGTTTGTAACCTATTGTTATGGTAACAGACAATAAAAATTGTGTTTTGTTGAAACTACATTGGAAGATAAGGTACGTCCATTATATTTTTGTTTAGTTTGATTAAAATGTACCAATATTTAACGTACATAGTCATTTTTTATAATTTTAAGTCCATATTTAATTCCATATTTTGGTAAAAATCCATATTTAATTCCATATTTTGGTAAAAATAACTACATATATATTTACATATTTCATATATTTTTAGTCCATATAAATCCGTTCCCTGGTTATAAATTAGTATTTTTAAATTTTCCAGCTATTGAAAGACTTAAATATTACTATTCAGAATCTCATATTTTCCATTTGTCATTAATTTTTGAAATATAATTATACATGAGATTAATTACATTTGTTTTCGTTTTGCAGTCGTGGTAAATAATCACTGAAGATGGAGAAGCATCTCCGAAACATGTCTGACTATTACTAATTTCTTTAACAATTATATTATATTTATTAGTGTTCATATGACTGTAATATATAATCTTTAATGTTTCTTATCAGGGGGTTATTCTTTGAGATATTTCAAACAAAAAAATTTAATACAATTTTACTCGTTTTTGCTTCCTTTTCGAGATAAAAAATTATTGTTTTATATGAAACATTTCATAGTGTGTTTTGGGAAAGCCATTGATTTAATTCCCAATATGCTCAGTCAATTTAAGAGAGCAGTGTATTATGATAGTAAATGACTGAAAAAATTTTAGTTTGGTCCTTTAAATGTGCAGAAATTTGATCCCAACAAATGTTACATTTTTAAATTCCTTTGCAGAGCGCTGGTCCTGAGGAGCTTTAAATTGTCATAGGGCCGAAATAAGCACAGATTTAGAAAACTGGAACATTATTTTATTTTTTATAGTTAAAAACAAAATTTTGCATTTTTAATGGTATTTTCTTTATTTCCACCGATTCATAGCCTCAAGGTATACAAGTAAGACCCGGACTACAATATACAGGGTGATTCACGAGGAAAAGTAAAAAATTTGGGATGTGAATTCTGAAGTCATTCTGAATCAAAAAGTTCATATGAATATAGGTCCGTTTTCGAACGGTTACGGAGATGTGGCTCTTTGATTTCACAAAAACTTCTGAGATTCCATTGTACTAATTCACATTTAGAGACAGATAACGGACAAATTTAAAGTTTATATTCACGTATGCATACATACCTAATATTCTAGATTTCGGGGTCGATGTTTTCGCACATTTTGAAAGGTACCTCCTCCTGCTTCAATGCAATGTTGCGCTCGGGCGTGAATCGCGCTCATCGCTCGGGAGAGTTGCACGTGGCTGTCTTTATGCCGCATCCAAAATACGGTCGATTAGCACCTCTCTCGTTTCCCCATTCCTTTGCTACACCAAGTCTTTCATCCAACCCCATAGACAGTAAATACTCTTCGATATGGTACCCTTCTGTTCGGAAAGCGTCGTTCATATTCAGCGACGGCACGCAATGTACTTCCATCACACAAACTATAAACATACACAATATCGGCGTATTCTGCAGTCAGAAATTTATATGGCATCTTGAAAAACACAACTTAACACTTACGATAACTGTACCTGTATAACTACTGTACTGTAGGTAGCTGGCTGAACTGCTGTGAATCGATAAGTGATAGCGTATTCGTTGTGACATTTGTAATACCCCACCACCCGGTTTGTTTCTCTTATCTACATCGCTCACAATGCAGATTCCAATGTTACGTCATTCATTGCGACCTTGATCTTGTCTCACGTTAGCAGCATATGGTAACGTCTGATTCACATTGGGGCGAGACGTTTTACCAAAAAAATGCATCTAGCTCCGCCATCGTTCGAAAACGGACCTGTGTTCATATGAACTTTTTCACTCTGATATCGTATCCTATATTTTTTACCTTTCCTCGTGAATCACCCTGTATAGTGTATCATGCAGTCTAGCGTGTTTTGGTTGTATAAAATATCTTATAAAATATCAATCAAATCCAGTAAAATTCTTCAACGGAAACTCACATATGTCTACCGTGTGGTGTTTTCTAAAATAACACACAAAATTTCACGAATTTTTCGAGCTTCTACTAAACAGTCGGGACGATTTTTTACGTACTTAAAAATGAATAGGATATTCCTAGATTTCCGGAACATATGAAAAATCTGTTGTAATGTTTTGTATCAGGAATAAAACGGACGGAGGCCAAGGTTATAGTATAGAGCCGAGGGAGAAGATACTTGCTACAAAGAAAATGAGTCGTACAAACTCACTAACCCAGTTCCCACATGAATTCAGTGAAGTGGCTTCGCTTTCATTTTGCGAGATGAACATGCAGATAGTAGTCTATTGTGACACTGAGAAAACGGATAACCTGTTACAACGCTGCTGGATATTAATTAGGTCATTTATGGCTGGTAAATGTAGAGGCGGTGTATGTGCGCTGCATTCTGTAGTTCTTTTAGAAAGGAAATGTGCTATAATATGCTACATAGGTATTCCAAAACTTAAACGTTTATTTTTTCCTTACTAAGATGTAAATGAAATCCTTGGGGGGGAACATGTCACAGCAGAGCATTACATTGATGACGTCGTATCATATTTCACTGTAGGTTGGTAGGACCATTGCACTTAGATCAATAATAATAATAATAATAATAATAATAATAATAATAATAATAATAATAATAATACTAAGGCATACATGGGAACAAGACGGGCTTTTTTCTTATTTTATTTCAACAAAGACTTTAGACTGCCTCCGTCGTCTGTTGGTCAGCATGCTGGCTTCCAGATTAGGAGGTCCCGGGTTCGATTCCCGAGCTCGGCGCTCGGTGAATTTTTCTTGAAGAAGAAGAATTCCATGGATGTCTAGAGTCTGGAAATTTGTATGAATGTGAGTGTGATTGTGAGTGTGCCGGGTTAATATTAATTAACAATCATCAAAATATAAAAATACGAGTACATGAGGACTGTCGCTGGGCAGTAACCTGAACACACGTTTCAGTGTCACATTGTTGACAAGTAACTCCATCTGTTATTACAACCATAAAGCATCTAATAGATGCTATAGAGTTACCAACAACGGAAAAAAAAAAAAAACAAAGACTACAGAATAGAATATCAGAGTACAAAACATAATTACAACAATAGAAATAAAATAATACAATCAGTACAAAAAGAGGATACAATAATATTAACAAAATTTGAGGACCGAATGAGTAGCGCTCGTGTTCGGTCGCAGTTCAGATATGTTATTAATATAAGAGGAATATAGAAAATAAAATAAAATGGGAACTAAAATTAAAATTACAGTTGCAATGAAAATTATATAATGTAATATTATTAATATAAGAGGAATATAGAAAATAAAATACAGTAGGAATTAAAATTACAGCTAGCCTATAATGAAAATTATATAATGTAATATTATTAATATAAGAGGGATATAGAAAATAAAATAAAATGGGAACTAAAATTAAAATTACAGCTACAATGAAAATTATATAATGTATTAATATAAGAGGAATATAGAAAATAAAATAAAATGGGAACTAAAATTAAAATTACAGCTACAATGAAAATTATGTACATCTTGATTACACAACTTTTAACACTGTATCACTTCGGAATATGTATTATATGACTTTCTAGTGTTAAATTCTGTCGTACCTGGTTTACATGTTTCGACCTGTTATTGGTCTTCTTCAGAACTGGTCGTTGCTGGTCTTGGTGCCTCTTGTTTTGTTTCCTGTGGGGGTGTGTTTGTGTAGTGTAATGTGGAGTCAAAGAGTGTGTGTGTTTTGAAATTGAGTTGTGTGTTGAGAATTTCATTTGGGTGTGTACGATAGAATTTAACATGAGAAAGTCATATAATACATATTCCGAAAATTATATAATATAATATATTACCAATATAAGAGGAATATAGGGAAAAAAATGCTAACTGAAATTAAAATTACAGCTACAATGAAAATTATATAATCTAGTATATTATTAATATAAGAGGAATATAGAAAATAAAATAGGAACTAAAATTAAAATTACAGTTACGATGAAATTATCTAATATAACATTAACATATAGAATAATAATATCGTACGTGAATGAAGTAGGACAATTTATGAAAAATATATATTCCGAAATTATAGAGTACAAAAATAATATATGCTGATTAATTCATATACATAGGCTATAAATTTATTTAATCAAATTAAAGACATTAACACGTTTCTAATTTTCTTGTTATATATATTATTTTAATGTACCGAAGTACATATGATATTTCCATGCAGATATTCTGCGTCATCATACGATGAAAGAGTAATGGGACGGAGAAAAATTCTCTCCGGCGCCGGGATTTGAACCCGGGTTTTCAGCTCTACGTGCTGATGCTTTATCCACTAAGCCACACCGGATACAACCCCGGCGTCGAACAGAATCGTCTCAGATTAAGCTCCAACTCTTGGGTTCCCTCTAGTGGCCGCCCTCTGCACTACGTCATAGATGTCTATGAACGTAGGACCGAAGTTCACACATGTGCTGAGGTGCACTCATTATGAGTGATCCGTCGGATCCCGGCCAACTACTCACTCATAACGAGTGCACCTCAGCACATGTGTGGACTTCGGTCCTACGTTCATAGACATCTATGACGTAGTGCAGAGGGCGGCCACTAGAGGGAACCTAAGAGTTGGAGCTTAATCTGAGACGATTCTGTTCGATGCCGGGTTGTATCCGGTGTGGCTTAGTGGATAAAGCATCAGCACGTAGAGCTGAAAACCCGGGTTCAAATCCCGGCGCCGGAGAGAATTTTCTCCGTTCCATTATTCTTTCATCGTTTCTTGTTATATGTTAGTGGGTTACATATTAGAAGTTCTGGGTGTAATTTAGCTAAAGAATTATACAAACGAGGGCCAAAATTAATGCTATGCTTTAGACCAGCAGATGTGAAACATTTCGTTTCTACTAATGTTGAATTATTATGTCGTCTTGCGTCATCCCATTCTTGTAACCATGATGGACTGAAAAAGGGACGTCGTATTCCGTAATACAACCTTGTCGAACATCTTGAGTAATTGATTTCCACTCAGTTTAACAACCGTAACTTAAAAATTCGAAGTAAAAAACTGAGTTATGAAATAAGTTAAAATAAAAGTTGAAAAGTTCACCACAGGGTACCTTTTTTTCTGTCGCACAACTGAATCATTTTTACATCACCAAACACCACATCTACCTCATTAAATGATTTGGTTGTCCTATGATTGTACATTCTCGTAGAAAAATACAAACTGCAAGGAAAATGTGTGCTGTAAATTTACTTTGTAATTAATCTTTTTCCATGAGTGACTCTTTGGCTTCAAATCAAAAGTACAGTGAATAAATAGGATATAACAAAAGAAAATTGCCAAAAATAATTGAACGTCGACAGTGCTGAATTCGGAACAAATTTCAGCAATCTGCTTTGGTGAAGTAGATGATGTTTGTGCATGCTCCGGTCTGTGTCAAAAGCTTAGTAGCCTCAGTTGGTTTACTCCTTCCAATGTGCTCTTTTAAAATATCTTAAAGTGAAATTTCTATCTGATATTGACAAATTAATTCGCAGTGCTGTTAAGGAAATAATTAACATTCCTACTGACACCCCGGATGCTATGTTGTATGCACCAAGAAGACTGCGAGATTTAGGAGTCTTTAAAGCCCAGTGGGAAGCTTACCTTCAGCATTTAAATATTTGTCAAAGACTTTTACACGTTGACAACCCTCATGTAGCAGCCACTCGGAATCTTCCAAACGAAATTGAACATTGCATCAAACAATTACCAATTACCTTGGATTGCTCTGAACGTATTTCTCCTCAAAAACTAAGAAAAGCATTGGGTGAAGATTCTTTTCATCAATGGAGCAAATTGAAAAGTAAAGGTTTGGGAGTTGTTTTCTCTTCTCATTGGAAGAAAGGTAATTCGTGGATCTCAACCAAAAAGGGACTTTCGAGCAGTCAGTGGACGCAAGCCATTAAGATGAACTGTAATACAATACCTGTACGTACTCCCCCTGGTAGAACTCTTGACTCAACCCGTTGCAGAAGATGCGACGAGCAAGAAACGCTTCCTCACGTCTTGGGTTTCTACCGTCATGGAGAATTGCTCCGAATCAACAGACATAATACGGTTCGTTCTCTCATCGCATCTTCAATCCGTCAGAATGCTTCCTATGAGGTTTATGAGGAGGTTGGTTGCGTCTCTTCTGATGGCTCTACTAGACGTGCTGATATCATCATAATTGATCGGCAGAAGGATAAGGGTGTCATTCTTGATCCCACAGTCCTTTTCGAGATGCACGAGCAACAGCCACAAGAGGTGTGTCGTGAAAAACAAGTCATATATGAGCCTTGTTGTCAGCATCTTGGAGCACAATACCACATCACACATTGGACAGTTTTTGGGCTCATGTTCGGTGCCCGTGGCACGATCCCACGAGAAACTTTAAATCGACTTAAACAATTTAAAATTTCTGATGCAACGATTGATGCCATAGGATCTCATGTGTTAAAATCATCCTTAGCTATAATTAGTAATCATTTGTACCCAACAAGCTTTTATTGTAAATGATTTCCTATGTTTTCTTATCATTTACCTTAATGTTTTCTTTTTCCTTTCAAATTGTCACACAATTGGTTTTAATAATTATTCTTTATGAATTGATTAGTAGGCCGATCTATTCGAACCATTATTTAGGGCGGCTTTTTTTGTAAAAAATTATTATTTTTCATGGCTCTAAAGATAAGGCAGGAAATCAGAATAGCCACTAGTCGTAATGACTCGAACTAGTAGATATCCTCCTCTTTATCTTGGAAAGCGATTCCACGCTTGAGAACGTCGTCTTTTTCACAGACACGACAATGTAAATTGTCCAAGAAAACTCCCAAATTGCTATTACTCGTGAACGTATTTACAACAATGGAAATCGTCTAAAAAGGACTTCTTCCAATGACAGGCCATTCTCACTGTTATGTTCTCCCTTTCGGCTATATAGCGTCCATTTGCTTTCTACGTACGTAGTTGTGTGTCCGAGGGTTATAGACTTTCTCTCGCCCCTCAGCCCTCCCCGAAGTGCCCCTTTATCCAATTAGCAAAGTGGCCAGAGCCTCTCTTCCTGTCGGATGTGTATAAATTTGCCTGAACTTTCCTCAGCTATTTCCGAATATCGGAATAATGTATTCGATGACTCCAGAAGAGCTTACTGTATCCGTGCAACAGAGCTGTGGTCTGTGAGTGAAATATGTTTGAGAAAAGAACGTGTCGGATGTGAGATGTCGAAAAACATGAAAACTCACAAAGGTTCTTTTTCGCGTTATGTTTTACGCGTTTCATAACAGTTTAGTTCATCTTGTTGCGAATGATACTTTTTCTTTATTCAACTATCATTCAAAATAAATAGAAATTGAAATCATGCATACAGTATGCAGTCCACACCTGTGGAGTAACGGTTAGCGCGTCTAGCCGCGAAACCAGGTGGCCCGGGTTCGATTCCCGGTCGGGGCAAGTTACCTGGTTGAGGTTTTTCCGGGGTTTTCCCTCAACCCAATATGAGCAAATGCTGGATAACATTTGGTGTTGGACTCCGGACTCATTTCACCGGCATTATCACCTTCATCTCATTTAGATGCTAAATAACCTAAGCTGTTGATAAAGCGTCGTAAAATAACCTACAGTATGCAATAAGATAACGTTCGTTTTCTGGATTGAACATAAAATGCATTCTTTCGAAAACCAGAAGTAAGTTATTTGGCCTTTTTGTAAATGACACGGCTTACCGCTGTGGAATAAAGGTTAGGATGTCTGACCGTGAAACAAGCGGGCCCGGGTTCAAATCATGATTGGGACAAGTTACCTGGTTGGATTTTTTTCGGGGTTTTCCCTTAACCAATGGAAGCAGAATTGCTGGGTAACTTTCGGCGTTGGACCTTAGACGCATTTCGCCATCATTAATTCACTGATCATCATCATCATCATCATCATCATCGCCCGGGTTAAGTTGACGGTGCGGCGTGCTGTAAGCCTACTTGTACAAGAGCGCGGCCGTTTTACAACAAGTAGGCTATCATTCACAAAACAGGAGTGGTAAGCACAATAAACCTCAGGTTGTAGTTATGCTTAAACAATGAAAACAAATTTCAAAGAGTATTAAATTGTTGATACGTCTCATTCTGGCAAGTTCGTCGTCCCATGTTAGTCTTAGAAGGGGAGGGAAGAAAATTTTACCTAATTTCCTGGATCAGAAATTTGTTTGAAAAACTAAATCTTAGCAGTTTCAGAGGTGGTAGGTTTTCAGGATTGGCGAGAGCTTACATATTAGTTTTCGCATCAGTGCTCCCCCGTTATGCGAAGTGAACCTGACCAATTAATCAGTCCCTTTCACCGATATGAATTATAAATTGAGTCTTCAGTTCAATAACACTCATTGCCAGCACCAGTTCTTTGTAGTACATAAATTCCACCTAAAATAGAATATTTATTAAAACTGTTAGTTGTTAATTTTTTATAAACTCCTAAAAGTCCTAAATTTGATTTTGTAAAGTGCTAAATCCTCTTTTTTTTTTTTTTTTTTTTTTTTTAGCACCTAGGAATTCATCTCTAGTGATGACAATGTAATGGACTGTTTTGAGGGAAAACAAATATAAACACAAGGTTTACAAGCTTATGATTTCTGTCGAAATTAACCTCTAAAACTCAGAAAATCACAGAACTCTAGATAGGTAATTATTTGTAAAACTATAATCGTCTTATTCAAATTCTTCGAAAGGCCAATATTTTTATTGTAATTCTTTATTTATTTGCTTTTAACACATGGAGGTCATTAAAATGATATGTGATCATAATGGAGTGATGATAAAATTTACTATGTAACTAAAGCCTCAACCATGTTTTCTGAACAATTTGGTGGAAAAACTAAAACCACACAAACTTTGGCAAACATAGACCATTCTGTTTAATGTGCTCTGGAAATATAACGTAGCAATATGAAATGTAGCTCATTTTGTTCAGTTCAAATAACGGGTGGGATATCCCATTTTGATCTACTATGTATTGATTTTCTCCATGCAGTTTACACATCTAAAATAAACCATTTTTAAACTGAACCTTTCATCGTGTAAAGTCTTCAACCCAAACTTGTCAATGACGTCAATAACTCATTTTCTTAAAAAAAAAAAAACAAACAAACAAAGGAAGGAAGTCATAGCCTATTTTATTTTATTTTTATTTTATTTATTTATTAATACTATACACTTGAGCTACATTAGGCATTGCAGCCCGAAAGAGCAGAAGCTCGTGCTCGGTCGCAGTTCAGATCAGTTATACAAAATATATCACAAAATTACGAGAGTTCATTGAGCACAATAACATTAATAAATGGTAAAATAATACAGCATGTAATAATAGGGTCTATATACAAATAGAAAATACAAAAGTACATGAAGATTAAAGTATCAATTTTTAACTCAGTTAGCTTAAACAATTAAATAATTAATCTGATTTGTTTCTTAAATCTATGTGTGTTAAGTGTACTTAGCTCAGGGTAAGCTCTAATTAATTCATTATATATTTTGGGTCCAAAACTTCTGCTGGAATTTTGATCTCGGGCGCCTCAAATTAGAATTGCTATAGCAACAGAATTACTCTGAGAAGTACTGCCTTTCAGCTGAATTGTCCATCAAAATTCCCACAGAATATGTCGAGATTCGAACCCTAATTGCTTTTTGAAAAACTGTCCACTGACAAAGCTAAGGCGGAGTCAGATACAGGCGTGAAACTGTGCTCACTTCATATGTTTGGTGTATCGAGAATGGCAAATTTCTGAGTGTGTAGACACATTTTAATGTTTAAATCGAGTGGCTGTCTTTCGTTCTGACAGACGACCACTACGCGTGTCGTATGTAGGCTACCATGTGATACTGCGGACTGCAGCGTGTGCTATACCAGCCCATTAATTTTACGACCATCCGCTGTCTTAAATCTAGGTGGTGGCCACTGAGCGTTTGAGGTGAACAACTGTAACCTGTTTGGAGCAGGACGTGTTTTCACGTGGGAAAAGACGGAGTTCTGCTACCAGACGCGTTTTTCGTCCTAGTGCGGTGCCATTAATTTTTCGCATTTTCTAATACTTTGTGGTGGTTTAAATGTAGAGTCTGCATTCTTCTTTCTTACACATTTTTATCCTTACCGACAAACAGATGTTTGGCATCTAATCGTCTTATTGAAAATGCGTTTTAGAATCTTTAGGACAGGCATGGGCACTATGTTCCCGCTCGGGCACTGTATATATCGTATATGTCCTAATAAGGAGTGTTGAAATAGTGAAATATGGCGAATAAATTGTAGGTTAGCGTTCTATTTTTTTAGTAGGTTGTTTTACGACGCTTTATCAACATCTAAGGTTATTTAGGGCCTGAATGAGATGAAGGTGATAATGCCGGTGAAATGAGTCCGGGGTCCAACACCGAAAGTTACCCAGCATTTGCTCGTATTGAGTTGAGGAAAACCCCGGAAAAAACCTCAACCAGGTAACTTGCCCCGACCGGGAATCGAACTCGGGCCACCTGGTTTCGCGGCCAGACGTGCTAACCGTTACTCCACAGGTGTGAACGTTAGCGTTCTAATCAGAGGTGTGTGAAGTGGTTGAATATGTCTAAAAATTGTAGGTTAGCGTTCTAATCAGGGGTGTGTAAAGTGGTGGAATATGGCGAATAAATTATAGGTTAGCGTTCTAATCAGAAGCAAAAATAAAATAGAATTTGAAACATAAAAAATAACGTTTTAGGCGTTTAAGTAAACATTTATCGCAAAATAGTCATTTATAGGTACTAATAAATGCCTTTCATTCGTCATAATTTGGCCCAAAACGGGGTTTTAACTTTACCGTGCATGTTTAGCAGTTACAGGAACAAATATTCATTTTAGTAAATATCCTCAGTTTACTAATAACACATCGACCTGTATAATGTATTGATTACCTAGCAAGTTGGACCATACGGTAGCGTTTGAGACCTGTATTCGGTAGATCCTGGGTTCACACCCTGTGACCGGCCAATCTGATATTTCTCACGATTTCCTTCAGTCACAAAGGCAAATGACGGATTGGAAATTTACACACCATGATTCTTCACCACCTCGATCACCAATATCATATACATTAATAAAAAAAATCTCAAATCAGACGTTAAAACGTGTATAAATAAACTTGACAAAAATGTATTGTATTGTACTTGATTGCATTGAATTTTAATGTATGTATGTATGTATGTATGTATGTATGTATGTATGTATGTATGTATGTATGTATGCATGCATGCATGCATGTACGTACGTACGAGCTATTCCATCTCAAATCGACGAAATATAGAGAAAATTGACCTTACAATTTCTAAATACGATGAAACTTTTTCTACATAGAGAACTGTGATACAATGCTTTGTGCAAAGTTTGGGCATCAGAACTTCATAGTGTTTAAATTAAAAATATTTAAATTTATCGTATTTTCATAAAATTTGCAAATTTAAACTGTTGTAGCTCCGAAACCCTTTCACTCAATGATCAAAATCATGGTTTATTTTGATGCTGAGAAATAAAGTTTATGTTGACATATAAACAGATTTTCTTACTTTTTTTATGAAAATGAAGAAATTTAGATTTTTCCTCATTAAGACGCTTTTGCTTAGGAAAAAAAAATTAAAATATATAGTTAGATTCCGCATTGAAAGTACAAATAAAGACATATTTTTTACTGATGGTATGTTGATAAGAAAGTACTGAAAATATCAAATAAAGAAAATAAATAGTACGCGCGTGAACTAACCAGCTGACTGTGAGACGGGAGCTAGCCGAGATAAGCAAGGCCAGGAGACAAATACGTGATGTTTCGTCTAGTAGCGCATAGCTGGGCTGGTTTTATTACAAGTTTTCATAAACACAGGAGTAAAATGACGCCCAACGCTCGCTTATCATCATCTCTCGGCCAGTGCGTGCGGTACTGCGCCGTTCAAGTCTAGGCGTGTGAAAATAATTTATTTAATACCCTCGAAACTTATTGCCGTACCACTAAGCAAACAATGCCGAATACCTCTTAATAATGCAAGGTTTTTTTCTCAATATATATTTTTTTACATTTTTACAAATGAGCAAAAAGCCTAAAAGTAAGTAAAATCAGATTATCTGTCTCTCTGTACACAATAAAAATAAGGATTACTTCTTATCATAACCTACCAAACGTCAGCTTCAAAATGAGTTCTCGTTCAATGTTCTGCAGTAAATGGTTCCAGAGTTCTGAGCGCTGAAAGAGGTTTGTTTTTTTCTAAAATACGCTAAATTTGTCGCTCAATAGTACGAAAACCGTTTGACTTTCGATAGTATATTTTTGCAAGTGCACTCTCCTCAGCACCTTGTATAAATAGGGAAAAAGTTAGAGTATTAAAAAAATGCGAGGTTTTTATTGATCGATTTCATATGGATTGGCCCGTACGTACGTATGTATGTACTGTATGTGCATGCTATCTCTGTAGTAGAGGTGTGTACATAGGTATGTTTGTGTGTTTGCATGCATATTTATCTTTGTCCGTGTTGTACATAATTACACGTGTACAAGTAATGTAGCTTATCTTACATATTTCGGAGGAGAGTGCTTTCAGCTTTAGACGGTCGTTAGACTCTCAGGTTACCGCAGAATGCATGCGGAATTCCAAGACACGAGAGGAAAACGCTATCGATGAAAGTTGGTCTTTATGGCTAGCTTCTGGGCGAACTTGAATCGTGTGAAGGGCAGACCCGCTATGCAGACATGATTAACCCATTCTGCGACGTAGAATACGGAAAAGTGGGTTAAAAATAATGGACTTGAAACAAAGGAGACTCGTGATGTAAGATGCGCTTTTGTTTGGAGGCGAATTGGCCCCGTGCTTAATGCCCGAAGGCTGATGGGACTTGCGCAGAGGATACCTGATCCCGCCTCGTGTTTTTATTTCTTTGACATTCTTAAGTTGCGTAATGTAACGGGTAAAAGCCTGATCCACTACTCGGTTTGCGGTTGAGAATGAAATGGAGGCTGCTCATTCATCAGAGTGAGATCAACTTTCATTCAATCTTTTATCGTACCGAATTATAGTTTCATTTCACGTTATCGCTCTCTTTTAACAAAAAGCGTTGACAGAACGTGCGTGGTTTACAAACGCGGCAGAATCCAGTTGCAGCAGCGTTCCCAACCTGACAGCTGTAATTATTAATCAAGCACACATAGTTGGCGAGATTGTGCGATAACTGAATCGGTTTTTACGTTGTAAACGCAGCTATGGCTTGCCCAGCCGATGACCTCCTCTCGAGGGATTTCATGTCCGTACCCCAGCATATAAACAGTTTGTCCGTTAAATGAGACGGATTAGTGTTTACAGGTGATATAGTATCATTACAAACAACATGGACTGCGAATGTGTTTCTCCAGAGACTAACAAATTTCCAGCAAATGAAAAAAACTTGTATCGGAATGATGACGCAGTTTTTTTTACGTGCTTCCCAACAATTCACTTCTTTTCATGTTGCGAACGGGGTTATTGATTATACGCTGTGTCCCAAAAGTCATGGTGGGGTTTCACAGGGTTATAATTTTTGAATGAATAAAGATAGAGATGTAATATTGGTACCAGATGAAAATACAACTGTTTTGGTCATGTCCATCAACTTCGGTTAATTTAATCACCGATTAAAATTGCCTCCAAACCCCCGGTTAAGCATTTTTATTGTTCATCGACGTCAATTAGGACTTAAAGAGGAAGTTAACCACGGTAATCTCTAGCCGGCCGTTTCGAGCGGTTAAAGGAGATAATCTGTGATTAACAGGTCTTGTAAACAAAATGGCGGCCATATCTACAGCTGATTATTTTGAAGGCGATTAATAATAATAATAATGATAATAATAATAATAATAATAATAATAATAATAATAATAATAATGACTTATTTTAGCTAGCAGAGTTAAGGCCGTAAAGCCTTCTCTTCCACTCAACCAGCAAAAAGTATACATACATACATAATATGTATGAACTTACAAGCTACAAAGAATACAACAATTGAAGACATTATTACAAAAACAGCCCTTGTCAATTTAACCCGTAAGCACACGCGCTGGGGTAAAAAATACCCAGGCGTTATTTTATTTGTTGGCAACAATGTCCATCAATTTTAAATTCATCCCGCTTTTTCAGTATCTTTCTTTCAGATCTTTGTGCATTGTTGTACGTATGATTGAGTTAGTTTTCTTGTGGCTGAACAAGTTTACACATGTTTATATAAAGACCGGGTAAGAAATACCCCGCGCGTGTGCTTAAGAAGCAGTATTAGCGAATAATTTTGATAGTGTTCCATTTGTATTTTACATTTCAAAATGGACTTAGAGTCTAGACAAAGTCGTCAAATAGTAGGCTGGCTGGATGAAGAGGACGAACAAGAAATTATTCAAGGTGAATCGGAAGATGAAGATGATCATATTTCGGAAAGTGAACATAATACCGAGACAAAACAGGAACAGGAAGCAGAGAGTAGTGATGACGACTGTGACGACAACGCTCCACTATCTCAGTTTACTACTTACAAAGGTAAAGACGGGACTTCTTGGAGGAAGAGTGTACCGTCTCGAAATGTTAAGATCAGAACGTGCAATATAGTTACTCACTTTCCGGGCTGTAAGAGACAAGCTCGCCAAGCAAAGTTACCACTAGAAATCTAGTCGTGTCTAATAGATGATAACATCATAGATGATATTGTCAAGTACACAGATATTTACATCAGATCTATCCAGAACAACTTCGTTCGCGAACGTGATGCTTCGATAACTGAGATAAAAACACTTTTTGGTCTGTTATATTTTGGTGGTGCACTGAGGTCAGCTAAAGTCAACGCTAAATATTTGTGGACAACTGATGGAACAGGAATTCCTTTGTTTCCAGCAACAATGGGAATAAACAGATTCTTCTTTCTTTTGCGGACCAATCATCCGCCGATCATTTCTGAAGGAACTGGCTCTTGGATTGGTGAAAAATCATTTGGCTCATCGGTTGACATTGAAGAATTTGCCTTTGGAAATCAGATCCATATTCGAAGAATGAATGGTGTGTAGGAACTGTCCCAATCAACACAGAAACGAATGAATATGTCCTCAAGTCGATGTGAGATATGTCCTAGGAAGAAGAATCGTAAAACTACTACTTCAAGCCATAGGTGCAACAAGATGATTTGTAAGGTACATTCGGTGCCTTTTTGTGAGGAGTGTGCTGATACCGGAAGTAGTGATAGTGAGTGAGTGGATGAGTGACGCCTATAAATACTTTTTCTTTTATTTCTACATTTGTGTTAGCACTGAGATAAAAATTATAATATTTTGGTGTTTTTCTGTGGAAGACTTTCACTCAAAGTTAGTATTCATATGATTAATTGTTAAATTAAAAAAAAGTATTCAAATTACTTAAAAATATTCCTAACAATTATAAAATTATAGCATTTCAGTATTAATTATGTTTTGTTCTTAATAACACTTTATTTATTTTGGGGTAAAAAATACCCAACGCGTGTGCTACCGCTATAAAATAATGTGCGTGTGCTGGCGGGTTCGAAAATGAGTTAAGAACACCATCACGTGGAGCCACATTTTTGCCACAATCTGAAATGTGTTTAAAAGCCAAAACCGACTTGTGTCAGGCACAGTAGCCATAAGAAAAAACGCCGATTCTACAGCCCATGTCATTCTGCTTTCGAACAAAAATTGCCCTTGTCAGCTGACATGGGTTGTTCTTTTGTTAAATGTTTTCAGCACTGAATTAATTAGGTACATTATGCATTATGTAATAATTACTGGCGGTATTGTGTTAAATTGAATAAATATTTAAATGTTTCACAAATTGCAACAATGAACAGGCATTGAGCATTCCATTTTAGTTTCTTGTACATCATGGATAGTAACGATGGAAATAGATTAAATTTTCAGAAAAAAAAAAACGGAAGAGCACAAAGGAAGATTTTATTAAGAAAATTAAAGTAGAGGGAAAATAACATACTAATCACTTAGGGAAATATGTGGCAGCTTGCCTTTGTGCAAACTCCAAATCAGTGAGATGATATAATAGCTAGCTGCAGAGTTCATCCAAAACCTTTTGAAGTGATTTTCTCAACATCATCATGGCTACAGTGGATCCCTATTTTTGTCAGTCTTCTAGCTGAAGCAGCTGAGAATGTATAGGATTGACAGAGACTCCCCACGTGTAGGAGTAAGGGACAATTCTTCGGGGCCATGGAGATCTGTGCATATCCGTAAAAGGGTACCAATACCTCAAGAACTATGTTTGCACCTATTTACAATGAACCCTTGAAGAATAAGCAATAAAAAATGGAGGATCTGAAAAAATTGTATGGACTATTGTCTCCAGAAAACCGCCGGTCCTTTGAAAGTCTCCAACCTGTTTCAGAAACGGAAACTATCAATACACATGTTGTAGACATTGAAGGGTCTGACAAGAGCAGCGGAGAAGAAAGTTATTAATACAGACGTGGACAAATTATTAGCAAAATTTAAGATTTTTATTATATATTTTTACAAAATATGATTCTTCAATTTAGACTACAGTTAACATTTTTGTGTATTTCCAAATTATTAGCAAAATTGAAGATTTGTATTGTATATTTTTCAAAATTTAACTCCTCAATTTGGACTACAATTGATATTTTTGCATATTTACAAATTATTAGCAAAACTGAAGGTTTTTGTTGTATATTTTACAAAATTCATTTCTTCAATTTGTACTACAGTTGACATTTTGGATATTTCGAAATTATTAGCAAAACTGAAGATTTTTGTTTTACATTTTTACAAAATTTGACTCTTCAATGCAGTTGACAATTTTGCTAATTTACAAATTATTAGCAAAATTGAACACTTTTATTATATATTTTTACAAAACTTGACTCTTCAATTTAAACTACAGTTGACATTTTTGCATATTTCTGTCTACTGTAATGATGGAAATATCCAAAATTGTCAAATGTAGTCTAAATTGAAAAGTCAAATTTTGTAAACAGAATTATCATAAAAATCGTCCATTTTGTTAATAATTTGTCCACGTCTGTATGTGTTGTGATTTCCTGCTAATTTACTGATATTACAATACAATATTGACTGCTGAAGTAATAATATTACAATCATCATTTGTATTATTTTAATACAAAAATAGCCCATGTCACACGCTCCCACATTCAGTAATTAATTATAGGTCTCTAATATGTAAAAACTTAAATGTGTTTATCATATATCTGATTCTTATATCGTGAAGAAAGAGTCTACCTTTTTTTATTTCGATGTCATAAGTTACATGGACTGGGGGTTGTTTTTTTTTGTTTTCCTGAAAAATCGACATTTTTGACAAGGGCTGTTTTTGAAATAATGTCTTCAATTTTATTCAGATATAAGTTACGTGTATACAACAGTTATTTATGAATTGAACCGTAAAATACTATGAACTATTAATTAAACATTGAAATACAAACTGTGTAGCAGATTTAAACTAAAATACATAGAACGTTAATATATTACAATTAATGTTAGATAATAGAAAGACATTTTGTCTTTCCTCACTGTTATTTTATACTCGCTTTAACATCTTTGGTCATATCGCGAGTTAATCTTTGGTTGAAATCCGAAGGCCTGTGTACTATTGTTGAGACTGGTTCTATTGTTGTGAACTAGATGGCGACTGTATATATGTTACTGATTTGTCATCAATATGATTTCGGTGATGAATGAGGCCGGTGATTTTCAGGGATGTTGTGGCCCGAATTTCCTGGCATTTGCCTTACGGTTGAGGAAAAAACCTGAAAAACCTCAACCAGGAAATTCAACCCGACCGGAAGTCGAACCCGGGCCCTCTGCGTAAGAGACCAGCATGCTGACCCCTACACCACAGAAGTGGTCAAGACATTATTATGAGACAATTTTGAAAATACAGCGCTATCAGGATGCATGTCTAAAGAAAGAAGTTACCATATAGTCACTGACCGTTAAGTCAGTATAGAGTGAATTGCTAAGAAGGTTATTCTTTACGCTGTTTTTTAAAAATGTTTGTCTCGCAGCCCCTAATACTTTGTGACAAGGAATTTCATTGTCGCGAGGTGAATACTGTAAAAGATGATGAATAACGAGATGTTCTATGGAGAGGTATACTTAACGCGCCACAGATAAGTGATCTGGTATTTACGTCGTGGTTAGAGTGTAGATAAGAGAAAGGATTTCGTTTATCAAAATGTATCTGTAATTTATGCTACAATAAATGGATCACTTGAATAACTCACAAACAGTCCTGTTTCTCTCATGAATCGGGTGTTTACTTTACGATTCTATGCAACTGATATTTTCGGTATTTAATGTGGATAACTAAAGTTTCTTTTTACCTATGTTGCAGAGGTTATGGATGGACCTTAGGCTATTACATACTTTCCTGGTATAATTGGGGCCTTGGATTGTGACATACATTTCTACTAATATTCTTCATCCATTTCCTTTATGAATATTCTATCTTTTTTTTTTTAATATGACATATTAAGGATTCACCATTTTTAAATCTAGTAATGAAATCTATCCATACTTCAGACTCGCATTGAATATAATAATTTTCGCTTTTATTTTTACATTTTGTACGATTCTAACCTAACAGCACTGAAAAACATAGGAATGCAACCCATAAACATAACAGCGTCCAAATGCAAACAAATGCAACACGAAAATATAGGATACGTTCAGTTCGATGTAGAACGGGATAAGCGCAGCCGTTTTTAGACGTTGACTATTATCTTTGCAGAGTTGTGGATGCTTTCCTTTGGTAATTTTGTAGAAACAGTGTACCATCACATACTTCACCCTGGTTAAATGAAGTAACAGGTGATTATGAATGGTGCACAGAAATTACATTTTAAATCATGGTTACTACATTTTTAACCGACGTTGGTGCACGTGGCCATTAAAAGTTTTCGCCTTAAGATTGACACACTGAATGAAACAAAAGACTAACAAGAAAACCATTGTTACTACATTTTAACCGACGTTGGTGCACGTGGCCATTAAAGTTTTTCGCCTGTAAGTTTGAAACACTGAATGAAACAAAAGACTGTAACAATGGAACAAATGCAGTAATTTTCATTGTTAAAATTAATTACACAAGATTGATGTCCAAAGAGAAGTCCAATGTGTTTTGTGGCTGACAAAATCTGTGACTCATTAAGCATATCCACAGCAAACTTATACCTTTTGTGATAATCATCTGGATGAAGTGCATGTAACAATTGAAGTTTATAAGGAGTCAGATGAAGACATTTCTTTAAAGCTCTATGAACTGTTGTTTTCGGAAGTCCTAATTGTCGGTCACATTTACGAACTGATTTCTTTGGACTCTGAACAAATCCTTTTCGGATGGCTTCTACCGTTTCATCGTTTGTCAATGGTCTTCCAGTACGCTTTTTTCTCCAGTAGGCTTTCAGTCCCTTTTAACTGTCTATCCCAACGACGAATGTTATTGTCGTTCTCGTGTGATGATTCGTCGTTAAATACGCGACGAAATTCACGTCGTACACGAGTCACAGATTCATTCATTATGCCGACAATTTGTACTGGGTGTTCAGTTCAAAGTGTGTCATGGCTCGCTGTATGCCGTCATGTGGCTAGCCGATGAGCCTAGAGAATTCAATCTTCCTACACTTCCGCAGCTCAGGTGTATAACCTAAGAGGCAGAGAAGTTGCCTAGCAAGTACGGAGTTCATTCTGAAGAGTACGTACCGATACGTACGGTAACGCCGGTAGTGGCAGGAATGTGAACTGTTTGGAAATACGTACTGTCGGGATATGGGGAGAGGGTTAAGACGATTACTTACGTATTTGTTGACATTAACTTCGACGGTCAACATGGACACGGAGCATTTGATTTGTGTTGTGGAATGTTGCCGTACGCAACCGATGATAACAAATACCCTGCGTACGACTTGCCGGCGCAAAACACAGTTCGAAAGAGGTTATGGTAGCACACAGACCGTACAGATCGCCATCTGTTGCTACGACGTTTAAGTTATACCGTACACGTTCTCAAGTTCAGATTGAAGAACGCCTTAAATAATAGGCAACTTCTCTAACATATAAGCTGAAACTCGCTTCAAATCGGTGACCCAACAACAGTGACGTCATGACACACTTTGAAATGAACACCCAGTATTTCAAGTACGCAACTAAGGATGTCCTTTGACCAATGAAAAATCTGTTCAGTTTAGGCATTCGCAAAATGTCTCCATCGAATTCCATTCTGCGCATTTGTACCTCCTTCCATGTTTCTCCTTCCGTCGTATTTCCTCCGTAACTATTCGTCTCCATGTTTATTTTGGTCCTCATCTTCCTCTGTTCCCGTGAGGATTTCAGTCTAAAGTCATCTTTTCAATATATTCATTGCCTTTCCTTAATATATGTCCTATCCAATTCCATTTTCGTTTATTTATTTCTAATTTCAGATTTTTCTGGCTACAGTTCGTCTTGGTAGCTAATATTTTATATTTAAGTTTTTTCTTTACAGTTCTTTCCTGTGTATCATTTGGTAAGAGGGGTTTCGCAGGCTCCTTGCCAACTTTGCTTTGCCACATAGTATAGTAGTGGCAGAAAAAAACCGGACCGACCTTTGTAGCTGATTTCAGAGCCTTGTTCACTCCAGAGCACGATAGACTGGTGGTTCGAATCCTGCCTGGGAAGGAAATTTTTTTGTTCATTATTCAAATTTATTCCCAATACTTTTTGATTGCAGCGATATTTTACTACTTAATTAACTTATCCCCAGAACATGAATTTTACCAGCAATCGAAAAGTATTGGGAATAAATTTAAATAAGGAACAAAAAAAAAAAGTTTCCTTCCCAGGCAGGATTCGAACCACGAAAGTCTTAGTTATACTCCATTTTATTTCAAGGAGTGCAGTTCGGTGGCTCCTTTGAACACCCACTTACAGATTTATGACTTCCTACACAAACACCTCTGACAATTCCATCCTGTCCCCTCGTCCCAACATTGCACAGTTGCCACAATCCTTGTGACCCTCGAAATGAGACTGACGGGATTCTTGGAATTCGTAAAAGATTCGGCAACTCTGCCTCCACGTGGATTTGACGGGAGCCTGTCAATTCTTCTGAACGAGGGTTGTGATTGGTTACTGACAGGAGAAGACAAGATTTCCGCCACAGTAAGGAAGACATTTATTTATGACAACCAATTAGTAGGGGGCAGTATAAGGTCTGTCGGCTAAGTCCTTTCTATGAAACTGCACTCCATGAAAAAAAATACAGTATACCAGTCTATCGTGCTTTGGAGTGAATAAGGTTCTGAAATCAGATACAATGGTCGGTCCGGTTTTTTTGCCACTACTGTACATACCAATGTTAGCTAACCTTATAAAGGATGTCGCAACATTAACGCTCGATTTAATAATATGAATAAATGCAACAAAACAGGTAACAGCAGATAACAGTACAGAAAACCCAACAACATGACATTGTTGCGACATTGCGCCAGTGTCGTATTGTTGTCTATCGTGCTCTGGAGTGAACAAGGCTCTGAAATCAGCTATAAGGGTCGGTCCGGTTTATTTTGTCACTACTGTACATACCAGTCTTAGCTAACCTTATAAAGGGTGTCCCAACAAGAACGCCAGATTTAATAATATGAATAAATGCAACAAAACAGGTAACAGCAGATAGCAGTACAGAAAACCGAAGTTCAAGACATTGTTGCAACATGCGCCATTGTCTTATTGTTGTCTATCGTGCTCTGGAGTGAACAAGGCTCTGAAATCAGCTACAAGGGTGGGTCCGGGTTTTTTTGCCACTACTGTACATACCAGTCTTAGCTAACCTTATAAGGAGTGTCCCAACAAGAACGCCAGTTTTAATAATATGAATAAATGCAACAATACAGGTAACATCAGATAGCAGTACTGAAAACCGAACAAGAAGGCATTGTTGCAACATTGCGCCATTGTCTTATTGTTGTCTATCGTGCTCTGGAGTGAACAAGGCTCTGAAATCAGCTATAAGGGTCGGTCCGGTTTATTTTGTCACTACTGTACATATCAGTCTTAGCTAACCTTATAAAGGGTGTCCCAACAAGAACGCCAGATTTAATAATAAGAATAAATGCAACAAAACAGGTAACAGCAGATAGCAGTACAGAAAACCGAACAAGAAGGCATTGTTGCGACATTGCGCCAGTGTCTTATTGTTGTCTATCGTGCTCTGGAGTGAACAAGGCTCTGAAATCAGCTACAAGGGTCGGTCCGGTTTATTTTGTCACTACTGTACATACCAGTCTTAGCTAACCTTATAAAGGGTGTCCCAACAAGAACGCCAGATTTAATAATATGAATAAATGCAACAAAACAGGTAACAGCAGATAGCAGTACAGAAAACCGAAGTTCAAGACATTGTTGCAACATGCGCCATTGTCTTATTGTTGTCTATCGTGCTCTGGAGTGAACAAGGCTCTGAAATCAACTACAAGGGTCGGTCCGGTTTTTTTTTTTTTGCCACTACTTTACATACCAGTGTTAGCTAACCTTATAAGGAGTGTCGCAACATGAACGCCTGATTTAATAATATGAATAAATGCAACAAAACAGGTATATAACAGCAGATAACAGTACAGAAAACCCAACAACATGACATTGTTGCGACATTACGCCATTGTCTTATTGTTGGTTTGGCGGCGCTGTTATCTGTTTTTGTTGCATTTATTCACATTATTAAATCTTGTTGGAACACGCTTTATTTTCGTGTCGTCCCTGTCGATATTTTGAAAACGAATTACACAGTATTCCTGGAGTGCAGATAATTTCGTACAGAAACTGTTTGGTATTGCTGACGAGTGGGATTAAAAAGAAATTAAGTGTAGGGGGGCGTGCCAACAAAATTAACATTGGTTAAATCAATAATGGGGCTTAAAAAGTTGGTAGGAATGGCAGGAGGATGGACCTCGCGCGAGGCTATTAGAACTCCCAGACACAACTTCCTACTTCCGCCTGCGTACACTATTTTTAGGTTACATGCATGACATCCGTGCCGGAGAAGTTGCCGCCGCTGCGAGGGGTTAAAACAACGTTGTCTTAACCATCGTTTGATTATGTTTTTTACTGCTATAGTTTGTTAAGTCAACTGTTCGAAAACAGGTTCAAACCTCGTAAGTGGCATAAATATTTAATTTACAGGAAAGTAAATTTCATTTCATAAACCTGGAATTCTGACTTGAAAGCTAGACGTATTACACCGGAAAGTTGCCCAGTCTAAATAACTATGTACCAAGGTTGGATAAAAAGTGATGGCAAAAGTTCGATATTTCTGACATGGCTTTATTCACAGGGGTACAACTTTTACGTACCTTCTATATAGTCGCCCCCCTTATTTATTACCTTTTGCCAAATGTTTGGAATGCGTCTTACACCATCAGTGCGTCCATCTTTGTTGATGTTTCGTATTGACCGCCCTATAGCACGGATAAGTTCATCTCTGGTATTGTACCGGGTCCCTCGCAGTGGTTCTTTCACTTTGGTGAAAAGGTCGTAATCGCATGGACTCATATCCAGAATCTCCCATTTCCAGAGGCGCAAGAGGTCCTTGACATCAGCAGCGGTGTGACTTCTTGCATTAACGGCATCCCTGCCTTACCGGAACGCTTTAACCCATCGTGTCACTGTGCGATATGGCAACGCTGCATCGGCACATGCTTCACGCAGTCCCTGAAAACATTCTTCTGCACTATGACCTCGTCTCACTTCAATTTTGATCCAGGAACGTTGCTCTAGTTTTGTAAACGTGGTCTTAGGGCGCTCGCACTATCCCTATGAAAGTCAACGTTCTACACACGGCAGTAGATTGACAGAGTACTGTCGCCGCTGGCTGCACTAACTCATCTAACAGTCCTTGTTCATGTCCACACAGCTGGCAGGTCTCGAACGCACCATCGTCACGTGACAGCAGTGTTGCCATAACTTTTTATCCAACCTATGTATTTCAATTAGAATTAATTTAAACAACTCGTCAATTTAGATATTAGATATTGAGGGAAAAGTTTAAAACCAGTGTTAATTGCATTTAAGGTTTCAGTCTTTGATCCACCACCCCTTTGAAATAACCAATGGCACCCCTAGGTGTTAGAAAAGGCCGTATGGCCTTAACTCATAACGTTTGCAAATTCAATTATGCATTCTTAGTGACAATAGATAAGGCGAATTTGCGTCTACATAAAGAAAACCGCTATTGAAATAAATTTACGGAAACAAAAAACAATAATTTACACAAAAACAGCTTGAATATCTTTTCATTTGTCATATTTCGGATTAGATGTTACTAAAGCAACGGAAATGAAACAATTGAAATCTAGTATTTTGACATTAAGCCACATTCTTCTTGCGTGAAATTGTGCTTTTGTTTTAATTTATATACAAGGTGATTCACGAGGATTTACCGCCTCCTACGGAGCATATTTCCAAAGACATTTTGAGCAAAAAAATCACGTAAAATGTATCCTATTCTCAATATTTTCAGACTTACACCAATTTGAAGTGGTTTGTAATAGTAATATGCGTTACAAGAGCGGTATGTTGAAGTTTTCATGTTCGAGGAAAAGTTTGAAAAAGCGAAACGTAGTTGAGCTTTTTTAATTTCCGAGAATTGAAAGAAAACATATCGCTCATGTATCGTACATTATTTTGTGCGAAGATCGTTTATTACATACCTGAAAGAGGAATTTCTAACTAGTTGCAATGAAATCTCCATCTTGGTTTCTGTTCAATGACGGCAAATTTGCAAAACAAAAATATCCATCTTCAACATTGTTGCTTTAAGAAGTTTTCTGTGTTTACTATACTCCAGCAGGCCGCGATATACGTCTGTTTTTTTTTCCCCCAGTCTATGATGAGTCTGGAATCTTGTTGATTTTTTCACGGCTTCCTTAATGTTATTTGCATCACGAATGCAGTAACTTTAGTGGAGTTGTAGAGTTTACTTAATTTTTGCAAATATTTAAAAACAATAATTAACAGTGCAATTTAGGTGAAATTGCAGTGGTAAGTTTCCAATTTATAATTATTACTACATTGAACGTCTCTAAAAATAATATGTTAAAAGCCTAAAGCAGTAAAATCAATATGTCACTTAAGCGGTAAGAAGAGGGAAATTGTTGTGTGTTAGGTTGGGAATACTGAATGTGGAATTTTAGACTTCCGCGGATTTTTTTTTGTGCGGGAACCAAGCAAATACGCACGATCTCGCACAAAATAAATTTTTTCTTCAGTTTTAAGGGTAAAATAATATTACAAATAGAGATTGAACTGTTCAGAAGTATAATTTCTTTAATTAGCTGGTATTCTGAAGTATTCTGTGTTGTGAATTCCATAGTTGCTTCGTACAGATTTTTTTTTTCGATTTTTAACTACAAAAGTACACTTATCACAACAATTGTTACATATCACGCCCATCTTGTAAACTCATTAAGACTGTACTTTGGGATTCAAAATGGAACTGTAAAGAATCAAGTTTCTAGAAGTCATGTAATTTGTAACAATTGTTGTGATAAGTGCGTAAGAATGATGTGATCTTTAGTTTAAAAAAAATTGTAGGTCTACAAAGAACAAAGGAAGTAACAATAAATTTTTAGCTTCGGAATACTAGCCAATTAAAGAAGTGATATTTCTGAATAATTAATTCACCATTTGTAATATCCTTTTACCCTTAAAACTAAAAAAAAAAAAAAAAAAAGGTATTTTACAAACAATTCAAGTTAGCGTAACTCTGAAAATATTGAGAATATGACTCATGTTTACATGACATCTTTTGCTAAGAATATGTTCGTAAATAAGCTCCGTAAGTGGCTGTAACTTTTCGTGAATTGTCCTGTATAAACCTTAGAACAATGTTTCAGAGATTTCAAGAGTGTTGCCCACGTGCATCAACGTCGGTTAGTGTAACCATCGGTTAAATTTGTCACCTAACCCCTGATTAAGCATTTTTACTGTGGATCGACCTCGGTTACGACTTAAATAGGAGGTTAACCACAGTAATCTCTAACCGGCCAAATATGAGCGGTTAAAGGAGATAACCAGCGATTAGTAGAGCAAGTAAAGCAAAATGGCGGCCAGAACCACAGGTGATTATTTCGAAGACGATTATTATTGTGCAGTACTTGAATTACATGGATAGAGCTTGAGCGTGAAGGTTCTTTAGTGGAAAGAGAGAATTAGGTGACAGAAAATTTCAGGAGGGATTTCGTTTATCAAAATCTACAAATGGATTCCTTGAAATAACACAAGAACAATTATATTTCTCCTACGGATCGGCTGCTTATATTACGATTCTATGTAACTGTTATTTTCTGTACTTTAAGAGGGAATACTCGAATACCGGTATCTCTTTCTCTATGTCACTGGCTGAACAAAGAGAGGTTATGGATGGATCTTAGGATAATGCACAATTCCCTGGTGTAAATGGGGTCCAAGATCGTACACACATTCCTACCAATCTTCTACATCCTTTTCCTTTATGGATATTCCATCTTTTTTATATAATACATTTAAATCTAGTAATTAAGTCTATCGATACTTCAACCTAACATTGGGATAGAATCATTTTTGGATTCAATTTTCCATTTTGTACGATTTTAACCTAACAGTACTGAAGAAATGGAACTCATAAATATAACAGCGCCCACAGGTAAACAAATGCAACGCGAAAATGTAGGATACGTTCATTTCGACGTAGAACATAGTGAGCGCAGTCGTTTTTAGACGTTGATTATTATCTTTGCAGCGGTATGGATGCTTTCCTTTAGTCATTTTGTAGAAACAATGTACCATAATAGACTTTACTCTGGTTAAATGAGGTGTCAGCTAGCCATGTTTTAGTAATCGGTGATTATGAATGGTGCACATAAATTACATTTTAACCACGGCTACTGTTTAACCGTCGTTTCGTAATCTATGATTACTGCGTTTTTAATCAATGTTGATGCACTTCGCCATGTGTCTTTTAAATATTCCAGTGAAGGTATGACTACAAAAAGTAGTAGAATAGTGAGGGAAATCTTTCAAGGTTTTATGGCGTTAGTATTGAACGAAGACGAATGCTGTACCACAGTCTAGTATATACAGTCACGAAGCTTGAGTTGTGAGGGTGCTAGGAACAATAGACTGTGTCGGTAGTATTTCGCATTGTCTGTAATGAGGCGATATTAGCGATCCTAGTGGTTAGCAACTATCTGTAGATGCATATTTACTACGTATTGAGCTTCGTAACTGTATATGGGCTATTCCATCTCAAATGGACCGAAATACAGAGAAAATTGACCTTGCACTTTTTAAATACAATGAAACGTTTTCTGTCCGTAGACAACTGTGATATAATGCTTTGTGCAAAGTTTGAGGCATCAAAACTTCATAGTGTTTAAATTAATAATATTTAAATTTATTGTATCTTCATAAAATTAGCAACTTTAAACTGTTGTGGCTCCGAAACCCTTTCACCCAATGATCAAAATCATGGTTTATTTTGATGCTGAGAAGTTAAAGTTTATATTGACATGTAAACAGTTTTTCTTACTTTTTATGGAAATGGAGAAATTTAGATTTTTCTTTATTAAGACGCCTTTGGCAACGAAAAAATATTTTTAAAATATATGGTTAGATTCCGCATTGAAAGTACAAATAAATACATATTTTTTTACCGGTCGTTTGTTGATAAGAAAGTATTGAAAATATCAAATAAAGAAAATAAATAGTACGCGCGTGAACTAGCCAGCTGACTGTGAGACGGGAGCTAGCCGAGACAAGCAAGGCCAGGAGACAATCACGTGATGTGTCGTCTAGCAGTCATGGCTGTGCTAGCTTTATCACAAGTTTTCATAAACAGAGGAGTAAAATGACGCCCAACGCTCGCTTATCTTCAGCTCTCGGCAAGTGCGTGCGGTACTGCTTCGTTCAAGTCTAGGCGTGTGAAAATAATTTATTTAATACCCTCGAAACTTATTGCCGAGCCACTAAGCAAATAATGCCGAATCCCTCTTAAAATGCAAGGTTTTTTCTCAATATTTTTTTACATTTTTACAAATTGGCAAAAAGCCTAAAAGCAAGTAAAATCAGATTATCAGTCTCTTTGTGTACAATAAAAATAATGATTACTTCTTGACATAACCTACCAAATGTCAGCTTCAAAATAAGTTCCCTGTTCAATATTCTGCAGTAAATGGTTCCAGAGTTCTGAGCGCTGAAAGGGGCTTGTTTTTATAAAATACGCTAAATTTGTTGCTCAATAATACGAAAACCGTTTGACTTTCGATAGTATATTTTTGAAAATGCACTCCCCTCAGCACCTTGTATAAGTAGGGAAAAAATTAGAGTATAAAAAATGCGAAGTTTTTTACTGATCGATTTCATATGCAATAGCCCATATACTAGACTGTGGATGTACTGTGAGTGATGTCTGAAAGTTATGTGACACAATAAATTGAACATATTTATTTGACGCCTGTTTGACTACTCGTGCTATTGAATGCTGAGACGATGTTAATGTTCTGGTGATTCTGATGTTTGCTCTTTCCGCGACAAATCTCACAGCATTTCTTCATTTTCGAACCTAGAACTTTTTTACGGAAGTCTGAGGAACGTGCAAAATATCTCCGTCAAAGTGTTGCAACCACGCACTTTAAATCCGATGAGAGCTAACAGATCTAAAACCTCATTCATTCGGGCTCGATGGCAAATACAGATTGCCAAACTCACAGCCAGCCTGTAAGAAATCCACGCCTTGTTGCCGTTACTGCGAGGTCTGAGGTCATTAGATACGGTGCAGTAAATTGCCCCGTCAATTAAACCATTAGATTTAAAATATGCGCTTTGACATAATTAGGCTCGCATCATATCTTCCTAAATAGCCGCAGCGACAGTGCCAAGATGAACCGGAAGTGTGGGGTGTAGATATCGACTGGAGGGAGAATAGTTGTGGGAGGAATAGATGTTGGCTTGTCTTGTATGCTGCTTCCGACGTCAACAACGATGACAGCAAGCAGCGACGTGTTACTCTCAATGTCATGTTTATGGTAAGCAGGTATGAATGTAATGAATCTCGGTTAGCTTCTAAAAAAATACCGAGAAAAAATAACACAGGGCAATTGAAAAGTTCAGGACTGACGACGTGGTGCTAGTAGGAACAAATAAAACTGACAGGTGTAGGCCTATGCGTAGCTTTATGTGGAACTACATGTGGGTGCGATCACAAAAGGAATATAGAGAGATCAATGGCGAGTATAAGGGGAACAATGGGGATACAAGGGATAGACGAGGAGAACGAGAGGAAAACATTGAGAATAAGGAGAATACAAGAATAACAAGGGAAACGTAAGGAGAACAAGAGAACAACAAGGCGAATAAGAGGACAAGAAGTGAGCAGAAAATACATTACAAAATTAAAAACCTAGACCAATAAAGAAAAAATTTCTTAAAACAACAAAAATAAGTTGCAGTAAATAATTTAATGACAAGGGCAAAAATCCCTTCCAAGCTAAATATATTAACTTGTCATAACGAAAACAAGGTGAAGACAAGGAGAACAATGGAAATACAAGAAGAGTAATGGGAGTACAAGGACAATAGAAATACAAGGAGAACAAGGGGAGGGCAAGGACAACAATGGAAATACAAGGATAAGAACGAGAAGACAAGGAGAACAAGGGGAGGACAAGGAGAACAATGGAAATACAAGAGGAGTAATGAGAATACAAGAGGAGTAATGGGACTACAGGGAGAACAAGGGGAGGACAAGAAGAACAATGGGAATACAAGAGGAGTAATCGAAATACAAGGACAATGGAAAAACAAGGAGAGGACAAGGAGAAGAATGGGAATACAAGGATAATGAAGATTCAAGGAAAACAAAGAGAGGACAAAGAAAAGAATGGGAAGAGAAAAGAGTAATCGGAATACAAGGACAATGGAAAAACAAGGAGAGGACAAGGAGAAGAATGGGAATACAAGGAGAAGAATGGGAATACAAGGACAATGAAGATACAAGGAAAACAAGGGGAGGACAAGGAGAAGAATGGGAATACAAGGAGTAGAATGGGAATACAAGGACAATGAAGATACAAGGAAAACAAGGGGAGGACAAGGAGAAGAATGGGAATACAAGGACAATGAAGATACAAGGAAAACAAGGAGAGGACAAGGAGAAGAATGGGAATACAAGGAGAAGAATGGGAATACAAGGACAATGAAGATACAAGGAAAACAAGGGGAGGACAAGGAGAAGAATGGGAATACAAGGAGAAGAATGGGAATACAAGGACAATGAAGATACAAGGAAAACAAGGAGAGGACAAGGAGAAGAATGGGAATGTAAAAGAGTAATTGGAATACAATGGAAATACAAGGAGAACAAGGGGAGGACAAGAAGTAGAATGGGAAGACAAGGACAAAGGAGAAGAAGGGGAGGACAAGGACAAAGGAAAACAGGGGGAGGACAAGGACAAAGGAGAACAAGGGGAGGACGAGGACAAAGGAGAACAAGAGGAGTACAAGGACAAAGGAGAACAAGAGCAGTACAAGGACAAAGGAGAACAAGGGGAGTACAAGGAAAAGAATGGGAGGACAAGGACAAAGGAGAACAAGGGGAGGACAAGGAAAAGAATGGGAGGACAAGGACAAAGGAGAACAAGGGGAGGACAAGGAAAAGAATGGGAGGACAAGGACAAAGGAGAACAAGGGGAGGACAAGGAAAAGAATGGGCGAACAAGGAAAAGAATGGGAGGACAAGGACAAAGGAGAACAAGGGGAGGACAAGGAAAAGAATGGGAGGACAGGAAAAGAATGGGAGGACAAGGACAAAGGAGAAAAAGGGAAGGACAAGGAAAAGAATGGGAGGACAAGGACAAAGGAGAACAAGGGGAGGACAAGGACAAAGGAGAACAAGGGGAGGACAAGGAAAAGAATGGGAGGACAAGGACAAAGGAGAACAAGGGGAGTACAAGGAAAAGAATGGGAGGACAAGGACAAAGGAGAACAAGGGGAGGACAAGGAAAAGAATGGGAGGACAAGGACAAAGGAGAACAAGGGGAGGACAAGGAAAAGAATGGGAGGACAAGGACAAAGGAGGACAAGGAAAAGAATGGGAGGACAAGGACAAAGGAGAACAAGGGGAGGACAAGGACGAAGGAGAACAAAGGAGTACAAGGAAAATAATGGGAGGACAAGGACAAAGGAGAACAAGGGGAGGACAAGGAAAAGAATGGGAGGACAAGGACAAAGGAGAACAAGGGGAGGACAATGAAAAGAATGGAAGGACAAGGACAAAGGAAAACAAGGGGAGGACAAGGAAAAGAATGGGAGGACAAGGATAACAAGGGGAGAACAAGGTGAGGACATGGTGGAGAATGGGAATACAAGAAGAACAAAGGGAAGACAGGGAGAATAAATGGAATACAAGGCGAACAAGAGGAGGGGTTGAATTTTTATGAAATTGTCATTTCCCATGTTACTCCCCTCCCATATCTACACAGGGAGAAAACCGTGGTTTTACTTGAAGAACTTAAATGGTAATACTCCTTAAGGTCCGTTTACATGGTACCAGTTACTGGCTAGCCAGTTTGATAGTAGCTGGATTTCCATCTGGTTGGCAGCTACTGGGTATATAATTGAACTGGTCAGCTCAACTGGCCTTAATTTGCTGTCCACTCTGTGCGATATTGAGCACTAAATAGGCTAAGTCCATAAAATTTCAGAGCGATACGTATTGACAAACATCACTGTTTGTTCCTCACTCCACCCGTCCAACATAGCCAACCATATTAGTTAATGCTATACCGGTAGTCATTTGTCTTCTGCGTTTTTGAATGATCCACGTAAACACAGAGATGGACCAACGTCAAAATTCGTATGGGATTAGAATTGGAAATAAGATTTGGAGGTTGAAGATGGGCACGAAGACAGTAAAAAGATTGAGGAAATCCGTAGCTGTTCCTATGCTTAATCATCATCATCATCATCATCATCATCATCATCGTATCTGAACAGACATTCTTTAGAGCCACGCGATAATAGAAAATTAAAGCAGTTTATGTTTTGTTATATTTATGTTGAGTAGGAATATCTGACGTCACAAGCTGTTGCTATGGGAACACATGAAGTGAGCCTTGAGAAGGCATATTGTGATATAATGGCTGGCTGAAACCCCTTTGATCCGTCGTTCAATTACTGGATGTTGCCACCTTCACAGGGCTGCGTTGTGTCGCACTCAGGGCGGCGTTTGAAGTGTTCCTCCTGTCCGTTTACGTCAGAAATCGCTTTGAATATAAGGAAAAGAAACGTTCCAGTAATAAATATGGAGCTTCTGAAGAGAGAGATCAAAAGGCGCGGAGGCGGGGTTGGGAGGTTGCAGGCAAATCGTTTAAAAAGGTACGGGAATGCATGCAGCGGATTCAGCTCTTTGCGTGGGAACTGCATATTGAGAAAGCATCTGTACAGTACAGACTATCTTTTCATTTGTTTCTTTCCTTCATGCTTGCTTTCCTTTTTCTTTATATCAATTTTTATTTTCTATTTTCTCACATTTTTCTCGTTCTACTTCTGGCTCTATTTCTGCTTTTATGTATTTCTTTTCTCTCTTCTTACTTTCACTTTTTCCTATTTCCATCTCTCTTCTTTTGTTTCATCCCTGTTTTCATGAGAATTCTTTTTCCTATATTTGTTCATATTTTCTTAATCCACCGGTCTCTTTGTTCAGTATATGTTTATTCATATTTGTATCATTTTTACACTTCCTAATTTCAGCTATTTTCTTCATCTTATTCCTTTTTTCTTTATTTACTTCTCTTCTCTTCTCTTCTCTTCTCTTCTCTTCTCTTCTCTTCTCTTCTCTTCTCTTCTCTTCTCTTCTCTTCTCTTCTCTTCTCTCCTCTTCTCCTCTCTCCTTCTCTTCTTCTCTCTCCTTTTCTTCTCTCTTCCCTCTCCTCTCTCCTCTTTCCCCTCCCCACTCTTCTCTTCTCTTCTCTTCTCTTCTCTTCTCTTCTCTTCTCTTCTCTTCTCTTCTCTTCTCTTCTCTTCTCTTCTCTTCTCTTCTCTTCTCTTCCCTCTCCTCCCCAACCCTTCTCTTCTCTTCTCTTCTCTTCTCTTCTCTTCTCTTCTCTTCTCTTCTCTTCTCTTCTCTTCTCTTCTCTTCTCTTCTCTTCTCTTCCCTCTCCTCCTCTTCTCTTCTCTTCTCTTCTCTTCTCTTCTTCTCTTCTCTTCTCTTCTCTTCTCTTCTCTTCTCTTCTCTTCTCTTCATCCGCATGCCTTTCGCCTTCCCTTACCACGTCTTCTCTCCTGGACTCTCGCTCCTCTCTCCCCATCGTAGCCTCTCCTTTTTCTTCTATCTCAACGTCTCTCCTCTCTTCGTTCTCTTTGTCCTCTCACCTATTCTGTCTTCTCTCCTCTGTTGCTTTCTCTCATTTATTTTTTCTTTCATTTGTGTTCTTTCTCCCCTTTCCTCACCTGATCTCTCTCTGTCCGCTCCTATTTGATTCATTTTCCCCATTCACATCTCTTTGTTACGTCTCTTTCCCCCTCGCTCCCATGTGTCGGTCTCCTCCTTCATCGTATATTTGGAAATCAGCTCATCGCGGCGGGCGGTTCAAGGATCGCTGCATTCCAGCTCTGCATTGATGCTGTTGCACAACTGTTCATTATTGAGAAATTGCTTTCATAGCGGAGTCCTCACTTTTTCTGCCGCTGCTGCTGCGTTGAAATGCGGGGACTGCTGACAGAAGAGCATCACGCTCACATGTTCACCATGGAGACCCGGCTCAGCCAGCTGGCTGCTCTTATCAAGATCTTGAGAGATGTGTTAGTATTGCTGTTATTTGTTAGTAGAGAGCGGGATTTTAGGTTCTAAAAATTGGCATTTTGGGCGCCTAAAATAGGCTCTTAAACTCCTTTATTTAGGCTCTATAAAATAAAAAAAAAATAGTTTTTTTTTTTGTTAAAGAATGTCACTAGTATAAGAGTGTTTTTCATTCACCAATCACATTTCTATAGTTTTCTTCACAGTAGAATATCAGTACCTATTGTGTCGTTCACTGCTCTACTTAAAAATGGTGAGAAAAAAGGAAGGGGTTATCTATCTTGGAATGTAAGAGAATTCTTATTCGGGTACAACCCAGCGAGTTTGTGTTAAATTGCTGACAGAAGAGGATATAATAATAATAATAATAATAATAGTACTTACTTACTGGCTTTTAAGGAACCCGGAGGTTCATTGCCGACCTCACATAAGCCCGCCATCGGTCCCTATCCTGAGCAAGATTAATCCATTTTCTATCATCATATCCCACCTCCCTCAAATCCATTTTAATGTCTTCCCATCTACGTCTCGACCTCCCTAAAGGTCTTTTTCCCTCCGGCCTCCCAACTAACATTCTATATGCATTTCTGGATTCGGCCATACGTGCTACACGCCCTGCCCATCTCAAACGTCTGGATTTAATGTTCCTAATTATGTCAGGTGAAGAATACATTGCGTGCAGTTCTGTGTTGTGTAACTTTCTCGATTCTTCTGTACCTTTATCCCTCTTAGCCCCAAATATTTTCCTAAGCACCTTATTCTCAAACACCCTTAACCTTTGTTCCTCTCTGAAAGTGAGAGTCCAAGTTTCACAACCATACAATACAACCGGTAGTATAACTGTTTTATAAATTCTAATTTTCAGATTTTTTGACAGCAGACTGGATGATAGAAGCTTCTCAACCGAATAATAACAGGCATTTCCCATATTTATTCTGTATTTAAATTCCTCTCTAGTATCATTTATATTTGTTACTGTTGCTCCCAGATATTTGAATTTTTCCACCTCTTCAAAGGATAAATTTCCAATTTTTATATTTCCATTTCGTACAATATTCTGGTCACGAGACATAATCATATACTTATTCTTTTCGAGATTTACTTCCAAACCTGTTTACTTGCTTCAAGTAAAATTCCCGTGTTTTCCCTAATCATGACGAGTCTATTGTTAACAATAAATATTTGATTTGATGAATCCTTACAATTTTCTGACGCACCCTATATGAAGCATGATGACTATGCATTAAACGGTTTAATTGAATCAGGATGACTTAAAGCGATGTGACTTGGCACGCAACGAAACGAAATTGCCGTGGTGACTATTCATTATGTTTGCTTCGATGGTCAAAGCTGCGACAATCCGTGGCCTAGGCTTTAATGCGGTACATGCTATGGAGGCGTGTTTACTGCCAAATAACTTGGGCGTTAGTTAACACGGAGAGATGTCGATGCAGACTCGATATTTTAATCAAGTCCCTGCCAAATTTCAGGACTTGCAAAGTAGACTCAAACACAGCTGGTTTGTAGGCTAGGAATATCCTGAAGTCCTCTGTCACTTTTTTCGCTAATGTACTGATGTGTTGGAATGTACAGGGACATCATTTTATTTTTACTTCAACTTTTATTGTACCTGAGTTTTGAATGCACTTCACTCCCACCCCTTCTACTAACGAAGTTCCAACTGTCCTCCACACAGAACCAAGGCCGCAGTACTGAGTTAGTGATTATAGTACGTTTCAGAAATATGTTCGCGTTTTCCAGTGACGAAAACTTCCAATATTGAATCATATTTTCGCACAGGTACTGTCGTCCGTTTGCCTACGTCGCATCCCGATTTCCCCCACCTGCTTCTGCTCGCTCCACTGTAAAGACTAGCGGCTGGGCTTTCTTAGCTCTTTTCTGAAAACATTAATTTCTGTTAGGAATTAATTGGAAGTCTACGTAATATTATGCAACTGTTTAAAATAACTGAAATAAAAGGGCCTCGTTAAGTAATTAACTGTCACGTGATTCCCCCTTTCTACGATCCTGCGACATAACCACTTGGACGGACAGTAGATAGCATGTCTGAGTAATTTTATCTGTGCGGGTCGGGCAGAAGTGAAGACTGAATTTACAGTACGTAAGGTACTCTTTTATAGAGTAGGTACAGAATTATTTCAATATGAGTTACTAAGTATGAAGGACGAAACTGGCAATTGGAATTAGTGCGATAATATGCACAAAAGAACTGAAGTCTGTATCGAAATGAACGGGCACAATTTTAAAAAATGTGTTTAAATATCCATATTATTATTATTTTTCAATTTAACTTCTTTCCCTTATTGTACGCTAATGTGCTGTAGACAGTAGACACTGCAAATAATGAATACGTCCACATGGACAGCTCATTTCGTGAGTAAAAACACTCATTGTTAATACTGTACTGTATTTCGATTAAACAAAAACCTAATGAAAATTATCAGACTCAAAATCGCGATATTTCCTAGTTTACGTAAATGGATGAACTACTTTTCTTCCCTCCTATACCTAGTAAAGTGATTTGTTTGTATTTTACGCCAGTATCATCGAACTCCAGTCGTGGAAGGGGGTAGCAGACGGCGTTCATCCAAAGGTATAGCCAGGTTAATATTAAAAATGTTTGTAAAAATAAAATGATGTCCCTGTACTTTCCAGACCCTACAACTCGGTATGTTTTTCATTAAAATGACGTGCTTCTCGTTCGCTATCCCTTCGAGTCAGAGTGCTGCATTGGAGTTAAATCGCTCGCTTGAACTCGGTCGAATGTCGCACGCTCGAGCGAGATAAGATCGGTCGTGATACGCTCGTAATAAATAGAAGCACAATACAAGGTCATCTCACCGACATGTCTTGTCTTGTATAGAAGGCGACAGATAAGATACATATATGTTTTGCTCACACGGTAAAAATAAGGCTTTATTTTCTGCGTTTATGACAAACGTCTAATGGAAGTCATTGGAACGTACCAAAACAGTAACATGAAGTTATAAATAAAATAGTATGAAAAACTTCGATATACAGTTATTATTGCTTACTTACTTACTTACAAATGGCTTTTAAGGAACCCGAAGGTTCATTGCCGCCCTCACATAAGCCCGCCATCGGTCCCTATCCTGAGCAAGATTAATCCAGTCTCTATCATCACTCCCCACCTCCCTCAAATCCATTTTAATATTATCCTCCCATCTACGTCTCAGCCTCCCCAAAGTTCTTTTTCCCTCCGGTCTCCCAACTAACACTCTATATGCATTTCTGGATTCGCCCATACGTGCTACATGCCCTGCCCATCTCAAACGTCTGGATTTAATGTTCCTAATTATGTTAGGTGAAGAATACAATGCGTGCAGTTCTGTGAGTTATTATTGCTAATTAATAATTATTCAGTATTTGATTTACCACATATATAATATGATAGGTCCATACATAGTGTTCCGCCTATATAATGCGACAATGTAGAAACGTTTTACAAAATATTATTGATAAAGCAGTAGATTAATAACAATATTAGTACAGAGATAACGTCACAGAAAATATAATAAAACGAATAATCATGCTGCACAACTGTTACAGGCGCAAAGATTGATACCCAAATTATTAGAGGTTATTATTATTATTATTATTATTATTATTATTATTATTATTATTATTATTATTATTACTACTACTACTAGAAAACTTTATACATTTCTTACATTATCGTGATTGTGTTCTCCGTTTATAATAATTACATTTACATCCAATAACATCTATCAGATTATGGCAAAAACAAAGTCACTCCTGTGTGTGGGGGGGGGGGAACATTTACCTATAACATTTATATTACATTTTAAAGCAAGTCTTGTAGTTGTACTATGGAGAGGTTAGTTAAACACTGCAAAGTTTTGAAATGATAAACATCTATGATGTTACTACACAGTTCATCACTGTAACAAGAACGAATGTCTAACGCTCGGCTTATACCGTTCGAGGATTTATCGCTCGTGACAATTTTACCTATCGTGCATGTGCACCTAGATCATATATTTAACAGATAACTCCTCGCTACGTTAAAATCGGCAGCACTTTGAAGAGAACAACCGCCAGGATCGCCACCCGTCCGCCGTAAACGAACACGAGATGGCAGCACAGTCGCTAATGCAATTCAAATGGGAATTATGACGTGACTCCTTATGTAACAACTAGATGGCAGCGTAGTAAACATGACAAAAGTTGTTAACCTCAAAGCCTATAAGCCCGACATATCTGTTACATATATGATCTAGGGTGTGCACTACCTATCGGATTATGCTATGAACTACTTGGCGCTCGAGCGAAAACGTCCGATGCAGAGCTCTTTCAGTTATAGTCGGCAATCGTATTGAACTTGATTTGTGCCGTCTCTCCATAGTCTCGGCAGTTGAAAGGGGCCGTTAAATAAATAATTACAGATTCCCAATTAGACGAGAGTGCGGGCTGAGCATTTCATTTCTGTCGAGGTATGAGCTGAATATCGTGTAGTAGTAAATGTCATTGATTTAACACGGTGGAAGAGCCTCTCTTGATCTTTGTAGCTCATTAAAACGGAATTAAATTTTGTGACTGGATTTGTAATTAAGCCGGGATAACAGACAGTGGGTGACAGCGGCGCGGCTCCAGCCGGCTGGAACGACGCACTCTGTGTGGGGCGGCGCGGCGTAATGCACTCACTGATGTTCCGGTGTTTGTGTGGGAGCTACGCAGTGTAATTACATTAGCCTTTGGTGGTCATTTTGTATGCTACAAGATAGCTAAAATTCTGATGCAGCATAAATGTTGTCGGTAATGGTTATAAGCAGGCTTCGAGACTTCGGACCCAATAGAGCAGTTCAGTGGGAAATCCTCATAACGGCGTACTGAGTATAGTGGTAAAGCGTACACTGGGTGGGGGTACTGTAGAATGAATGCCAACAAATACGCTAAGAAAAACGCTCTGGATTTGAAAGTTCTGACGAATAATTTGGTTTTCATACAAACCTATTTTCAAACTGTGTCTGAAACTATTACACGGTTAGAAAAGTCAGAGCAAGAGATGCCGGAAGCCCTGAAATTAATTTAGAAAATGATGCAGAGAATTAATGAGACACCAAGTACACCGGTTACTGAACGTGTAAAACAGAAGTGGAAATCAATTTTATGTAAAAATAACTGATATGGAACATTGTGTAACATAAACATGTTAGTGGACATAGAGTCACCCGAGAATGAAAGACTGTCTCTTATGCACTGATGTTAGGTTTTTTCGTTTTGCTCCTATGACGTCATGTGACGTAGAGCGCAGCTTTTCAAAGTACAAACTTTGGCAGATAACCGAAAAAGATTAACGTTTGAGACACTGAGAATGTATCTTGTAGTAGGTACATTGCAATTCGGTACTGTAACTGCACTTCCTAAAGACGACCAATAGGATAAATGAAAAAAATAAAATTGCTACAAGCTGATTTCCACCATTAACACTGTGTATAATTAAACACAAATGCTTATAAAAGACAGGACAATAAATGCTTTTCACATTCTTTTGACATTGTCATTTTGTAATGTACATTTACTTTCAGAATGTACATATGTGTGTGTTTCCCCATACTACCGTACTCTACTCTAAATAGCAACGTTGTTACCTCAACAACCCATAGTGCATGCACAGTAAACTTATTTTGTGCGAGATCGTGCGTATTTGCTTGTTTTCCGCACAAAACCAATACGCGGTAAGTGTGAAATGCCACATTCAGTATTCCCAACGTAACACACATAACAATTTCCCTCTTCTTACTACTTAAGCGCGATATTCATTTTACTGCTTTAAGGCTTTTAACATATTATTTTTAGAGACGTTTAACATAGTAATAATTATAAATTGAAACTTACCACTGCAATTTCACCTAAATTGCAATGTTAATTATTGTTTTTAAATATTTGCAAAAATTAAGCAAAGTCTACTACTCCACGAAACTTATTGCATTACTGATACAAGTAACATTAAGGAAGCCGTGAAAAAATCAACAAGATTCCAGATGCCGATGTTATTACTGCAATATGTTATATAAATAATTTTGTTAAAATATTAAAATGAAAAATAAATCATTACATAACCTTACCGTTTGTTTTAAGTTCGCATTTATAGACTGGGGAAAAAAATACAGACGTATATCACGGCCTGCTGGAGTATAGTAAACACAGAAAACATTTTATAGCAACAATGTTGAAGAAAGATATTTTGGTTTTCCGAAGTTGCCGTCATTAAACAGAAACCAAGATGGAGATTTCATTGCAACTAATTAGAAATTCGTCTTTCAGGTATGTAATAAACGATCTTCGCACAAAATAATGTACGATACACGAGCGTATGTTTGTTTTCATGTTCTCGGAAATTAAAAAAGCTCAACTACGTTTCGCTTCTTCAGTCTTTTCCTCGAACATGAAAACGTCAACATGCCGCTCTTGTAACGTATATTACTAGTATCGGGTCCTGGTTGTAAGTTATTTTATTGGTGTACAAAATACAGAGGCATCATCTTCCGGCCATTCCAAAATTATAAAATCGTCGTTCAGAATTTCCCGTGGTTATTCGTATTGCGTTTTCGTCCCATCTTATTTCCCGCCAGATACAACTAATATTAATCTATGTCACGCATAGTCATTCGAAAATTAATGGCAACTCTGCTAGTAGGTATTCAGCTCTCGCGGTGGCTAATCGTGGCCTTGGTTGACAAGGTTCTAACTACTTTTTCCATACTTCTGAGATACAGATCTTCAAAGTTTCAATTTATTGTAACATGAACATTTAGTTTCTTATACTTATGAAATGTTACATACGGCATCTTAAAGCATTGAACTCATAATTGCATACTTTCATAGCCTAATTAGACCACTCATTCATTTCATTTAGAATATTTAATTTTGCAGTAAGAACTATGTCCTTCAATAATGAATTTTCAGGGTGAGACAAGGTTCTAAGTGCTGATAGAACTTTGTCAAACTATATTTATCTTCATTACTTAAAACATTATTATTCGTTACATAAAACATTTAAACTTTGAAAAAAAATACAGCAGAACTTGGTTATAGCGACCTCGTTTTGTGCGACACCTCGCCTGTAACGTCAAATATTCTGTGGTCCCAACTAATTCCCCATAAGACATATGCCTTCCTACCTTGCTTAATACAACAAACGCATATTCGTCTACCTCGCATATAACGTCATTTTCAGCCTCAGTTTGGAATAAGATTTTCTAAGAAACAAAGTATTTTAAGAAATATTTTGTTGAAATCTGACCCTGACAAATTCTTTACAGTCTCCTTCTGTCATAGACCTCTGGAATGCAGGCGGATTCCCCACCCCATTGTAACCTGCCCGAATTCATGCGGTATTAGATCAGTTTCGACAGGAAATTTTTACTAAGTGCACGCATTTTATTGCAGTATGGCCACTAAAAGAAGTGAGTGACGCTTTAGAAGTCATTAGAATAATGAACATGTTCTGTGAAGCTAGGGAAGGGAGCAGTGAAATTGCAACTGAAATTATGAACATAGAACGTAATTTAGCCCTAGAAAGTGTGTATTGGGCAGGTAGAAGACAACAGAGTAAAATGACTGATTACTTCACTTCTAAGTAAAGTAGTGTAGTGAGTACTGAACAAACTGTTTTAATACAGAATACTGTATTTATAATTGTAGGCCTACGTGTATTTTATTATGTTCATTGTAGGTTTAAAAGTCAATACATAAATCTAAAAGAAGTCTAATTTAAGTTTGTTATTTTTCATTTTCCACCTCACTAGATTGATAATGTGAATCTCGGTTACTACGACACTCGTTTATAACAACATAATTTTTAAGGCAACAGTGAAATTAGGAAAGATCACAACTGAAAAATTTAAATTGGAGAAAGGAACCAGGCAAGGAGATGGGCTGGCACCTCTCTTGTTTAATATAGCCCTACACATTGCAATAATAAAATCAGAAGTCCAAATTAATGGAACCATTTTTAATAAGACACAACAGATTTTAGGCTATGCGGATGATATCATCACCGGAAGAAGGATACAAGACGTTGAAGAAGCCTTGATAGCGTTGGATAAGGAAACTCAGAAGCTGGGATTTAAAATAAATACAAAGAAATCTAAATTTATATCAGTCACCAAAAGACAAAATGATCAAGTGAAGGAAGTTAAAATGGGAACATACAAGTTTGAAAAAGTAAAAGAATTTACATATCTCGGATCAATATTGACAGCAAATAATGACCTAAGGACTGAGGTACAAAGAAGAATAAATCTGGCTAACAGGGCATATTATTCACTTTTACCAATTGTTAAAAATAAAATAATATCTAGAGAAATCAAAATCAAGATTTACAAAACCCTAATAAGACCCATTATAACATATGGTACAGAAACATGGGTTCTGAATAAAAATACATGCAAACAACTAGCAGTATTTGAGGGGAAAATCTTAAGAAGGATTTTCGGAGCAATTGAAACAGTGGATGGATGGAGAGCCAGATATAATAATGAGATATACGAACTGTACAAGGAATCGGATTTGGAGGCGCACATAAGATGTCAAAGATTGAGATGGTTAGGACACGTCACAAGGATGGAAACAACAAGGAAAGTGAAGATTGTCTTCAATAACAACCCAGATGGAACCAGATTAAGAGGAAGACCGAGAACAAGATGGTGGAACTGTGTACGAGTGGATGTGAATAGATTAGGAATAAGGAATTGGAGGGAGTTGGCGATGGATAGAGAAGGATGGAAGAGAGCCATAGAGGAGGTTAAGGCCCACCTGGGCTGTGATACCAAATAAGAAGAAGAAGAATTTTTAAGGTCCCTTGGATGTCGTTATAACCAAGTTCTACTGTAGTTTTCTTTTGATTAATAATTGGATGACAATTGACATTAAATAAATTACAGAAATTAAAATTATATTTTGTGAAAACAATTAGATCTTTGTTATATTACTCTTCATGAAAGGCCAATCTCAATTGACGTCATATGTGAAGGATGTCTACTTCGAATATTGCATTTTCATGACTGCGGATTAGACATTACTTTCCGTAAACCTACCTTCTTTTTCGGCGTATTTTCTTGGTTATTTCTGAAATTAATATATACATATGGGCTATTCCATATGAAATCGATCAGTAAAAAACCTCGCATTTTTTTATACTCTAATTTTTTCCCTACTTATACAAGGTGCTGAGGGGAGTGCATTTTCAAAAATATACTATCGAACTGTGATACAGTGCTTTGTGCAAAGTTTGAGGCATCAGAACTTCATAGTGTTTAAATTAAAAATATTTAAATTTATCGTATTTTCATAAAATTAGCAACTTTAAACTGTTGTAGCTCCGAAACCCTTAAACACTATGATAAAATCATGGTTTATTTTGATGCTGAGAAATTAAAGTTTATATCGACATATAAACAGATTTTCTTACTTTTATGGAAATGGATAAATTTAGATTTTTCTTCATTAAGACGCCTTTGGCTAGGAAAAAAAAACATTTAAGAAATATATAGTTAGATTCCGCATTGAAAGTACAAATAAACACATATTTTTTACTGATGGTATGTTGATAAGAAAGTATTGAAAATATCAAATAAAGAAAATAAATAGTACGCGCGTGAACTAACCAGCTGACTGTGAGCCGGGAGCTAGCCGAGACAAACAAGGCCAGGAGACAAACACGTGATGTGTCGTCTAGCAGCGCATGGCTGTGCTAGCTTTATCACAGGTTTTCATAAACACAGGAGTAAAATGACGCCCAACGCTCGCTTATCTTCAGCTCTCGGCCAGTGCGTGCGGTACTGCGCCGTTCAAGTCTAGGCGTGTGAAAATAATCTATTTAATACCCTCGAAACTTATTGCCGTACCACTAAGCAAACAATGCCGAATCCCTCTTAATAATGCAAGGTTTTTTCTCAATATTTTTTTACACTTTTACAAATGGCCAAAAAGCCTAAAAGTAAGTAAAATCAGATTATCTCTCCCTCTATATACAATAAAAACAAGGATTACTTCTTATCATAACCTACCAAATGTCAGCTTCAAAATGAGCTCTCGTTCAATGTTCTGCAGTAAATGGTTCCAGAGTTCTGAGCGCTGAAAGAGGCTTGTTTTTATAAAATACGCTAAATTTGTCGCTCAATAATACGAAAACCGTTTGACTTTCCATACTGTATTTTTTTAAATGCACTCCCCTCAGCACCTTGTATAAGTAGGGAAAAAATTAGCGTATAAAAATACTAGGTTTTTTACTGATCGATTTCATATGGAATAGCCCATACGTGTTCTGCCCATGGGGAGGTCTTTCACTGCAAACCCAGCATTCTCCAACCTTTCCTGTTAATGAGATAATAGTCTAGTAACAGTTTGAATGATAGTAATCCTTCCTGTAAGGCATCTTCACCTCTGTTCTATAAATACGTAAAGTCCTCTGGTCGTACACCGATACGCATTAACCACTAGGATACGTGAGTGCACTGGCCAAGATATTTGTGGGCGAACATGGGCTGAAGAGTTAATGATGTATGAAATTGTTTTTGGCATTTCCTTAAAGTGCTAGAAAACAACTTACGGATCTTTGTGCAAGCTGATCCCGAAACCAGATGTGCTGAAGACGTTGGCAACTCTTCGACGAAAGAGGCGGATTCTAAACGAGGTCAGCAAATCATTCAAGACCAGGGTGACGAGTGTTAAGCATAACCTCTTTTTTCCCCACGTTTGGGTTTTTATCCAGCTGTATAAATTCTTGATTAACAGATTAATTACTGATTAATATTTGTTACTAGAAATAAGAAATGTAGCTGTGTTGGGAAGAGCACGTAAAGAGAGAATGATGCTGAAACTGGCCAGGAAGAGAAAAAGGAATTGGTTAGAATCAGCGTTTCTCAAACTATGGTCCGCGGACCACCTGTGGTCCTCGAGTTCTGCCCTTGTGGTCCTTCAAAAAAGACAAGAAAAAATAAAATTCAAACGAATTGCGTATCACACTGTAGCTGAAAATATCAGAGTTTGGAAATGACACATGGCAATCGAATTTCACTTTTTCTCCCAGTACTGACATTTTATGAAATTTATTACCCTACCCGTCTACTCAATTCCCACTCTACTCTCGGCAACAAAAGAGGGATTTAAAACACTATGAATGTCGCGTTTCCCTGCACATCTGGCGCCGAGCCTGTAACCCAGCCAGGAACAACTCAAATTCATAACAGAGGACCAAACCTTTTGATCTATTGATGACTTTCTTAGGCCCGATTGTATAAACCATTTACTCTTAGATGAGAGGTTAAATTGATCCTTGTTTCAGCTGAACTTGGAATTTTGTGTTGTATAAAGTCTAATCTGAGATTAATTTGTCTTAAACTAAAGTCAACTTTGACTGAAGAAATTTCTCCGATTAAGTTAGATGATCCAAGTTCAGTTATTTATTTTCTGTTTGAAATATACGAGTGATAGATTGTGCAAATAAAATATCCATTATTATTAATATTAATAGATATGTTATGTACATTTATATATATTTCTTTCAATTTCTTGCCTTAATACACAAACATTCTTATATTTTATAAGGCTCTATCGTGTTCAGCAGTATCAAATAACATAACCTATAATTATATTATGTTTATAACAACCATTAATTATTAATGGATATGATAGGTACATTCATAAATGTTCAATTAACTGTATTGCTAAACGAAAATTGTCGTTTTATAAAGTTTTATTATGTTTAGCAGTATCAAACACCATAACATGATAACAATTCGGAGAACAGTCAACCTTCTTCTTATTGTCCGCTATTATTTACATTGCAAAAAAAAAAAAAAAAAGTGTCTCCAACAGAGTGTAAAACGGAAAGTCGTGAAAAAGTAGTTGTAAAGTCACTAGATTTCTCATTATCAACAAAGAAAGATTAAATTTTGTCACTATGGGGTGCTAAAAGGTCACTAAATCCCTATTTAAGCAATATAAAAGTTAAAAGAAATTGTTGTTGAAAAAGAGTTAAAATCGCTAGATTGGCAACACTGAACAAACCTGTATAACATGGTCCGCGCATCACGTATTTCACCTGTTTATGCGATGTTGCCAAATCCTTTTCACGTGAACTTAGATTGCATTTGAACCAAGGTAATTTGATCGCAGAAAAGTTTTATACAATAGAAGAAGTGTCTGAACTCGGTTTACTTTTCGATCTTCGATCAAAGTTGATCTTTAGTCAGGAGTTTTATACAATTGGGCCTTAATAGTTTTGCCAACACCCAGTCTGCACATTGAAGTAGGCACGTAACTGTACGTCGTATACCAATAATAGAACGTGCCAAATTTCATCTTTGCTTGTTGAAAATCGGGCATGTTTCTTCATAAATTTATTTGTTTTTCCAGATGACGATATAAGAAATTTTAGACTCCGCCTATTTTAAAATCCGGCAGGTTCCACTTGCGTGTTTCGTCTCTAAGTGCCGTTTTAATCTCGCTGGTTTCATACACTCGTTTGAAAGCACTTCGTAACAAACAACGCACCGAGGTTTTGGCTCACTCTCGTTGCCACACCAAGTAAATCCAAGTTCTAAATAACTCGTCATATTTACGAAAGTATTTTTTCTTTGAATAGCTACCACTAGGATCAGCCGCGTCCTCAGGTTGCGGATAGAGGAGACGGCCTCCAGATATGGAGGGTAGCTGCGAATATATTGAATAAGCAGTCGTGGACAGCCGATAAGGGGTGGTCCTCCAGCTTGGGGGTTGGGCGAAGTGCTAACAACCCATCACCGTAAAAAACAGCTTGTTACGAAACCTAACAGTAAGCCTCGGAATGGGACTGATTCTCCGGCACGACCACAGCAAAGGAAAAAGGTTATAAAGGCCGAGACGTAGGTGGGAAGATAATATTGAAATGGATTTGAGGGAGGTGGGATATGATGGTAGAGACTGGATTAATCTTGCTCAGGATAGGGACCAATGGCGGGCTTATGTGAGGGCGGCAATGAACCTCCGGGTTCCTTAAAAGCCAGTAAGTAAGTATAATCACTGATATTAATATATTTCTTCACACACAGCTTCTGAGCTATTAGCACTGCCTAAATGAAGCGTATCATCATGTTCCTTTCTTTTCAAAGATCCGGATCAAAGCCAGTTTTCCATTATTTATAATGGGCACTGTTTAACAGAGACATGGACAACTACTGCGTGTACCACATAAGAAGGATTTCAAACAACTAACTGCTAACAGGCAAGCAATGAATCAACAGTGCACAGAATTTGTTATAAGTTACTTGTGATTGGCTACAAAAAATATAATTACAAAAGTATTATAATTAATTAATTCTGTTTTAAAATATAAGAGTATGGGTATTAAATTATGCTACAAAAATGATAAATTTGCTTTCGAAGGGAACAAGAGTAAGGTGGTCCGCGGAACTGTTCTGACTTAAAAAAGTGGTCCCCACTTCAAAAAAGTTTGAGAAACGCTGGGTTAGATCACTGGCATCGTATGATGACGCAGAATATCTGCATGGAAATATCATATGTACTTCGGTACATTAAAATAATATATGAGAAGAAACTGCCTATTGAAGGATACTCTGGAAGGAGTGGTGAACGGGAAAAAAGTTCGTGGCGGAAGAGGATATCGGGTGATAAACGACGTTAAGATACAGTGAAACCTGTTCAAGACGGAAATGACATGGTCCTAATTTTTTTTCCGTTGTGGACAGGTTTCCGTGTTATTCAGGTGTGAAGTTAAAATGGAATATTTTATAATTTGCATAAATGAAATCAAAATGGCATGCCGCAAATTGTAGGAATTACAAAATATTCCGTTTAACACTACTGACATTAAATCAGCTTCCTGTCGCTTATTTAATTGGTGAATAATCTTGATGAAAATCTCATTTCGTGTATAAATTGTATCGTAACTCACTCATTAAACACTGTAAAGTTTATTAATTACACTAAATTTAATATCTAACACTATAATATAATACTGTACTGTATATCACAGCACATTATTTAATTGGACTAGGAGCCTAGAAGCCTTGAATTCTGGATTATTTAATTTCTTTGCCAGTTCAAGGGTTTTCTTTGCAGAATAGGTCCAGAAATTTGCGTGATCTTTGAAAGGGCAAGAACAATCCACTCCCACAACAGTTCATTTGTTTCTATGTAACCAGTTGTTTTCTCTTTCTTTTTATGTCACCATTATTGACCGCAAGCCACTCACTCATGATACGGCCTTTATTTTTTAAAGTGTTAAGTTACATCTGAGTTTTCCATTCATAAATTTCAACATTATTTTCCATACTCTTCGTTTCTCATTTTCCTCGATAACTTTTACTTCATCAATTAATGATAGTGCAACATTTTTACGCAACTTTTTTTATCACGAAATCGCTAATACACTTGCGTTCTACCCAGCTACGACAGTATACAGGAGTGAAGCATTGAACATCTTTGAAGGGACTCGTCTGCCTAGTCAATAGGGTAATAAAATTCATGACCACCAGGCCAACACACCCTCGCACCCTCAAAAATTTTACAAAGAAAACTTGTTCTTATTTTAGTGACCTACTAGTATTTCGTACATTACTTGAAAGCACATACTGTTTCAAAATATAGTTTACATTAAAGTAGTGTGTCCAAAATATTATTTCCGTTTTGAACAGTAGCAGACAGTTTCCGTTTCCGCGTTGGACAGTTTCCGTTTTATTCAGGAAAAATTACACATAATACATATGAATTTCGCCAGGACCAATAAATTGTTCCGAAATAGACAGGATTCCGGATTATTCAGGTTGCGATTTGAACAGGTTTCACTGTATATGGATCATATGCGGAGACTAACAGGAAGGCAGAAAATGGAAAAGATTGTAAAATGCTGGTTTTGGAGTGGAAGATCTGCCCTGGGCAGAAAACTATGTATGAATGAATGAATAATGAAACTAACATCTGTATATTCTTATTATTGGCATTAATTTCTTTAAATAAAAATGTATAATTTCAGTTTGTAACTGATAGTAACGCCTAAAGAACTGCACAAAACAATAACAATGTATATGGCTAGGGTTGGAAACGAAATTATTAGCAGGCCATAAACTTTATTGCTGAAGGACAACATTTATTGCACAGAATTATCTGGGATACGTACTGTGGGTTAGGAGGATCGTAAAGATCCCTTTGACAAGGGAAATCCCTGAAGAGGGAGAAGAAATTATTGCTGCCAACATAAAAATGTGTGAAAACAGTTGGGAAATGTTTAAGTGAGAATTTGTACGCGTATTGATCACATTGACAATTCGCGTAGTGTTCGTTTCTTCTGCCGGCAAATGAAGTTTGGTTAAGTACTACCACAGTCTAGTATATACAGTCACGAAGCTTGAGTTGTGAGAATGCTAGGAACAATAGACTGTGCTCGTATTATTTCGCATTGTCTGTAATGAGGCGATATTAGCGATCCTAGTGGTAAGCAACTATCTATGGATGCATATTTCATACGTATTGAGCTTCGTGACTGTATATACTAGACCAGTGATGTCAAAGCAAGCGCATTTTCCTGACCTTGACGTCGTGCGCGGGCATCAAGCGCTAAGTATGGAAAGAGGAAGGGTTGTGTTTGTGAATAAGCAGCCTGTTGGATTAAGAAAACAGTGGTGCACAAACTTCAAACGGAACGTGAAATTTTATGTCCTTATTTTTATATGGCTTCTTTTTGTTTTATATTATCTATATTGTCTGTAAAACAAAAGTCTTCTTCTTCTTCTTCTTCTTTGGCGCTACAGCTCATTGTGAACCTTGGCCTCTTCCACGATTTTCCGCCAGTTGTCTCGATCCTGCGAAATTGCTTTCCAATTCCTATATCCCATCTTACATATGTCTTCCTCAACTCCATCCAGCCATCTTATTCTTGGTCGTCCACGGCTTCTTTGGCCCCCAGGATTTCCATTTAATATCCTTTTAGGAATTTCTACGTCATTCATCCGTGCCACATGCCCAGCCCACCTTAATCTTGCTGCTTTTACCATTCTTCTAATAGGCGGATCTTTATAGATGGAATACAGCTCATTATTATATCGCCTCCTCCATCTTCCTCTCTCGAATACTGGGCCAATTATTTTGCGGAGTATCTTCCTCTCAAAGGCATCCAAATTTCCAGCGTCCTTTTTTGTTAGGGACCACGTCTCAGCAGCATATGCTAGTACAGGTCTTATAAGTGTTTTATAGATAGTTATCTTTGTGGTACGAGATAAAATTCTTGAACAAAGTAATTTTCTTAAGGCGAAGTAAGCTCTATTGGCAGCCATTAACCTCTGCTTTATTTCATATGAAATATCATTAGAATGAGTAACTGTTGGTAAAACAAAAGTACTAACACTGATTTCTTAATATTAAAGTTGTGTTTTAAACGTTAATAACATAATAAGAAGGAATATTCACATAAATTCCATAGTAGTACAACTATACTGTACTAAATGGATGAAATAAATCATTCATAAAAAGCGATATCCCCCCCCCCAAGAAGGAATATTCACGTAAATTCCATAGTAGTACAACTATACTGTACTAAATGGATAAAATATATCATTGATAAAAAGTGATATCCCCCCCCCCAAAAAAAAGAGAGAGAGAGAATTGAGTATGACATGATAAGTTGGAATTGATATTGATGGTACCTTTAGCCTTATAAAAGTAATCAATAAATCAATCAAAGCAAAGTTACCTAGGTGCTGTATATGTTTTAAGTGTAACTAATATTCCATAACAAAACTCTTATCGCATTATGCTTTTAAGGTGATATTGGTGAGCAACTTCCTATCATCAGAATATTAAATTATTTTCTCGAAATCTGCTGAAGCTATAGAGCTGACATTTTTACAACACATGGGCACGTATCTTTTGCTTATGATGTAACAGTTGTTGCTTTGTTAATTCATTTCCTTACAAAAAATTTCCATGCGAATATTTTCAAAATTTTCAATACACTATCTTCAGTAATACGTATATACGGTATATTAGATTCACGAAAACATTCTGTAAGGCTACTAAATAAATAGGCCTATATCTATATCTATAAAAAAAAGTTGAGAAAAATATTTCTTTTGAATAAAAAATCAAACTTGAGAAAAATGAACATTAAAATTAAAACTTACATTCTTATAATGCACTTATACTTCTCAGGCAAATCTAAAAATTAACATGGATACAGTTTTAATAAGTTCTCTTCCCTTACCTATTGAATCAGTGCTGGCTATCCCTGAATATAGCTCGACCAAGCGGCATATACTACCTCTTTCGTCTTGTCTCTTTCCTTTCCGCTGTAAAGCGCTCAGGCTCTCCTGAGCTCTAAAGCGCGCGCTTGCGCCTATGGGCATCAATTGACATGCCTGTACTAGACTGTGGTACTACCTTACCCTTTTGGGGTTATAAAATATATATTGCAGAACACATTTTAACAGGGTAATATTAAAAAAAAAACTTGTACCGGTAATTATTTTCTTGTTGAGTAGAGTGCAGTGCAGGGAACGGAAAATTTCAATTATATTGTAAGATCTTCGAAGATGTTGCTTTTTTGTTTCTCTCCAAAACTTTGCAATCAGTTACTTAGACCTACTTAGCTTTAGATGTTAAGTTACATGTTTAATCATTAAATACACCATGTCCGAAAAAACGTAGTGACAAAGAAAAAAACAATAATAATAATAATAATAATAATGATGATGATGATTTATTTTAGCTGGCAGAGTTAAGGCCGTAAGGCGTTCTCTTCCACTCAACCAGCAAAAAGTGTATATACATATGCATGAACTTACAAAGAATTCAACAATTTGATTTAGTTGAGAGTTACATGTATACAAGAGTTATTTACGAATTAAGGGGACACTCAACTTAAACATTGGAGAAAAAGTGTCATAGAAATGAAAAATTAAATTTCTACACTAATTTACGTGACAGAACTAAATCAATACGCAGAATTCTTCCCCTATTCATTGAGAAGTCACAGTCAAATGCACAAAGCCAAAAAATGAAAAATGATAATTAAAAGTGATATTTCAATTAATGATTGATTAAAAATTGAAATATTTTTTATTTTGAGAAGTATTGGATCTAATGAGCTGACATTTTGCATGATACTTTCCATGTGTAGGCTATATTAAACTTTTTCTCCAAATTTGAAAAAAATTGGTCAAATAGGAAAAAAGTTCCAAAATAAAGTTGAGTGTCCCCTTAAACAACAAAATACCATGAACTATTACTTAAACACTGAGATAAATTGTGTACCAAAATTAAGCTAAAATACATAGAATGTTAATATATTTCAAATAATATTAGATAATAGAAAGAGATTCTTATGAGACAATTTTGAAAATACAGCACTATCAGGATGATGCCTAAAGAAAAAAGTATCAATGTAGTCAGTGATATTTTAAATCAGTATGATTGGAGTGAAATGCTAATAAGGTTATCTTTTAAGCTGTTCTTAAAGGTGTTTGTTGTCTTGCAGCCCCTAATACTTTGTGACAAGGAATTCCATTGACGCGAGGTGGATATTGTAAAAGATTATGAATAACAAGATGTTCTATGAAGAGGTATACTTAGCGTGCCACAGATAAGTGATCTGGTATTTACGTCGTGGTTGGAATATAGATAAGAGAACCGAGACGAAAGGTAATTTGGTGTAGAGGTGTGCAGGATTCGAAAGAGTAAAGACAAAGAGTGTAAAGTTCTGCGTTCTTTAAGTCGGAGCCACGAGAGACTTGCGAAGGATGGTGATATGTGATCATATCGTCGGATGTTGCACACGTATCTGACGCACATATTCTGAGCTCGCTGTAACTTGACTGACAGTTCAGAACTTAGGTCACTTAACAAAACGTCACAATAATCGAAGTGCGGCATTACTAGGGTTTGTACTAGGGTAAGTTTTAGTCACACCTCAGAAACTACTAAAGGTACACTAATACTATAATTGTTTGGATGTTTACACGTCTAGAAAAAAAGAAAACTCGAGAAGTTTTGTTGGATGCATTCGTAGCACTGTGCGCATGCGCTTGCCCTTGCACAAGGAGAAACAAAAGAAAGTTTATCTCGCGTCGCTATTGACGACCTTGTTGCTGTGAACCTTGCTTTCAGTGCAGTTTAATCTTCATCTTGGGCTGTGGGACGTACAGAAGGCCCAGCGCGTTTTGTGGCTTGCTGATACGCGTTCAGTCAAACAAGTACAACGAAGTGCCGAAACTAAGGTGTAAATACTGGGTAGGCTGAAAAAATCAGACGGAACGACAATGAAACAAAACTCAGAGCCCGTGAAAAATAAATTTACTCTATATTTTCATTGCAAAAATTTTCGTACAATTGTACAGTATTTGAATTTCTAAAAATATGATTGTCAATTTTTTTTTTTTTTACGAAATTGAGTTATAGGGGAGAGTGGGGTAGTATCGGACATCGGGTAGTATCGGACAGTGCGTTTCTTTCATCCACCACCATATGGTAGTACCTGAATGACATGGTTAAGTTTCTCTATGCAACATCACAGAAACGTAACCATGCCAATCAGGTACTATCATCGTGTGGTAGATGAAAGAAACTCACTGTCCAATATTACCCGATGCCCGATACTACCCGACTCTCCCTATATGATTTCGTATTCTAAACATGTAGACTTCATGATATTATGAAGAGAAACCCTACATATTTCCATCAACATTCATTTTAGCTAAAGTGTTAAGAAAAACATAATTTGAGCACAAATCTAGGACCTGAGTTGTTTTTTTGTATCTCCTGAAAAGTTTAGTTAGTTTTCTAGACATGTGGGGCAGCGAATAAGGATTATAAAGAATGGACACTTCGCATCGGCACCTTTGATGTAGCCGGACCGATTTCAATGACCTTCAAGCCAACTAGAGCGTCAGATTCTGCTTTCTCCCTAGAGTTGGCGCTGACATCACACCAGCTAGCAGTCGACACAGCGGAAATATAACACATATAATTAATACATCTAGGTATATTATGTACTCAAATGAAATGAATTGGATCCATAAAATAATAAATCCTTCATTAACTGTAATGTCTAGACTATAGAGTTCCTTTATAATGAGAGTTGAGACGTTGACCCCAACAACAATTAAAATATGTAATGATTTGATAGCGCTGAAAATGGAAAAACAAAACTCTTACGAGAAGTAAAACCATATACCTATATTATATTATATACAAATATTAAACGAATTTGATACGTAATTTTATAATGCATTGTATTATTTTATAATATAATTTATGATATCTGAAATATAAAATATTATTATTACAACTAGTTTGCCACTGAGAAATAAGGAAAAGCTGTTAACTTGAATTTATTTGAAGCAAAGCGTTACTGGATTATGCAATAAGGTAGGCGATGTTTGGATCCTGTGCCTTAATTCTATTCTCAATTATTATCTTAGCGTATGCTCGATTACACTACCTCTAGCGCTTGAAAGTGGAACTAGCCGCTGGCGCACAGAGTAACAAAACACAGGAAAATTGGCTCAGTGTCCATTCTTTATAATCCCTATTCGCTGTGTGGGGTTTCTCAATATTCCGGTTCAATTATGAGAAAAATGACAAAATCAGATAAAACAAAAAATGACGCTTCTAGTGCATAGATACTGTGGGTGCTATGCATAGACATTTCGCTAGCCCGCGCTACGAGCGTGATAACTAGCCCCGGCTATCGACTGATTATTTGTACAGGATTCATATCATATCGCTAACACTGGTTTATGAATACGAAAAACGTTAGTTCGTTGATCATCCACCGGAAGTCCGCATTAAGAATGTCTATGAATATGGCCCTGTATGTTTTTTTTTTTTTTCGAACGGATCTAAGTCAAGACTAAAGGAGAGTCTGTTATATAAACTTACGCAAATCTAGGTCTACAGGATGGGTTAAAAGTTGCTTTCTCAAAACATTTTCTTCACATTTAAGGGGTTAGGTACAGCTTACAGCAGTAAAATTTTTGAAATATTGAACATTTTTTCCTCCATTATTGTATCTTGTACAATAATGAAAATTGGTATGTATAAAACACTGTTCTTCTGCTATGTGAAAAAAATATTTTTACGATTTAAAAAAATTTATATATATTTTTTTTTTTCAAAATTCAAAATGTTGGCAGTTCACTGTGCAGTGATGAAGCATTTCCCTCATAACTCATAAACTTGTTAACTTTTTCATGTTCTCTCTCTTTTATTTTATTGCTGAAACTCATGTTTACAATATCATGCTCTTTCAACTACATTCCTTAATAAATCATTTTGTTTTAAATTTTGTATAATAGAAATACTGATATTTGACCATTTTTTGAAATGAATTTATTTTTTATCAGACAATCAGATAGAGAAGAGATCTTGCATCATATTGAAGATATGACATGCATAAATGTACACAAAAAAATTTCATCACAGAATGTTGGATTGTTTTTGAGTTACGTGGAAAATGCATCATCACTGCACAGTGAACCGAATTTTGAAAAAGAAAAAAAATGTAAATAATTTTTTTTAAATCGTAAAAATATGTTTTTCATATAGCAGAAGGACGGTGTTTTACATATACTAAATTTCATTGTTGTACAAGGTACAGCAATGGAGGAAAAAATATAAATATTAAAAAAATTTACTGCTGTAAGCTGTACCTAACCCCTTAACTATATTAAATTTACATTTGACTACATATTCCTTTACAACGTTGCAGCACAAAAAAACGTTGTTCTGTGGTTAATTTGCGATTCATTGCAAGAAACTAGACGCATAGAGACGCAACTCAACACAATAAAACAAAACAATAACAAAACATGACATCGGAAAAACAGTTGACGCACGAACATGGTTGTCAACCCACCATTTATTATTCAAGTTATGACATCTGTACATGGGTACAAGTATGAAACCTAAGAACGAATATTGGGGAAAGCGACTTTTGACCCACCTTGTGTATATGGGTTTGAAAAGGATAAATTTAAACGTGAATAAAGCAAGTTAAAATCTAAAAAAATAACAACACTTTGGAATTTAGGGTGGGAACTTCTCAAATCAAGGCGACGAAAAACCAGACTCACCGCATTGTTTAAGGCACAAATGGGACACAAAGCATGGACCGATATCAATGCTACATTAGCAACACCATCATACTTAGGAAGGGCTGATCATATTAGGAAGTTTAAATGTAGAAAACAAAAAACGGACGTGACAAAATTTTCCTTTGTTAAACAAAAAACGGACGTGACAAAATTTTCCTTTGTTAACCGCACAATAGTAGACTGGAACAGCTTACCTGCGGCAATCTTTCAGGGTGGTCCTCTTAAAATCAATACATTTAAGGAAAGGTTGAGAAGATTAGACTGAAAATGTAATTGGAGGTGCAGTGTAATTATTTAAGTTGTGTCATGTAACTAATTGAGTTGATATATAATTAATTAAATTGATGTGTAGTTAATTAAGGTGATATGTAGTTAATTAAGATGATATGTAATTAAGTTGGTATGTAATTAATTAAGGTGATATGTAATTATTTAAAAGTACATATAAGTTAGATTTACTTTTGCTTATCGTAGGCGTTATTATAGAATGGTTTTTATTTATAGTCCTAGGTTTATTGCATCTACTATTTATAGATTTGCGTTTTTCATGTAATTGTAATTATTGTATATTATATATCACTGCCACCGGGTGTATACCCAATTGTAGTGTTAATAAATACATACATACATACATACATCTCTACAATTTCGAAAACCTTATATTTCTAAAAAATTGGACGTGATGAAAATATGGGTTTTGTGATTATCCATAGGGGGACACCGAAAAGTATAGGCTTATACAGTTTCTGTGAAGCAAAATGGTTGCATGCCTGTGTAGCTAAGCAGTAATCTTTAAACACAGGACACACAGACAAACGTAATGTTCAAAACCGCTCTGTGATATCAGTGATGCTGAATAATATTTATACTTTGTGAGACTCACGAAATCGATATTTTCATTGTCGCAATGCTTTCTCTTTGTGTTGATACGAATAGACTGATATTGTTCATAAACAAAGGCCAACACAATGAGCGCACGTGGGAACCACTAGTTAAAAGATTCTCGGCCCTCTCCTGTCTGCATATTTCATCCGCTTTTTGTTCTCTGATATCTATGGCAACCGCAGTCGCTGTTTGCAAAGGAAACCCGAAAGCTTTAAATAATATCTTGTGTGAATCGTCACTCTTTTATTTTTGCTGGAAATGGTGTTTCTCTTAGTAAGAATGCCGTTACGTACAGGTACTTTTGCAAACACCCTGTCCTCAGGAACGTCGTACGCCAGCTCGCAAGACAATTGGCAATTTGGCAAGTTTCATAATTGAGGTATTAATTATTAACATGCAAGGAACCAAGCTTTACCATCCGGTCTCCTCCCTTCTTGCCGCAGTCACGTGTAAAGGGGCAGTTTTGTGTCTGTGGTAGAACAGGCCCGGTTAACAAAGATATTGCTGCTGCGATCATAATTTTTATTTTATTGTTATGTGAAGCCTAAAGAGAAACTTTCATGCTACAAAATCGATTTACACATTTTATAGAAATAGAATTTGGTTTGCATCTCTTGCACAGAAAAAGTGGTTTCTAGTATAGCTACTGCCTGTTTGTGCATACTGATTTCTCTTCAAGGAGATAGTATGCGTCGATACCATGATTTATCGATATTCGATACCAATACCTGTTTTAGAGCTTTTATATTCGAGCTTTAGAAATAAAAACTAAACATGACAGAATAAATACTTCAAAGAGCATTGAAATTTCTTACACTTTACTGATATATTCCGCCTCTCATTTCATAACGTTTTATTTAGGAAGCAGATAAGGAATTCATAGGTTTAAAGAATTTATTTTTCGGGAGAATACTGAACCTCTCCAATTTTAGACATTTGGAGCTCACTCACACGTCTTGTACAGACCTGAACCATTCTGAGCGGATTATGGCAATACTAATGGTCGAATGCACCAATCTTATAAGTTAGATTTACTTTTGCTTATCGTAGGCGTTATTATAGAATAGTTTTTATTTATAGTCCTAGGTTTATTGCATCTACTATTTATAAATTTACGTTTATTTTATTTTATTTCATGTAATTGTAATTATTGTATATTATATATCACTGCCACCGGGTGTATACCCAATTGTAGTGTTAATATATACATACATACATACATACATACATACATACATACATACATACATGCATACATCTCCGGGTTAAAATGCGTGGTTAGATACTCATGATTTACTAATAAAAATATAAATCGATGCACTATCAACTTTTCTTGGTTACGAAACCGCGATTAGTTGTCGCTTGTTTGTTTCGCCATTATTCCTCTCCGGAGCAATTCATCATAGTATTTAGGAGGCAGTGACTAGTTGATTTTTCGAAGCGGTTTTATAAAATATTCTATAAATAGTTGAAGTTTGTATTTAGTACATATGAACGTACGCCTTTTTTTTTATTTTATATAGACCTAATTCCTTGAAATAACTAGTTATGAAAGGAAAGAAATGAAAAAAAAAGAGAGCACCAAATTTCATCGCATACTGAAATTTATTTTTACTCTATCTTGTTGAGAAATACTATAAAGGGATAGTAAAAAATAAACAAACTGATGATGTGATAATGAAACAAAAAGAAGATTGCGGGAAAAAAATGTCGCTTGAATTTTTCGGTGTGTCGGATAAGGTTATTAAAATAGATACAATTTTCTCCTATGCTTTACTTTATACGTGATGTAACAACCTTCAGCAATTTGAAAACAGGCTATTAATGTTTAAAGACGAAGTGTACGGGAAGTCGCCAAACCGTAGTTCAAAAGTCGCTAGATTCCTTATTGTTGTTATCAATGGATAAAGTTTTATTTTTGTCGCTATATGATCCTGAAAAATCGCTAAATCCCTATTTAAGCAATAGAAACGTTAAAATAAATTGCCTATAGTAATGTCACAAGAGATCTCGAGTGACGTTTATTAGGATTATTTCGTGAATAAAATAAAAAGGTAAATAATATATTCCTAAAATTCGCTCATGAAATGTTAATAATTGTATATTTATGAATACTTAACCTATTCAGACATTGTGAAGTCGAAATACATTAATATCGATTACTGCAATAAAGAAATTGGATGTTATTCAGTAATGCCAATTGAGAAAAGAGAAATACAGATTTAACAATGTTAATTACATGTACTACGCTTTTCTCTTGTTATTATAACAGAAATACATTTTCATTATCTAATGAAACCATAATTTAATTTAAACATTTTCTAATATAATTACAAATAACCTGATTAATACATTCATTAATAATGAACAATTGTTGTGAAGGAGTGTTATTATCTTTAGATACAGTGACATGAAATTAGAAGATGAAGATGTAGATGTGGAAGTAGGATTTAGCACTTTATTTAGTATTTTAATACAATGGATTCATGCTCATCGATTTATGGGGAAATTGTTGGCGACAGTGACTAAACAAAAGAACGACCATGCGGTAAATTGATAGTGATAAATCGAGCCGCAAAAATTATCGCAATGTATGACTGTGATTGGTTGGAATTCAAAATTTCATTACACTTCATTGGTCGAAAATAGAATGACGTCATATAAACGAAATAGTCTCCTAAAAGAAATTAAAAGTCGCTAAATTGGCAACGCTGACTACAGTAATTCCCAATACGCTCATTCAATTTAAGAGAGCATTGTGTTATGATAATAAATGATTGAAATAATTTTAGTTTTGTCCATAAATGTGCAGAAATTTGATACGAACAAATGTAACATTTTAAAATTATTTTTTTTCAGAACGAAAAGTTACATATGTTGTGGTCAAATTTTTGCATATTTAAAGAATAAAACTAAAAATTCTTTCAAGTATTTATTATCACAATACACTTACTTACTTACTGGCTTTTAAGGAACCCGGAGGTTCATTGCCGCCCTCACATAAGCCCGCCATTGGTCCCTATCCTGAGCAAGATTAATCCAGTCTCTATCATCATATCCCACCTCCCTCAAATCCATTTTATTATTATCTTCCCATCTACGTCTCGGCCTCCCCAAAGGTATTTTCCCCTCTGGCCTCCCAACTAACACTCTATATGCATTTCTGGATTCGCCCATACGTGCTACATGCCCTCCCCATCTCAAACGTCTGGATTTAATGTTCCTAATTATGTCAGGTGAAGGATACAATGCTTCCAGCTTTGCGATATCACAATACACTGCTCTCTTAAATTGACTGAGCATATTGGGAATTAAATCAATGGCTTTTCCAAAACACCCTATGAAATGTTTTATATAATAGTAATATACGTTACAAGAGCGGTATGTTGACGTTTTCATGGTTGAGGAAAAGATTGAAAAAGCGAAACGTAGTTGAGCTTTTTTATTTCCGAGAACATGAAAACAAACATACCGCTCGTGTATCGTACATTATTTTGTGCGAAGATCGTTTATTACATATCTGAAAGACGAATTTCTAATTAGTTGCAATGAAATCTCCATGTTGGTTTCTGTTTAATGACGGCAACTTCGGAAAGCCAAAATATCTTTCTTCTACATTGTTGCTTTAAAAAGATTTCTGTGTTTACTATATTCCAGCAGGCCGTGATATACGTCTGTCTTTTTTTCCCCAGTCTATAAATGCGAACTTAAAACAAACGGTAAGGTTATGTAATGATTTATTTTTCAATTTTAATATTTTAACAATATTATTTATATAACATATTGCAGTAATAACATCGGCATCTGAAATCTCGTTGATTTTTTCACGGCTTCCTTAATGTTACTTGTATCAGGAATGCAATAAGTTTCGTGGAGTAGTAGAGTTTACTTAATTTTTGCAAATATTTAAAAACAATAATTAACATTGCAATTTAGGTGAAATTGCAGTGGTATGTTTCAATTTATAATTATTACTATGTTAAACGTCTCTAAAAATAATATGTTAAAAGCCTAAAGCAGTAAAATGAATGTGGCGCTTAAGCGGTAAGAAGAGGGAAATTGTTATGTGTGTTACGTTGGGAATACTGAATGTGGTATTTCAAACTTACCGCGTATTGGTTCTGTGCGGAAAACAAGCAAATACGCACGATCTCGCACAAAACAATTTTTATCTCGAAAATGAAACGGAAACGACCAAAATTGTATTACACTTTTTTTTTTAATATCTCAAGGAATAACCCCCTGAAATTAATGACATTACTTACGGTTCATTTATATATTTGTTACAATTTTTTTTTTGTAGCGAGTACTGTCTACTGTTGAAGTCTGTAAAACTGTTTTTGAACATTCCTCGTGATGTTCATATGCATTCTGCATTTTGGAGCCTGGAGTCTCGGCCCATTTCACGCGTCCCTGTCAGTTGGAGTATTCTCGACTCCTGTCGCATTGTCCGGCACTGATCGTGTTGCGGGATTGCCTGTGCTGCAGGGGAAGGAACTGCCGTGATGTGATTATGGTGCCCCTTATAATAGGGTTTTATGAGGAGGAACACTTGAGCGGTTTGCCTGCATTCGAAATGGATCTGGCGTGGCCTATAACGGTCATTCGCTCCGTTCGTATCACCCTTTAATTTACATTTGGGTCATTACCAACTTTAATGGCGTCATTTTATTCGTCCTTTCCTGTGTTGCAGTGTTAATACGTGCGTTTAACAACTTGGGAGCAATATTTTATGTATCAAAAAGCGTGCCAGTCTCTGCCAGCTGACGGAAACCAAACCGTGTTAGGATTAAGGAAAATACGCTTTAATGGTGCTCTTTATTATTAATATTAATGTGCTAACCAATACTTACTTACAAGTGACTTTTAAGAAACCTCCAGGTTCATTGCCGCCCTCACATAAGCCCGCCATCGGTCCCTATCCTGAGCAAGATTAATCAGTCTCTATCATCAGGCTTCGAGACTTCGGACTCGATAGAGTAGTTCAGTGGGAAATCCGCATAACGGCGTACTGAGTATAGTGGTAAAGCGTACAGTGGGTGGGGGTACTGTAGAACGAATGCCAACAAATACGCAAAGGAAAACGCTCTGGATTTGAAGGTTCTGACGAATAATTATTTGGTTTTCACACAAACCTATTTTCGAACTGTGTCTGAAACTGTTACACGGTTAGAAAAGTCAGAGCAAGAGATGCCAGAAGCCCTCAAATTAATTTAGAAAATGATGCAGAGAATTAATGAGACACCAGGTACACCGGTTACTGAACGTGTAAAACAGAAGTGGAAATCAATTTTATGTAAAAATAACGGATATGGAACATTGTGTAACATAAACAGCAAATTAGTGGACATAGAGTCGCCCGAGAATAAAGGACTGTCTCTTAGAGACTGCAATGATGTTAGGTTTTTTCGTTTTCCTCCTATCGCGTCATGCGACGTAGTACTACAGTACAAACTTTGGCAGATAACCGAAAAAGATTTACGTTTGAGACACTGAGAATGTATCTTGCAGTACATTGCAATTCGGTACTGTAACTGCACTTCCTAAAGACGACCAATAGGATAAATGAAAAAATTAAAATTGCTACATGCTTATTTCCACCATTAACACTGTGTATAATTAAACACAAATGCTTATAAAAGACAGGAGAATAAATGCTTTTCATATTCTTTTGACATTATCATTGTGTAATGTATATTTACTTTCAGAATGTACATATGTGTGTGTTTCCCCATACTACCGTACTCTACTCTAAATAGCAACGTTGTTACCTCAACACATCTCTATCTACCTGCAGCGAGTCAACAACCTATAGTGCATGCACAGTAAACTTATTGTATCGGGTCCAAAGTCTCGAAGCCTGATCATCATATTCCACCTCCCTCAAATCATTTTAATATTACCCTCCCATCTACGTCTCGGCTAGTTTCATTTTGACCAAATGTATATCTCTAATCACAATGTTCTCGCAGCCACTTTTATATGCTATGCACTGTATCCACTCACACCCCAATATGTTGATTCTCGCTCCGAACGGACTCCTCTTTTACTGTCTCAGTTCCCCGTGAATGGAATTCTCTACCTCAGAAGATTAGGGGCTGCCAGACAATAACCACTTTCAAGAAAAGGCTAAACGATTTCTTACGGGCGCAGTCAAATTGAAATTATACTTGTGATCGAGCTTAATAATTTAATTTTATTTAGATATGACTATTATTATTATTATTATTATTATTATTATTATTATTATTATTATTACTATTACATGATTATTATATTGGTGTTGTGAAGACGAAAAGAATGGGCACTGTATTATATTAATTATGTATTATATTGTCTTGTATTTGTACTATTGTATTGCTTTGAATTGTACTGTATTGTACTGTATTAATTATGTTATGTTCATAGCATTGTAGTAATTTTTTATCATACTGGTTGAGTGGAAGAGAAGGCCGAATGGCCTTAACTCTGCCAGTTAAAATAAACCATTATTATTATTATTATTATTATTATTATTATTATTATTATTATTATGATTAATATACAGGGCGACCCATATTTATGTCCAACTTTCAGACCTGTGCCACCACTTTTTGCTGTAATTAATTAAAGTACATGAAGATATTTTTTTGACAATGATGTTTACATTTCTTCATATAAAGTAACTAACAATAATCTGTTAATACTGTTTCTAACAAATTTTTCTTTTGTTGGATAAAATTTAATTATAGCTATTTCTAGAAATAGGTTCCTTCGGATAAAATTAAATTATAGCTGTTTCTGGAAAAAGTTTTTTTTGGATAAAATTAAATTATAGCTGTTCCTGGAAAAAGTTTCTTTTGTTGGGTAAAATTTTATTATAGCTGTTTCTGAAAAAGTTACTTTTGTTGGATACAATTTAATTATTATATGTTTCTGAAAAAAAAGTTTCTTTTGTTGGATAAAGTTTAATTATAGTTGTTTCTGAAAAAAGTTTCTTTTGTTGGATAAAACTGAATTATAGCTGAATAATTTCGAGGAAAAATTGTTCCGGAGCCGGGTATCGAACCGGGGCCTTTGGTTTAACGTACCAACGCTCTACCACTGAGCTACTCGGGAACTCTAACCGACACCGATCCAATTTCTCCCTCTATATCCACAGACCTCAGAGTGGGCTGACAACCGTCAAGCAACCAACTTCGAGTGCACACTAACTCCGTGTGACTTAAATTGTGGTTTTCTGTTAGCGAACAGTGGCGTGTATTATGCAAATCAAGATTTCAGGTCGGTTAGAGTTCCCGAGTAGCTCAGTGGTAGAGCGTTGGTACGTTAAACCAAAGGCCCCGGGTTCGATACCCGGCTCCGGAACAATTTTTCCCTCGAAATTATTCAAATCAACTTTACAGGAAGTTATACCTGAAATCTTGATTTGAATTATAGCTGTTTCTGAAAAAGTTTCTTTTGTTGGATAAAATTGAATTATATCTGTTTCTGAAACAAGTTTCTTTTGTTGGATAAAATTTAATTATGATATATGTTTCTGAAAAAGTTTCTTTTGTTGGATAAAATTTAATTATACTGTTTCTGAAACAAATTTCTTTTGTTGGATAAAATTTAATTATAGCTGTTTCTGAAAAAAGTTTCTTTTGTTGGATAAAATGTAATTATTATATCTGTTTCTGAAAAAAGTTTCTTTTGTTGGATAAAATTTAATTATATCTGTTTCTGGAAAAAGTTTCTTTTGTTGGATAAAATTTAATTATAGCTGTTTCTGGAAAAAAAAGTGTCTTTCGTTACATGAAATTTAATTATAGCTGTTTCTGAGAAAAAGTTTGTTTTGTTGGATAAAATTTAATTATAGCTGTTTCTGGAAAAAGTTTCTTTTGTTGGATAAAATTTAATTATAGCTGTTTCTGGAAAAAAGTTTCTTTTGTTACATAAAATTTAATTATAGGTGTTTCTGAAAAAGTTTCTTTTGTTGGATAAAATTTAATTAAAGCTATTTCTGGAAAAAGTTTCTTTTGTTGGATAAAATTTAATTATAGCTGTTTCTGGAAAAAGTTTCTTTTGTTGGATAAAATTTAATTATAGCTGTTTCTGAAAAAAGTTTCTTTTATTGGATAAAATTTAATTATAGCTGTTTCTGGAAAAAGTTTCTTTTGTTGGATAAAATTTAATTATTATAGCTGTTTCTGGAAAAAGTTTATTTTGTTGGGTAAAATTTAATTAAAGCTATTTCTGGAGGAAGTTTCTTTTGTTGGATAAAATTTAATTATTATAGCTGTTTCTGGAAAAAAGTTTATTTTGTTGGGTAAAATTTAATTAAAGCTATTTCTGGAGAAAGTTTCTTTTGTTGGATAAAATTTAATCATAGCTGTTTCTGAAAAAGTTTATTTTGTTGGGTAAAATTTAATTAAAGCTATTTCTGGAGAAAGTTTCTTTTGTTGGATAAAATTTAATTATTATAGCTGTTTCTGAAAAAGTTTATTTTGTTGGGTAAAATTTAATTAAAGCTATTTCTGGAGAAAGTTTCTTTTGTTGGATAAAATTTAATTATAGCTGTTTCTGAAAAAGTTTCTTTTATTGGATAAAATTTACCTGAACGCGATCGATATGTTCCGGTGTATCCTTGATAGCGAGTAGATTTCTGTCCACCTCATTTTCGAGTTATAATCGTGAAAATACGTACACTGTGTAGAACCAACTTTTAAAACTACACGGCAAACACAAGCTGTGCGTCTGTGTGAAGTGGATGAATCTTTAGTTCCCTGCGGGAGATCGAACCCTGGTCGTCTGGATCGGCACTTGTTCTCGGCGCAGGACGAATCATTTATTTAAGGCCAAAGCTGAGTTGTGCTGTGCTATTGCCTGCCCGGATCCAGAATGTTCTTCCATCAGAGCGGAGCTTGCGATTGTAGCTGCTGCTGTTTTATTTCTGTTCCTCCTCATCGATTCCGCTCTGGCCAGCTTATCCAAGTCTAATTAAAGTTCTGTCTGTATTTATATTAACAGTCTTCCCGATTCCAATTCTCTCGATTGCTTCAAATTCGTCCTGTTCCTCGAGACTTTGCCTTATAAACATTTCAGCCCGTCGTTTACATTGCAGAGTTGCAATACTTACATCGCAGAAGAAACAAGTTGAGAAGAAGCGTTTTGGGTTTTACACCGTGTGTAGGGACTTGTGCAGCTTCATCCCTCTTAGCCCCAAATATTTTCCTAAGAACCTTATTCTGTGTTGTGTAACTTTCTCCATTCTCCTGTAACTTCATCCCCTTAGCCCCAAATATTTTCCTAAGAACCTTATTCTGTGTTGTGTAACTTTCTCCATTCTCCTGTAACTTCATCCCTTAGCCCCAAATATTTTCCTAAGAACCTTATTCTGTGTTGTGTAACTTTCTCCATTCTCCTGTAACTTCATCCGCTTAGCCCCAAATATTTTCCTAAGAACCTTATTCTGTGTTGTGCAACTTTCTCCATTCTCCTGTAACTTCATCCCGCTTAGCCCCAAATATTTTCCTAAGAACCTTATTCTGTGTTGTGTAACTTTCTCCATTCTCCTGTAACTTCATCCGCTTAGCCCCAAATATTTTCCTAAGAACCTTATTCTGTGTTGTGTAACTTTCTCCATTCTCCTGTAACTTCATCCCGCTTAGCCCCAAATATTTTCCTAAGAACCTTATTCTGTGTTGTGTAACTTTCTCCATTCTCCTGTAACTTCATCCCCTTAGCCCCAAATATTTTCCTAAGCACCTTATTCTCAAACACCCTTAATCTCTGTTCCTCTCTCAAAGTGAGAGTCCAAGTTTCACAACCATGCAGAACAACCGGTAATATAACTGTTTTATAAATTGTAACTTTCAGATTTTTTGACAGAAGACTAGATGACAAAAGCTTCTCAACCGAATAATAACAGGCATTTCCCATATTTATTCTGCGTTTAATTTCCTCCCGAATGTCATTTATGTTTGTTACTGTTGCTCCAAGATATTTGAAAGTTCGAATGTCTACTATACTAGTGTGCCTTCTTTTATCTATCAAGATGTGATCTATCTGGTTATGTGTCATTCCGTCTGGAGAAGTCCACGTATATTTATGTATTCTTGACAATTACATTTTTTGATGTGGCAAAGCTGACTAACCTAACTCCATTGTCATTACTACTTACGTATAGGCTATCTTTTCCAATTGTTGGTTTAAAAATATCCTCCCGTCCTACTTTAGCATTGAAATCCCCCAATAAAATTTTCATGTGATATCTAGGTAACTGATCAAAAGTGTGTTCCAATTCCTCATAGAAGCTATCCTATATATAGTCGTCTTTCTCTTCTGTAGGGGCGTGAGCATTTATAACTACGATATCGCACCTGACATAATTAGGGCCATAAAATCCAGACGTTTGAGATGGGCAGGACATGTAGCATGTATGGGCGAATCCAGAAATGCATATAGAGTGTTAGTTGGGAGGCCGGAGGGCAAAAGACCTTTGGGGAGACCGAGACGTAGATGGGAAGATAATATTAAAATGGATTTGAGGGAGGTAGGATGTGATGGTAGAGACTGGATTAATCTTGCTCAGGATAGGGACCAATGGCGGGCTTATGTGAGGGCGGCAATGAACCTCCGGGTTCCTTAAAAGCCAGTAAGTAAGTAAGTAAGTAGGGACTTGTATTCAACGTTTTGGAACTCCTTACAGGTTCCATCACCAGGCTGATATAGCACCATATCCATTCTAACTTTTCGGTGTACTCAACATTACAATTCACATGTTTCTGCATTCAATCTTTGTTTTTTATTTATGATGACGAAAACGTATTTCGATAGTTTCACATCATATCAGACAGGAACGCACATATCTGAAATCGATCTATTTTCGCCATCACTTATGATGGAGATGCAAACCCCGAAACATATCTGATTTTAACAATTAAAGAAGAATGACAAGTGCATGTGTTCATAAAACTGTTGTGATTCTTTATTGTATTTTATTGCATTTTATGAATTTAAAAAATCAAGAACACTGTTGAATATTGCCCGAATTGAGTGCATTATTGTCGTAATAAAGTGTACAGGGTGTTAAAGAAAAAGTGTCAAATATTTTAGGAGATGATAGTATGCATCAAAACAAGAAATTAATGTCTAATAAACATGGGCCTACAACACATATTTTCTGAGATCTGCACACTTGTTCATGGGAGGTGCTCAATGTGACGTCCATTCATGGCAATGCATTTCTCTGCCCTACAATACAGCAGACTACCAGATAATCATACTGTAGTTGACACCCCTGGCACGAAATAATGATACGTCACAAGGAATACTGAAAACAAAAGTCTGGTTGCGGATACGAGCGGGATTCAGCAGAGATGGTGTTGTGAATTTTCCTAATCAACATGTGCAGGCTGGTGAAAATCCCCATGCAGTTGAAGAAACAAGGCATCAGCACAGATTCTCAATCAACGTATGGGCAGGCGTTCTTGGTGATTGATTAATAGGGCCATACGTGCTACCACAGAGATTAACTGGGGATCGTTATCAGGATTTCCTTATTAACGTATTAAAACAAATTTCAAAGAGTGCGTGATTCCTTACTCCGAAGGGCAAAGGAATGCATTGCCATAAAATTTATGGCATAAATGGACATCACATTGAGCTCCTCCTATGAACAAGTGTTCAGATCTCAGAAAGATGTGTTGTAGGACCCATGTTTATTAGACATTAATTTCTTGTTTTGATGTATACTAGCACCTCCTAAAATATTGGATACTTTTTTCTTTCTAACATTCTGTATACCAAATGAAACAGAAAAGTCCAAATAATTATTTGGAATAGAAAACCAAATTTTCATTTTTATCCAAAATTCGACCTCTGATCTCACCTTAAGTAAGAGGAACTCTTTCATGCCTGTCAAATCCTTCGACCGGAGAGAATGAAAATCTACGACTAAAATAATGTTTTTCTACATTTAATTGATAAAGCTATGAGAAGTCTGTCCCAGCCTCATTCGTTACACCTTTTTCAAGGTCGGCCCTGATATCTTCCTTTAGGTTAGTAGTCAAGTTATCTTACAGTCTTTGTATACGTATGTTCTATTCAGTCTGTCTTATTATATTTACTAGCAAGAGGCTAACTTCTAACGTGTCTCTTAATATTCTCATTACTCATATTGCTCAAGTCTGGTACAGTCTTTAATGTATCTTAACCCTTTCTAACCCAAATTAAATTTACAAGCAATCCATGTTGAAACAAATAGCTGTATTAGGACCAATTCAGTAACCAAGTTACGGGAGTGGCAACATTTGAAACAAAACTATATTGATGAAAATGTATTGAAATAGAAGTTATCCAGCAAAATTTACCTTCATATATAACACACAAGTATATAAATGCTATGAAGTTAATTATTGCCATATGGTATCTATAGGTAAGAAAGGGTTAAATATCTCATATTGGCTTGTATCCTCGATTTGTAGTACGGGTTTCCGATGTTGAGATGTATTCTAAGGACTTGGGATTCGGGCTCGTCAGTAGATGATGGGACCTTAACTGCAAGGATGGCCAGCCTGTCAGCGTCGGATTCACGAATGCCAACCGGGCCATCCATCGGACTTAGACAGTTACCGACAATCAGGGTTGGGCGAGTAAATTACCTGTACGTATTTTACGTGTAATTTACATGTAAAATACGTAATGTAGAAAACTTTTATATACGGAGTAGTAAACTAACATTTATTGATTTTGACAATCTAAACATCAATTACTTCATTCCTTGTAAGTCCTGATAAGAAGAATGTCTGTTGCAGCAGAAAAATAAATATATATATTTTTTTGTGATTTTATAGGGCCTACTGTAGTTTTTACATAGATTATAACATTTGTTCATACTTACTTTCATTCACTCGAATACTTAGAAAAAATAGCAATGTTTTGTTTACTTTCAGTTTGTTTGTTGGAAAAACCCCATAACATCCTAGCTAATTAATTTTTGGTGGGACTTTATATGTATTATAAAACACAACTAATAATGAATAAACTTAACATGAACTATAGATGTAGATTCATTTTCCGGGCTGAGAGGCCGTGGTCTATTAGTTGGTTTTATACCAGACGTTTCGTCTGCAACTGCGCAGTTGCAGACGAAACGTCTGGTATAAAACCAACTAATAGACCACGGCCTCTCAGCCCGGAAAATTTTTGCCGCAGTTGCAGACGAAACGTCTGGTATAAAACCAACTAATAGACCACGGCCTCTCAGCCCGGAAAATGCCGCAGTTGCAGACCGCGAAACGTCTGGTATAAAACCAACTAATAGACCACGGCCTCTCAGCCCGGAAAATGAATCTACATCTATAGACTCCGGCCGTGAAAGCCTACACTGCAAGATTAACATGAACTACTAATATCACTTGTTAAATACATTTTGACAATAAAAATAAAAATAATTAAACTAAATAGTTTTTATCGATTTTCCGAAAGTTTTGTTTTTGTCAGTTGTGACGTTTTAAAAATAAACGATTCTACTGATAAAAGCCTTTTTATAATATAACAGTTTAAGATAAATATTATGATTTGAACATAACTCATTAAACGATGAAATAGTAATGGAACGGAGAAAAATTCTCTCCGGGGCCGGGATTTGAACCCGGGTTTTCAGCTCTACGTGCTGATGCTTTATCCACTAAGCCACACCGGATACAACCCCGGCGTCGGACAGAATTGTCTCTGATTGAGTTCTAACTCTTGGGTTCCCTCTAGTGGCCGCCCTCTGCACTACGTCATAGATGTCTATGAACATAGGACCGAAGTCCACACATGTGCTGAGGTGCACTCGTAATGAGTGACTAGTTGGCCGGGATCCGACGGAATAAGCGCCGTCTTAAATCACGAAGTGATTTACGCATATCATATATATTATTTTAATGTACCGAAGTACATATGATATTTCCATGCAGATATTCTGCGTCATCATACGATGAAAGAGTAATGGAACGGTGTGGCTTAGTGGATAAAGCATCAGCACGTAGAGCTGAAAACCCGGGTTCAAATCCCGTCGCCGGAGAGAATTTTTCTCCGTTCCATTACTCTTTCATCGTATGATGACGCAGAATATCTGCATGGAAATATCATATGTACTTCGGTACATTGAAATAATATATAACTCATTAAATGCAATCATTTTCACATTTTTGTGGTAAATGACTAATGGTCAAAGAGTTGGGAAGCATGGCTGAAAAGAACATTAATAAAATTATTTTTTCAATCTTTGCTTCCATTGTTCGTCGTAGGCCAAGTGTACAGTTCTGTGTTGAAACCTTTGACTTCATCCGGTGTGAATTGCAAAATCTTCTTAAGGTCTCCATTTTTTTAACATTAATTGGTATCCTCGAGTTATATGCTAGGTTTGTTGGCACTTCAAACGGTAAATATTCATCGCAAACTGAACAAGGAAAGACTAAAAATAAAAGTTCTTGGAGGTTTTTAGGTATTATACATTTATTACGTTAATTACGCATTATTTACACGTATTTTACTGTAATATAAATAACCTTTTTTTACGCGTGAAGTCCCAACCCTGCCTACAGTGGACCTAAACGGCCGAAATACAAAGATCCAGCCCTTGTGAAATCATTCTTACATAATCTTGCGATAGTAAGCGATAGATATAACACCATAGCACTTAAAGAGAGGTAATATTATAGTCAAGTGTCACTGTGTACATCGCCTAGGTACAGGCCTCATGAAAATATCGATATACAGGGTGTTTCCGAGGTGCTGTTACAAACTTTCAGGGATGATGGCGAAGGGCACGTGTATCAATTTGAGATAAGGAACCCTGGTAAGGAAATGACCGAGTCGAAAGTTATAAGCAAAGCTCGGAACTAGGGGACTTGTGTCTTTGCACGTGACTAAGCGACCGGACTTCAATGTCAACAAACTCCCGCTTCCACCACGGAGGTACTGTCAGATCTGCTACAAAAGTGGTTTCTGGCTGCAACAACATATTGATAATATTATGGTAGGTTGAAACACGTAATTTCATAGCATATATATAATAAAAATAAACATGAGAAATATATCAAATTTACTGTTCTGCTGTGTACATTTTATTACAGTGTATGACTATCTACATTCGAAGATTTTTTGGTAGCAGACTTAAAATACTGAATGTTTTCACTGTTACTGTTTTCTGTTCGATTTTCAGCAGTTGCTAGCTGATCTCGTATCTGAGAAAGATAAGTATATCGTAAATTTTTTCGAAAATAGTTTTCAATTAGTATGTCGCTACTAGGGCAAGCCCCTCTACGTTTCGATCCATGGCTACGGACAGGCTTTTCTACAATTTGAGGGACTGCAATGCCTTTCAATGAATTTCGTTTCCAGCCTCTAGTTAGTGTGTGGCACAACTTAAAAAATATAAACTCTCCATTTTAAAGGAGAAAGTAAGAGAAATTATAAATAATAGCGGAATGAATAGAAAAGGTAAAGTTGCGGAAGGCAAGAGGGCAGCGACACAGGAGATTGCGATAGAAGGATGTCGGAGAAAATCAGCATTATCATCAGATTCCATTCAGGCGATGAACTCAAAGGCAGCGGCTGCATCATCAAGTAGACGAGCAGGAATGACGTCACCCCAAGGCCAAGTCGGCAAAACTAGCAAAGCATCAAACAGCAACAGAGTTGGAGACCTTGGAGTTAGAAGGCAGAAGGGGGAGAGAAGAATGCTGAACCATCGAAAGAAGAGAGTAGTGATCGAGGAAATGAAATAAGTGCGGGGAATAGAAGGGGAAATATTGAGAGTGCAAATCGTACTAGGAGTGCGAAACGAGGGGACAATAGAGAAGAAAAAACTGTTTACAATTTCAGAAAGTGGTGTATTAGTGGGTTCAAATAATAGCTCGTGTAAGTTATGTAATGGGTCATTCAAATTGAACTGCGACATTTTTCAGGGTTATTGAATAATAGTTTTGTTCTAATACGGTTATAAATAAAGTGTAACAAATGAGCTAGGCTAAGAGCGCGAATGTGTAGTATATGAAGTGCTTAGTCAGTGTATTTAATAATAGGGTGAATTTTAGGGAAATAGTCAACGAGGGTTAGGGTTCTATATTAAATACGTAAGGTTAAATGTATTATGTTATTTACAAGACGGCAGTATTTAGTTAGTTATGAGAAAAGGGGAATGAAGTTGAATGTAGGAATAGGACAAGAAATTAATATTAAGTGAAAGTGAAAGGAACATGGACAGGCTTCAAGGGTCACATCACGGCTTTGTTAAAATTGCAAATAGTGTAAGTAAGGAAATGCTGGCCCGAATACAGAAATGTGAAGGGCCAGCAGGACCGAGTATATTGAGAAATATACCATATACCATAAAAAACTCTCCATTCGAAAAAAACAATGTATCTCCTCCGAATTCTCCACGAAATTCTGTATCTTAAATTTGAAACAAAATGTATTTTCAAACTTCTATAATACCCATTCGAAATAACACGTATTTTCTATTTTCTCAAACAGACTGTTTACCTTCAATTCTCTGAATGTCATTGGCTTCGACATAACAGTTTCTTCGTCCGTCTTCCTGTCATTAGTTGTGGCCACTTTCTTAGTACACACGACTGTCCCTGAGCACTTGCAGCGTGAGCTTTGTGTACGCTGTACCTGTAACCTTACTCAAGCACACGACACAAGTCCCCAAGTTCCGAGCTTTGGTTATAAGCAAAAATAGTTGTGTGGAAATGAAATAATTTTATCCCTCCGTACACCTTATTTATGTGTATTTATCTGTACATCTTACACATACTTTATTCATCTGACGTTGTTTACGTTGTCTACTTATAAGGGAAGGGTTTCGGCTCGAACAGGAATTTCGTATCCTAAATTTGTATACAGGCCCATCTTTACATCTCTGCTAAGCTCCCAAAGCTTTCGTTTGTGTAATGTGTGGTTCACCTGTCAGAGCACTGCACAAGTTAAGTTAATGGGACACCTTACCCGTAAGCTTAGCCTAGGCTAGAAACTAGTGCGAGTGGTTAAATGTCTAAAGCCCATTTAAGGACATTTTTCTCCAACGTTCTGTATGAAAATCTTGCAGCTAATAAAAAGTATATAGCCTACTGTTGTGTGATTCGTAGAGTGCGCACAAGGACACAACCTTAAACATGAATCATTCCAAGGCTAGGACATAGAATGTATGATCATTCCACCTAAAAAAAAACTAAATATATCCAGCCTCTGGATATCTATTTCCTTAGTTAGACAATACAAAATATATGCTCGGAGGATAACAGATTACACAAGGACCTCTTGCTGAGAATCCAGAACTTAACTTCGGAAAACGAGTGTTTATAATGAAAATGCACTCTGTTATTCATAACCAGTTGTCTGCTCCAGTATACCGCCCTATGCTTCAGTATTCCTGGCAGTCAGCTGGTTACGTGAATCCTGAACAAGTCTCGGACTTCAAAAATGTAATTCAGGTGGCATTTGATTTTTCAGCACTGGAGTGTGGTTCAGAAGATTGTTCAGGTGTTGCTTCTGCGTGTTGTGCTTATTGCTCTGCTCCATGCTGTTTCATGCATTTTATAGAGAATCCTCATGTACATTTTTAAAGAAGTGTATTCACCAATACCAACCAAACGGAGAGTTACACAAATGAATGCTTTTACGGTCTTCATCACCATTGTAAGATGAGGCTCTGTACAAATTTTTAACCAAAAATTCCTGTTCGAGCCGAAACCCTTCCCTTGTTAGTGTATTCCATTCATTGCGCTGTCTGAGGGATGGGGACAGGAAACTACACTAAAGCAATGCAGATAGCGTAATGTGTAACGGACATGGTCGGTCCTGATATGCACGTCTGAAGACAGCAGTGTATGTGTGCAAGTTGCAGTGTCCAGTCGATCAGTCCTAGTGAAATGGAGGAGTACACGAGAGCGGAATAAGCAGACCTGATTTTCAAATACGGATGAGCCAATGGGAATAATAATAATAATAATAATAATAATAATAATAATAATGTTTTATTTTCGCTGGCAGAGTTAAGGCCATAAGGCCTTCTCTTCCACTCAACCAGCCTTAATCAATACAATACATATTTAAATTACAAACTACACTTAAAAGGTTCTCCAGCAATATTCTTCAATTTTAACGACTAGTAGACTACATATTTATTTAAATTTAGATAAACCTATAAGGTAAAGTAGTAACTTAATGTATGAGGGAACAGTAGACAAGCTCACAGATTGTATCGGGGCAAGTACCCACGTAGGAGACATCCGGCCCATATCATTTTTCCACTGCTGTTCCAAAGGTTAAGGGAAGAAGGGCACGTGGTGCCAAATTACAATTCCATTTCCACACAACAATTTTTGCTTATAACTTTCGACACGGTCATTTCCAGACCAGGGTTCCTTATCTCAAATTGATAGATGTGCCCTTCGCCATCATCCCTGAAAGTTTGTAACACTATCTCGGAAACACCCTGTATAGCTTAAAATGCGCTTGGAACTTGATTGAGCAGGAATGCCTACGACTAAGTTGCTGGAACCTTAATTTTGGACGTAAATATGACTGCAGAGTCGTACCTTGAGATGCTGAAGTACGTTGTGGTGCTCGAACTTAGAAAGAGCTCCGACTGTTTGTCACGCATTGATATGGACAAAAGAGGACGATCCACCTTAACTCGCTATTGCATTTCGAAATTACGAGGAAGAAGCATTTGCTAAATGGGCTGAATGTCGTGGGAAGATTGATTGCTCTTCCTGCTGCTGTGATGTAACGCTCCGTGGTTCTGCGTGTTGAGGAATCGCTAGAAGTGCCATGTTTTCTTCTGATACAAAAGATTGGAATGAGCTCAGGAATAATTTCAAGATGTTTTATGTTTTGAATAATGATAAAATCTGGTAGTTGTTTGAATTATATATATTATTTTAATGTACCGAAGTACATGTGATATTTCCATGGAGATATTCTGCGTCATCATACGATGAAAGAGTAACGGAACGGAGAAAAATTCTCTCCGGCGCCGGGATTTGAACCCGGGTTTTCAAGCTCTACGTGCTGATGCTTTATCCACTACGCCACACCGGATACCCACACGGAGAGAATTTTTCTCCGTTCCGTTACTCTTTCATCGTATGTTTGAATTATGCTATAAGTAGAAGACATTTTGAATACTGGCGCGAGAATGTAGCTATAGTGAATATTTTTTTACTAATTGTTATTTGACTGTACACATTGTTTCAGTTGTGAAAATTGACTTTTCGAGTACCTTAGCGTAAATGATGACTCCGAAAGCAAGGCAGGTATGTGCCAGAAGTGTAATAAATAAATAAATAAATAAATAAATAAATGAATGAATGAATGAATGAATGAATGAATAAATGAATGAATAAATCAATAAATCAATAAATAAATGAATAAATAAATAAAGGCACGGATGTGCCAGTAGTGTAATACATAAATAAATAAACAAGTAAATAAATAAATAAATAAATAAATAAATAAATAAATAAGTAGATAATTAAGTAAGTAAATAAGTAGTTAACTAAGTAAATAAATAAGTAAATATATAAGTAAATAAATAAGTGAATAAATAAGTAAGTGAATAAATAAATAAGTGAATAAATAAATAAGTAAATAAATAAATAAGTGAATAAATAAATAAGTATATATAAATACATAAATAAATAAGTAAATATATAAATACATAAATAAATAAGTAAATAAATATGTAAGTAAATAAGTAAATCAATAAGTGAATAAATAAGTAAGTAAATATATAAGTAAGTAAGTAAATAAGTCAATAAAGAAGTAAATAAATCAATAGGTAAATAAAGAAGTAAGTAAATAAGTAAATAAATAAATACATAAATAAATAAACACAGAAATAAATAAATAAATGCTTATGCATTGTCCACCTGTATACAGTATATATACACAGTGCTTTTATTGTGGAGAAAAGAGTGGTGCAACTTTCTGTGGAGTATATTATAGTGGACAGGGAGATGATTACTGTCCAATGCATGGGAATTTTGTCGTTTTTAACCTCCTTTTGCGTAACTTTAAGACCTTCAAGGCTTAAGGGGACTTCAAAATAATGTTAAAAACATATTATTAACACATTTCTAGGTTCCATGATGAAAAATACACCAATGTGTGTGTGTGTGTGTGTGTGTATATATATATTCATATATAAATTGATTAATACGTGAATAATAAATAGATAATTAATTAAAAAGTGAATAAATGAATAATGCATTAATAAATATATAAATACATAATACATTAATTGAGCTATTTTACAAAAATTTACTCCCGAATAAGTCAAAACTTGCGATAGCGAGATGGTATTTGGCGAGATGAGGCCGAAGATTCGCCATACATTGCCTGACATTCGCCTCACGGTTGGGGAAAACCTCGGAAAAAAACAATCAGGCAATCAGTCGAAGCGGGAAGCGAACCCACGCCCGAGGGCAACTCCGGATCGGCAGGCAAACGCGCTACCGCCTGAGCTACACCGGTAGTCTTCTATTGTTTTTTACTTGATTACTTAACAACACTGTATCAACTGAGTTATCCACACCTGTGGAGTAACGGTTAGCACGGCGAAAGCAGGTGGCTCGGGTTCGAATCCCGGTCAGGGCAAGTTACCTGGTTGAGGTTTTTTTTTTTTCGGGATTTTTCCTCATCCCAATTCGAGCAAATGCTGGGTAACTTTCGGTGCTGGATGCCGGACTCATTTCACAGGCATTATCATCTTCATCTCATTCAGACGCTAAATGACCGAAGATGTTGATACAGCGTCGTAAAATAACCTATAGTACCCCCCTCAACTGAGTTATTTAGCATCAATGGAACTGATGACAGCGAGATGGTATTTGGCGAGATGAGGCCGATGATTCGTTAGAGACTACCTGACATTTGCCTTACGGTTGGGGAAAACCACGGTAAAAACCGAACCAAGTAATCAGCCAAAGCGGGAACCGAACCTACGCTCGAAAACGACTTCGGCTTAGCAGGCAAACGCGCTACCGCCTGAGCTACACCGGTGGCCTTCCATGAATGTTTTTTAACTTGTTTATTTAACGACGCTGTATCAACTATGAGGTTATTTACCGTCGATGAAATTGGTGATAGCGAGATGGTATTTGGCGAGATGATGCCGATGATCCGTCAGAGATTACCTGACATTCACCTTACGGTTGAGGGGGACAAAACCAGTCAGGTCAGCGTATAGGTAATTAAGTATGAACACTTCGCGTCGGTACCTTTGATGTAGCCGGACTGATTTCAATGACCTTCAAGCCAGCTAGAGCGTGAGATTCTGCTTTCTCCCTAGAGTTGGCGCTAACATCACACCAGCTAGCAGTCGACACAGCGGAAATATAACACATATAATTAATACATCTAGGTACATTATGTACTCAAATAAAATAAATTGCATCCATAAAATAATAAATCCGTCATTAACTGTAATGTCTAGACTCTAAGAGTTCCTTTATAATGAGAGTTGAGACGTTGACCCCAACAACAATTAAAATATATGATTTGATAGCGCTGAAAATGGAAAAACAAAACTCTTATGAGAAGTAAAACCATATACCTAAAATGTATTATATACCAATATTAAACGAATTCGATACTTAATTTTATAATGTATTATATTATTTCGGCGGCCGGGTAGCTCAGTTGGTAGAGCAGCTGGCTACGGACTGGAAGGTCCGGGGTTCGATCCAGGTGGTGACAGGAGTTTTCTCGTTGCCAAACTTTCAGAACGGCCCCGAGGTTCACTCAGCCTCCTATAAAATTGAGTACCGGGTCCTTCCCGGGGGTAAAAGGCGGCCAGAGCATGGTGCCGACCACACCACCTCATTCTAATGCCGAGGTCATGGAAAGCATGGGGCTCTACCTCTGTGCCCCCCAAGTGCCTTCATGGCATGTTACGGGGATGCCTTTATTATATTATTTCATAATATAATTTATTATATCTGAAATATAAAAAATTATTCTTGCAACTAGTTTGTCACTGAGAAATAAGGAAAAGCTGTCATCTTGAATTTATTTTAAGCAAAGCGTTACTGGATTATGCAATAAGGTAGGCGATGTTTGGATCCTGGTCTCAACTCTATACTCAATTATTATCTTAGCGTATGCTCGATTACACTAACCTCTAGCGCTTGAAAATGGAACTAAACGCCGGCTCACAGAGAAACAAAACAGGAAAATTCGCTGTGTCCATTCTTTATAATCCCTATTCGCTGGTCAGGTAATCAACCCAAGCGGGACTCGAACCCACGCCCAAGCTCAACTTCGGATCAGCAGGCAAACGCGCTACTGCCTGAGCTATATGAGTGGCCTTTCATTAATATTAGGAGGGGATAATCATTAATAAAATATTTGTATAATTTTCGGCCGAAATTAAAGCTATGCCTCGGATGAGATAGAGAAGAAAGAAAATAGTTTGGATAAAACTTATTTTGAAGAGAAATCGTATCTCTTGAGGTTGTGTAGTCCACAATAGAAGTTCACATTAAGAAATCCTACACGTTAATGTTGCGGTACGCTTATTTCATTACTAAAGCAACAACAAAGAAAAAAAGTGTAAAGCAAGCAGTAATTGGTGTTGCTTGCAGTGGCTGTAGTGCTGACGTCACATGCAGCTGCTGCGGCACCATCACGGCCACTGTGATCAATACAACAGGAGCGTTCGTTTGTTCGGCCGGCCGGTCGGTCGGTCGCCCGCCTCTTCTGTAGGATCCGCCGCCGCCGCTTGGACGCTGCAATTATTGCAACCTATGTGACTTGAAAAACGCACCGGCAATAGTGGAGAAGGCAGATGTGCGTACAAAGCCTCAGGACCCAGTCCAGTGGTTTTGTGACAGAGCGGGCTGACATAAAGACGGTTTTTATTCCCCTCCTTACGCTCAATCACCTTACGTCAATGAGATGTGGGTATAATGAAGACAGAACTTAATTCTTCATTTGAATCGTCCCGAAGAGAAAAGGCCCAAATACAAAAAATTGCTGTAGACGAATTGACCTGGAATGCGGACAATTAAAAAAAAAGTATCTGTTCTGCATTTGGTGAAGAGTAGAATCTTAATAATAATAATAATAATAATAATAATAATAATAATAATAATAATAATAATAATAATAATAATACTTACTTACTGGCTTTTAAGGAACCCGGAGGTTCATTGCCGCCCTCACATAAGCCCTCCATTGCTCCCTATCCTGAGCAAGATTAATCCATTCTCTATCATAATATCTTACCTCCCTCAAATCCATTTTAATATTATCTTCCCATCTACGTCTCGGCCTCCCTAAAGGTCTTTTTCCCTCCGTCCTCCCAACTAACACTCTATATGCATTTCTGGATTCGCTCATACGTGCTACATGCCCTGCCCATCTCAAACGTCTGGATTTAATGTTCCTAATTATGTCAGGTGAGGAATACAATGCGTGCAGTTCTGTGTTGTGTAACTTTCTCCATTCTCCTGTAACTTCATCCCTCTTAGCCCCAAATATTTTCCTAAGCAACTTATTCTCAAATACCCTTAACCTATGTTCCTCTCTCAGAGTGAGAGTCCAAGTTTCACAACCATACAGAACAACCGGTAATGTTTTTAATAATAATAATAATAATAATAGAGTTGATTAAATAGATATAAGGAAATATTAAGCGAGAGAAAGTTAACACAATTTATACTTGCATATTCTTCTTCTTCTTCTTCTTCTTCTTCTTCTTCCCTTCAAGTATTACGCCAAATGGCCTGTTACGATCTCACAGTTGAATTTTCAATATCTCTTCCCGTTTGGACGATAGTGGAGCATGACTTTTGGGATTCTATCTTTATGCATGCGATGCAGATGATTTATCCAGTTGTTCTGATAATGTTTGACGTGATTAATTACAGGTTCTAGTTGTAATTCTTGCATTACATCTTCATTGCGTTTGTGATCCTATTTCGTATATCCCGCTGTATATCTCATAAATTTCATTTCATTAGCCGTTATTCTGCTTTCATCTTTCTTCCTCAATGCCCATGCCTCACTGCCGTAACAAAGTACAGGTCTTGCCTAGGTCTTGTATAGGCGAATTCTAGTACTAGGGAAGGTTTCATAATGGTGTTAATTATCCTCATTGTTTTGGTGTAGTTAGAAATTTTCTGTGAAATGTATACTTCATCGAAAAAAAGATAATGTGTATCCGCGATATGTAAAATAATTTATCATTTCTAATATTTTTGAATCTAAACATATTTTGCTAGGCACAGGGTATTTTTCGCAGAAGGCCATAATTTTAGTTTTTTCTTTATTGATTTTTATATCATATTTAATTCCAATTTTGTTAAAATTAAAAACTGAACGTTGTAATCCATCTTCTGAGGATGCCACCAGAGCTAAATCGTCTGCAAAAAGTAATGAATCTAGTTGTAAATGTCTATTGAGTTGTAGGCCTATATGTCCATGAGATAATTGTTTCCATTCTCTAATTATTTGATTCATATATATATATATATATATATATATATATATATATATATATAATAAATAACAACGGTGAAAGGCCGCAGCCTTGTCTTACTCCTGTATGAATTTCTGTCCAATGCGATAATTTATTGTCACACCTTACTGCAATTAGATTTGTTTTATATATATATATATATATATATATATATATATATATATATTTGCTATAAGTTGTTGTGGAACATGGTCTGTGGCTAATAATTTAATAATTTATTTCTGTTCACCCTATCAAATGCTTTTTCCAAATCGAAAGCAATATGTGTTTCTAAGTTGAATTCCCGGTGTTGTTCCATCAATAATTTTAATGTAAAATATCCATCGCAAAATGATCTTCACTTTCGGAAGCCATTTTAGTTCTTCTCCGAAAAGTGTTTCATAATGTTTATACAATCTGTTCTTGATTATGCTGGTAAAGATTTTATATCCTGTATTTAATAGACTGATCCCTCTGTAGTTGTCATACTTGCATATTGTAATCATAAAGAAACTCTAAGTTCACGAAGGAGTTCATTGTGTTTCAGACGATGACAGCAACAGATGTACTGATATATTGTACAGAAGTGGCAAAAAAAAAAAAGGACCGATCCTTGGAGCTGATTTCAGAGCCTTGTTCACTCCAGAGCACGATAGACTGGTAACTAAGACTTTCGTGGTTCGAATCCTGCCTGGGAAGGAAACTTTTTTTTGTTCCTTATTCAAATTTATTCCCAATACTTTTCGATTGCTGGTAAAATTCATGTTCTGGGAATAATTCGTTAATTAAGTAGTAAAATATCGCTCACACACATCCTGTACTGATATTATTTTGATGATAATGAATATTGAAGAAAAAATGTTGAGTGGCATTAAATGATGGGGTGAAACGGGGAAACCTAGAGAAAAGTACTCAGGATTGACTTCGTCCGCCACAAATACGATTAAGCCATCACGGGGTGTCGAACCCGAATCCGCAGATATCGTAAGCCAATCCTCTGCCAGGGAAACTTGAACAGTTCTGCTTTTAAACAGACTAATGAATGAAATCAGTTTCTGGTATCTTACATTCTCTTAGATTACATTATTAAGACGCTTAGTTTTGCTCTTTCTTCGCGTTGCTATGGTGACATTATGCGACATTGAGTTCCCTTTGATAGAAGGCGCGACGTTTGATACGGAATATCTTTCTTACTGCATTGTAATTAAGACCGTCTCGATCAGGCTGAATCTGTGCCTCAGTTCGAGGACTCTTTGTCGCGTTCTGTAATCTTCAATTTTCCACTTGCTTGATACTAATGTCAAGAAGATACTTAAAAGGATCCTCAGGAAATTGCTTTGTACAATCCTTAATTTTACGCTTTCCTGCTGGTGCTTTCAAAAGCAGGGACATGGAATGATTCAAAGCGAGTATTTAAACACACAGCGTAGATCTTGTGTCTTGCTGTGTAGCAGTCGGGGATTCGGGGATGGATAAAAGTTTTATTTACCAAAGATATTGCTAAAATTTTCGTCTCACTTGTTATGCAAAGTAAAGGAAACGTACATGGTTCAGCGGTTATAAATAATTGGGTATCGACTGAAGAATTTATTTTTTCAAAATGACACACGTGACTACAGTCCCAGAGACAAAAACTGCCCCGACTCTTGAAGCTCCTAACACAGCACGATTCAAACCATAACGATTTAACGACTGTTTTCAATCCAGTATTATTTGAATGGTATTACAGGAAGGTATTTCACAACTAATGGAAAAAGCACGAAATTAATCTGAAAGTAAGATAAAATTAATACTTAAGAGCAGGGTTCAAGCTAGAAAATAAATAATCATCGAAAAAATGCACAAATGAAAAATTATATGCGAGCAAATTGCGAAATACTTGTGCAGTATTATAAATAATTGTGCAGAAAGATGAAATTAATAAAGTATGCAGAAGTCATGTAACTTGTTTCTTGAAGTTTTATTACTTACCACACTCTAGATATCGTCGTTGTTCCTGCAGTAACGCCTATGTGCAAAATATAAATTTGTTCAGTACTTACTTACTTACTGGCTTTTAAGGAACTCGGAGGTTCATTGCCACCCTCACATAACCCCGCCATTGGTCCCTATCCTGAGCAAGATTAATCCATTCTCTATCATCATATCCCACCTCCCTCAAATCCATTTTAATATTATCTTCCCATCTACGTCTCGGCCTCCCTAAAGGTCTTTTTCCCTCCGGCCTCCCAACTAACTCTCTATATGCATTTCTGGATTCGCCTATACGTCTACATGCACTGCCCATCTCAAACGTCTGGATTTAATGTTCCTAATTATGTCAGGTGAAGAATACAATGCGTGCAGTTCTGCGTTGTCTAACTTTCTCCATTCTCCTGTTACTTCATCCCTCTTAGCCCCAAATATTTTTTCTAAACACCTTATTCTCAAACACCCTTACCCTATGTTCCTCTCTCAAAGTGAGAGTCCAAGTTTCACAACCATAAAAAAACAACCGATAATATAACTGTTTTATGAATTCTAACTTTCAGATTTTTTTACAGCAGACTGGATGATAAAAGCTTCTCAACCGAATAATAACAGGCATTTCCCATATTTATTCTCTGTTTAATTTCCTCCCGAATATCATTTATATTTGTTACCGTTGCTCCAAGATATTGAACTTCTCCACCTCTTCAAAAGATAAATTTCCAATTTTTATATTTCCATTTCGTACAATATTCCCGTCACGAGTCATAATCATATACTTTGTCTTTTCGGGATTTACTTCCAAACCTATCTCTTTACTTGCTTCCAGTAAAATTCCCGTCTTTTCCCTAATCGTTTGTGGATTTTCTCCTAACATATTCACGTCATCCGCATAGACAAACAGCTGATGTAACCCGTTCAATTCCAAGTCCTCTCTGTTATCCTGGACTTTCCTAATGGCACACTCTAGAGCAAAGTTAAAAAGTAAAGGTGATAGTGCATCTCCTTGCTTTAGCCCACAGTGAATTGGCAACGCAGCTGACAGAAACTGACCTACACGAACTCTGCTGTACGTTTCACCGAGGCACATTTTAATTAATCGAACTAGTTTCTTGGGAATACCAAATTCAATAAGAATATCATATAAAACTTCTCTCTTAACCGAGTCATAGGCTATGAGTAGGAAGAAAAACACATTTATTCATTCTATGGTAGTGGTACATAGGATATTGTGAATTCTTACATTTTCGGAAGAAAGAAATATAATTACGTGTAGGAGATTTTATTATTAAGCTGTGTCAATATTTAAGTTATTTAATAGAGCAAAAATCTGAAAATCGATAAATATGCCACATAAGAGTTATTGCAGGAACAACGACGATATAGTTCTGTAAGTAAATCATTAGACGTAGGTGTGTTTAGAATCAATTACTGCTGAATTTACATCACATTAAAATACGTTATTTTATGGGCACTCTAAACATTGAAATTCTTTACTAGTAGGCCCTTCAAGATTTATTGTTAGCAGAGTGCTGACTCTTTTTACTGAAAGGCGGTTTCTAATCCCAGTTTTTACAAGATTCATGCAACTAAATCCTCGCTCACAATTTACAGTATGCGATGGAATTATATAAATCAATTAGAAGAAATTGTTCACTTAACAGACATGAATTGCACTAACTCTTTGAAATCCATACCTTTTTGAACATTACCCATGCCGTTAGGATTTCATTTAAATTCAGATTAGTTCAAACACATCTCTGATTTCATTTTCTCCAGTATCATCTTCGTTTCTGAAGTGCAGTATGGTTGTCGCATTTTTGCACATTTACATTCAAAGTTTGTTGAATTTTTAGAAGTCGAGTAGCAAAATACGACAATTGTGACTGCGGATTAAACCCTGCCTAAGAGTCATTTCATTGTTAAACAAATACGATACAGTACGACAACCCCGATTGTGACAATTCGTCGCAAGCATTCTTTGCTAGCGTGCTTGTACCCAGACAACAAGTTCGGGGTTCTGGTAGACCTACTGTTCAGGAAGAGTTTTTAAATTAATTATGCACATTAATTTCGTTTACTATCACTCTATTTTACTGCACTGGTTATAAATATTCATCTACTATTGAGAATACATCAATTTTAATTGCATCCTTCCAAATGTCTTTCGAGTTAGACTACTGAGCATTCGCAATGCTTTGAATCTGAAACTTAGAAAATTCAGGCTAACAATTTTTTTCTGCAACTGTAAATAGTCTACCATTTATTTCTTGAAAAAAAAGGACGCCCTTTAAGTGACTTTTGTATTCCTGAATGGTAGAAGTCTTCCGCCTGGGATCGAACTAGTGTGTGACAGCCGTATGCAACTCTCTGTTGATTACGCGGTATGGCAAATGTCTCATTTCCGGTGTGGAATATGTTGAAAATAGCTCAACAAATTGCTGTATCTATTCCAATAAATATTTCCATGAAATTGTGTTTTCTTTCTGTAAGTGGCGCCAGGAAACTTACTTTCTGGACAGTCCTCTTAATTGCGCTCAAGTAGCTAAAATTTGTATAGGTACTTGTTTTCACATTATTAACATGGTGGAAAAAAAAAAAACTTTTTATCTGTCCCATGAGAATGTTTGCTATGTTAGTCCGTTTTGTGTGACAGTCGGAATTGGACTGTTTTTCCGTTATCTGAATATATAGGAATTAGTCTTCCGCCTGGGATCGAACCAGTGTGTGACAGCCGTCTGCACCACTCTGTTGATCCCACGGTATGACAAATGTCTCATTTTCGGTGTGGAATATGTTGAAAATAGCTCAACAAATTGCTGTATCTATTCCAATAAATATTTCCATGAAATTGTGTTTTCTTTCTGTAAGTGGCGCCAGGAAACTTACTTTCTGGACGGTCTTCTTAATTGCGCTCAAGTAGCTAAAATTTGTATAGGTACTTGTTTTCACATTATTAACATGGTGGAAAAAAAAACCTTTTTTATCTGTCCCATGAGAATGTTTGCTATGTTAGTCCGTTTTGTGTGACAGTCGGAATTGGACTGTTTTTCCGTTATCTGAATATATAGGAATTAGTCTTCCGCCTGGGATCGAACCAGTGTGTGACAGCCGTCTGCACCACTCTGTTGATCCCACGGTATGACAAATGTCTCATTTCCGGTGGGGAATATGTTGAAAAATAGCTTAACAAATTGCTGTATCTGTTTCAATAAATTTTTCCATGAAATTGTGTTTTCTTTCTGTAAGTGGCGTCAGGGAAACTTACTTTCTGGACGGTCTTCGTAATTGCACTGGAGTAGCCAAAATTTGTATAAGTACTTGTTTTCACATTATTAACATGGTAGAAGAAAAAAATAACTTTTTGTATCTGCCCCATGAGAATTTTTGCTTGTTAGTCCGTGTTGTATCACAGTCCGGAATTGGCCGGTTTTCCGTTATCTGAATATATATGAATTAGTTTTCTTTAGTTACAGGAGAATGGAGAAAGTTACACAACGGAGAGCTTCACGCATTGTATTCTTCACCTGACATAATTAGGAACATAAAATCCAGACGTTTGAGATGGACAGGACATGTAGAACGTATGGGCGCATCCAGAAATGCATATAGAGTGTTAGTTGGGAGGCCGGAGGGAAAAAGACCTTTGGGGAGGCCGAGACGTAGATGGGAAGATAATATTAAAATGGATTTGAGGGAGGTGGGATATGATGGTAGAGACTGGAATAATCTTGCTCAGGATAGGGACCAATGGCGGGCTTATGTGAGGGTGGCAATGAACCTCCGGGTTCCTTAAAAGCCAGTAAGTAAGTAAGTAAGTAAGTAAGTTTTCTTTAGCAAAAATCTTGAAAAAAATTAACTTTCTTGTTATACAAAGTAAGGAGACAATATTTATTACTGTGCTAAAAATATAGATATACATTTTTTTTTACGAAAATATACCTTTTAGGTTGAAATTCATTAATCTATGTACACCCATTCTGGAGTACCGTAATTAATTTTTCCCTATACAAAATGTGACTTTTCAGTAGATTTTCATAATAGAAAAATTGTTATATAGCCTGAGTCATAAGTATGTTTGGAAAACGCGTGAGCGTGCTCCTGGATAAAAAATAAGAACAATTCCTTATATGAGAATTTGACGGAAATGCTTATTTATTTTAGTAATAGTGACTTTTGTTTTCTTAAGTATCCGAACATACTCTTGTGTTGTTTTTGTTTTGATTTTGTACCAGTGTTTGTTTACAAACAATACAGTGACAAGACAGTAGTACATTGTTTTTGTTTTGATTGGACGTGGTGGTCCAGTGCCTTGGCCACCAAGATCACCCGACTTCACCCCATTAGATTTTTACCTTTGCGGTCACTTGAAGGATGTCGTCTATGCAACACCAGTGAATGATGCAGAGGAGCTATTGCAACGTGTTGAAAATGCATGCCCATTGATCCGTGATGACAACATGGTGTTTGAGCGAACTCGCCAGTCGTGTGTATGTCGTGCTCAGGCATGTGTAAACAATGTAGGGGACACATTGAGCAACTTTGTAAACGTTATATGACAAGTTTCCAAAGATCTACTTGTGACACAACAAAAAGAGAACAAAGACAAAGTATGACCATTCCTCCAATAAATAAGCATTTTCCGTCAAATTTTCATATAAGGAATTGTTGTTATTTTTGATCCAGGAGCGTTTTTCAAACATAGTTACGACTCACCCTGTATAATCAGTTTGAAAGCTAGAGACTGGATTTGCAGTGAAAATCTTCATTTTTCACAGAAATTTGGTCCCTGTATAACCATAAGAGGGTTTCACATAAGTATAAGGAATTAAACATCTATTTTGGAGGGATGTCCTTAAACTTTTGGTAGAAGCTGTACAAACAGAAGAAGAAGAAAATGGTCTCATCTTCAAGGTGATTTACATATGAGTGTGTCATCCATGACTCCACTTCTTGAGAAGTTGTGCAAAAACCGCCAAGTCCAAACATGACATTTATGGTCAAGTCAGTATTTTATAAACACTAATGCGTCGGATGTCGTGGTGGTAATGTATTTAATGATTAATTGCACATAAATCGAAGACACAGTGTTGCGAGATCGGTGATGGTGCCGTCATCATGTCACGATCCATGAGAAGTCGACAACGCCTTGCTTGGAGAGTTCATTTTTCGGCTGCCTAACTATAATAATGTTCCGTTAACTGGAATCTTCCTTCCAAACAGAAGACGTAGAAGTCGCTCTTGTTACCAAGGCTACGGAAACATCTGAACTGAGCATGGAAGCCATGTATTTAGTTCACGGCCTGTGTGAAGTGATTGCCCAGCAAGTTTTTTTCGTTCCCGAGACACATTTTAGGGACCAAACGACTTAAGGCGTTCATCTAGCAATTTATATTAATGATACAGGCTCGAGGCGTTCTGTCCCTAATTGCAATTACCTCCAGTCCTGCACCACGCACCTGGATCGCAAAAATCTACGTAGCACCTTTACGACTTTACAAGAAGCAGCGTTACAAATTCAATTACCGAGGTCATCAGTCCGTGTTTAAGAAGCGCACAATATTCACCAACGCTGTTTGCAGGTTCACCCTGAATCTTGGGAAAAATTAATTTCCACCCACTACTGCACAGTTCAAAAAGTTAGTGTTATAAGTGAGTATACATATTTTCTCTGTGCACTCTAACGATTCTGTACCTTTTCCATATTGCCAATGATAATAGTGTTTATTTTCTTGACCAGTAATTAATAAAAAAGATGTAAATGAAATAATTGATGACGTAAATATGTTAGGAGAAAATCCACAAACGATTAGGGAAAATGCGGAAATTTTACTTGAAGCAAGTAAAGAGATAGGGTTGAAGTAAATCCCGAAAAAACAAAGTATATGATTATGTCTCGTGACGAGAATATTGTACGAAATGGAAATATAAAAATTGGAAATTTATCTTTTGAAGAGGTGGAGAAGTTCTTGGAGCAACAGTAACAAATATGAATGATACTCGGGAAGAAATTAAACACAGAATAAATATGGGAAATGCGTGTTATTATTCGGTTGAGAAACTTTTATCATGCAGTCTGCTGTCAAAAAATGTGAAAGGTAGAATTTATAAAACAGTTATATTACCGGTTGTTCTGTATGGTTGTGAAACCTGAACTCTCACTTTGAGAGGAACATAGGTTAAGGGTGTTTGAGAATAAGGCGCTTAGGAAAATATTAGGGGCTAAGAGGGATGAAGTTACAGGAGAATGGAGAAAGTTACACAACGCAGAACTGCAGGCATTGTATTCTTTACCTGACATAATTAGGAACATTAAATCCAGACGTTTGAGATGGGCAGGGCATGTAGCACGTATAGGCGAATCCAGAAATGCATATAGAGTGTCAATTGGGAGGCCAGAGGGAAAATACCTTTAGGGAGGCCGAGACGTAGATGGGAAGATAATATTAAAATGGATTTGAGGGAGGTGGGATATGATGATAGAGAATGATTTATTAATCTTGCTCAGGATAGAGATCAATGGCGGGCTAATGTGAGCGCGGCAATGAATCTCCGGGTTCTGTAAGTAAGTAAGTAAATGAAATAATTTCCTGCAATCCAAATTAGGTTACAAACTTTCGTTTCTTTTTTCTATCGATCAAAAGGAGAATTTTTTACAAGCATATCAATTATAATATTTAACATCATTGTCTCATTATTCGCTGTTGGTATACAGATTGGTTTATTTGCACTTTATTATCAAGTTTTATGACACACTATATTTTATAGCATTCCCGCGAAATTACAGTACCTGTTTCTAGGAGATTTTAACGCAAGGTTAGGTATAAAATTTCTATACCCTCAGGATGGGCAATTCCTTAATTGAAAGTAGGCAACTTTGCATTTTATTTACTTACGGAGGTTCGTTGCCGCCCTCACATAAATCCGTCGTCGATTTCTATCCTGAGCAAGATTACTCCAGTATCTACCTCATTCTTCACCTCCCTCAAATCCATTTTAATATTATCCTCCCATCTACGTCTCTGCCACCACAAAGTTCTTTTTCCCTCAGGTCTCACAACTAATACTGTATATATTTCTGGCTTTACCCTTACGTGCTACATTTATTTATTTATTTATTTACTTATTTACCTATCTACTTATTTATTTACTTATTTATATATATTTATTTACTTATTTACTTATTTATTTATTTACTTATTTATTTACTTATTTACTTACTTATTTACTTATTTATTTATTTATTGATTTACTTATTTATTGATTTACTTATTTATTTATTTACTTATTTATTTAGTTATTTATTTCTTTATTTACTTATTTAGTTATTTATTTCTTTATTTACTTATTTATTTACTTACTTATTTATTTACTTACGTATTTACTTATTTACTTATTTATTTACTTATTTATTTCTTTATTTACTTATTTATTTACTTATTTATTTATTTATTTATTTATTTATTTATTTATTTATTTATTTATTTATTTATTTATTTATTTATTTATTTAATATCGTACATAAAAACGCTACATGAAAGTACCCCGAAAGAGCAAAGCTCGTGCTCGGAGACAGTTCCGTTTTGATAAACTTGAAAATGACATAAAATTGTACGTGATTTACAAACATATCTATATGTTTTTTCCTTAATTAAAATTTAAGATTCTGATACTAGAGTATTACACAGATTATACGTAATTCACAAAAATAAAAGTTTCTCTTGTTTCTAAAATAAAATTTTACAGAAGCTCTTGTTTCAATTGTTTCACTATAGTTGTTGCTATGACAAATTAAATAAAATTGAAACTATTCTTCAATGAGTTAATGTTTTTTTTTTCTCCTAATCCATACCGCGAAACAGTGGCATTGTTTCTACAAGTACGAATTGGCCTTATCCAGAGTTACTACGACTCTCACTGAGAAGATTCAGAACTTTTTAATAGATTGAGACATGAATTCTGTAGTTTGTAAAATAAACAAATGAAAATGAATGAATGAATGAATAAATGAATGAATAAACAAATGAGTAGATGAATAAATAAATAATTAAGAAGTAAATAAAGTAATTAGTAAATAAACAAATAAATAATTGAATAAATAAATGAATAAGTAAATAAATAAATAATTAAGAAATAAATAAATAAGGTATTTAGCAAATGAATAAGTAAATAAATAAATAAATAAATAAATAAATAAGTAAATAAATAAATAAATAAGTAAATAAATAAATATATAAATAAATAAGTAAATAAATAAATAAATAAATAAATAAATAAATAAGTAAATAAATAAATAAGTAAATCAATAAATAAATAAGTAAATAAGTAAGTAAATAAGTAAATAAATAAATAAGTAAATAAATATATATAAATAAGAAAATAAATAAGTAAATAAATAAGTAGATAAATAAATAGGTAAATAAGTAAATAAATAAATAAATAAATAAATAAATAAATAAATAAATAAATAAATGTAGCACGTAAGGGTAAAGCCAGAAATATATACAGTATTAGTTGTGAGACCTGAGGGAAAAAGAACTTTGTGGTGGCAGAGACGTAGATGGGAGGATAATATTAAAATGGATTTGAGGGAGGTGAAGAATGAGGTAGAGACTGGAGTAATCTTGCTCAGGATAGAAATCGACGACGGATTTATGTGAGGGCGGCAATGAACCTCCGTAAATAAATAAATAAATAAGTAAATAAATAAATAAGTAAATAGTAAATAATTAAATAAATATGGTAAACCGAAGTCCGCAGAAAACGATTGAATGTTGTGATGGTTTTCAAAAAGAAGTCCAGGAGGAAATTAGAGAAAATTCAGAATTTGGAACGTGCTGTACGAATCATGTTGAAAGAGCAGATGAGCCAATAGAAATTGTAACTTTATTGTCAGAAATTGGTTTATACCTTCTTTCGTGAGCAAAATTGTACAATTTGTATTATTTTTTAATAAACCTTCTCCTTAAGAAAGGGAAATTTTCAGATCTTTAGTGACTTTTGAACAACTCTGTATCATGAGAAAATAAAAATAATTTATTCTGCAGAGAGGGTACCGGTATGTCATTTTCTAGACTTGGTAAAACTGAGAAAATTATTATTATTATTATTATTATTATTATTATTATTATTATTATTATTATTATTATTATTATTATTATTATTATCATTATTAGCTGTTTAAATTCCCTCTTACTTTTTTAGAAACCCTCTTTGTTATCAGAACACACACACAGCGAATCTAGTGCGAATGTATTGTGTTTTGTTTCGTCCCCGTTGCTAGGGCAGGCCTCGTAGCTTGCCAACGGCCGTGGTGTGGGTCTAGGTCTTATTTAGACTGCGAATTGCATTACATTCCGCGAACCCATCTGCCAACCAGCAGGAAAGCAAATTACGTTTTTGAGCTTACGAACGTAGAAACCGAATGAGGTTCTATACCCATAGTTGTTTACCAGATACACTGTACCTCATCTCGTTCTACTTCCACAGTATCAAAGTAACTCAGGTCTCTGCACCAGCTCTAGGGATTGTAATTGTTACTTGTTGTGAGGCAAGTTCACCTTAAATTATCTCATGGAGGTCGTATCTTCTGAAGATGAGGCCGCGCTGACTAACACTTCATTACGTCTGTAAGTTCGTAAATTATTTATTTTCTTGTTCAGGCCTGCAGAACTGTAGCTCCTGAGAGCACTGCTGTACTCCCCTTTCTTACCCCACCCACCTTTTCTACCAGCGCGGTCATGACGTTCTAGTTACGCTCGGCTGCATTAACATTCATTCGCGGCGGCAGGTATACAATACGCTATCAAGAATTACAAATGAACAGATAATAAAATCCTTAGGAACATACCTTTAGAAAGTAAGAGAAAAATGAATGAGGAAAATAAATAAATTAAAAGACATGTAAAATAATTTTAAAATGTATGTGTGCTAATAATGTAAGAAGGTCTATCCAGCGAATAGGGATTATAAAGAATGGACACTTCGCGTCGGTACCTTTGATGTAGCCGGACCGATTTCAATGACCTTCAAGCCAGCTAGAGCGTGAGATTCTGCTTTCTCCCTAGAGTTGGCGCTGACATCACACCAGCTAGCAGTCGACACAGCGGAAATATAACACATACAATTAATACACCTAGGTACATTATGTACTCAAATAAAATAAATTGGATCCATAAAATAATAAATCCTTCATTAACTGTAATGTCTAGACTCTAGAGTTCCTTTATAATGAGAGTTGAGACGTTGACCCCAACAACAATTAAAATAGGTAATGATTTGATAGCGCTGAAAGTGGAAAAACAAAACTCTTACGAGAAGTAAAACCATATACCTATATTATATTATATACAAATATTAAACGAATTCGATACTTAATTTTATAATGTATTATATTATTTTATAATATAATTTATGATATCCGAAATATAACATATTATTATTACAATTAGTTTGTCACTGACAAATAAGGAAAAGCTGTTAACTTGAATTTATTTGAAGCAAAGCGTTACTGGATTATGCAATAAGGTAGGCGATGTTTGGATCCTGTGCCTTAACTCTATTCTCAATTAATTATCTTAGCGTATGCTCGATTACACTACCTCTAGCGCTTGAAAGTGGAACTAGCCGCTGGCGCACAGAGAAACAAAACACAGGAAAATTCGCTCAGTGTCCATTCTTTATAATCCCTATTCGCTGGTCTACCTATGTGTATCGTCCTATTACTATTAAAGCCGATTAAATCCACTTTTTGTGTAAAATAAGTTAAGTACAGTCCCCGACTTTTCTTTCCGTGCTCTGTATTCTACTAAAATGAAATAAGTCCGAAATGTTGCTTGCAGGCAACAAACCAATTACTTTATTTGAAGAATTTATTATGATTTTTCGTGCATTAATAAAGTTTTAATTCCTGTTTTTACAAAACTTGTACAGGGACATCATTTTATTTTTACCAACATTTTTAACATTAACCTGGCTATACTCGGAAACACTGTTACCCCCTTCCATTACAGGAGTTTGGTGTTACTAGTGCAATATGTAAACAAATCATTTTACTAGCTATAGGAGGAGAGTAAAGTAGTGTATCCACTTATGTTACAGGGAAATGCGATATTACGATTTTCAGTTTGTTTATTACTTTCACGGTATTTTATCAAAATACAGTAGAGTAGTAACAGTTCTTTTTCATAAACTCAATTCTTCAGGCGGTTGTATTCATTATGTAATGGCTACTTTATTCAGCATATTACCGTACTTTCGGTAACTCTAATCTTCACTTCTGCTCAGTGCACACAGATAAAGTTATTCAGTTATGCTACACATCGTACCTGTGCGAAATAAGCAGGGCCAGATGTTTATGGAGATCGCGAAAATCACGACATAACAGATATACAATAGATTTTTACTAATCTTTACGAATTAAGAGATTCTGATTAATAATATGCGGATAAAATAATCACGACAAATCGCGAAATAGTGTTCTAATAGCGAAATATGAACACATTCGCGAATTATTATTTTTGTGTCGTTTTATAGCGAATTTCATATTCTGAGTTCTTTTTTCGGACTATTTTTTTCTTTTGCATTCGTTATAATATCGAAGTAGGCTACATTACATGGTATTCCAGGTGTTCTGATTACATTGGTGAACAAAAAAGACGGAGAATTCAACATTTCGCTAATAATTTGAAAGTGTTAATTTGAGGGCTGCAAGTTTTTTTTCGTGTTTAATGCATGTGTGTTAAATATTGTCTATTGGCCAGACCGCACCTTTACCAGAACCCAACGAACCTTTAATATTAATTATTTGGAAAGTAATATTCATACTGAGTTAATACTCCAATTTCAAAATAATTGTATTTTTCAAAATTTCCATTAATACCCCCCAAGAGTACAAATCAATCTCCAACAATCTCCGCCGACACCAGTATTAAAAAACACAAATGATAAAGTTAATCTCCATAAATACCTGCCCCTGGAAATAAACTTCAATAATACAGGCTCTTTCTTCTATAGAAAAGCAACCATATTTCTGAAACACACTATACTCTGTACTGTTTATTTCACTGCTAGCAGACTCCGAATGCAACAGCGGCCGTAAGTTTGTGTGGCTGACGGGAGCAAGAACGTTACTGTAAGGGGTGGGAGTCTAGTACATTCAGAAACGCAGGTACAATAAAAATGCAAGTAAAATTAAAGTGATGTCCCTGTATTAGTGGTCTTAACTGGTTTTACTAATAATAGGGCGATAAATAAATTGTACGTTGATAAGTAAGTGATAGCTATATGACCGGATATCAATGCTGTCATTCAACATTGTAACGCACTCCAGCCAAATGAATAAAATATATATATATATATATATATATATATATATATAACTAAATACGTAAGTAAATAAGTAACTAAGAAAGTAAGAAATTAAGTAAGTAAATAAGTAAATAAATAAATAAGTAAATACGTAAATAAATAAGTAAATAAATAAATATATAAATAAATAATTAAGTAAATAAGTAGGCCTAAATAAGTAAATAAGTAAGTAAATAAGTAAACAAACAAACAAACAAATAATACGCGTACTGCAGTTTAAAGAGAACTGGAACATGGCAAAATCTAAACCCGTGAAGGAATACTACTTCCAAAGGAAATAGTAATATGATTATTTTGTTGTTGAAGACGAAAGAATTGCTTGTTTACTGTGTCCCATCCAATTTATTTCTACTCGTCATTTCAATATTAAACCACATTTCAACAAAGTCCATATTAAGAATTATGGAATGCACAAACTTTCGGGTAAGTTCATTATTACGAACTGTATATTGATTATTTATTTATATACTGTAAAATTAAGGACGTCACTCGTGTTCATTTTGAACTGAAATTAATAGTGACTTTCAAGGTTCATTACTTAAATGCTATAAATTTATGTTTCCGTAGGTGATGATAGGAGGAAAGTTTTCGAAAATCTAAAACAGGTTAGGTGCAAGGAAATCTCAAAGAAACTACCGACAGGAAATCTAGCATAATTGTAAACCTTGAAACGAGATAACGCATTATAAAACAATGAATTTATTACAATCCTTTTTGAAAATTACATGCCACCACTGATGGACCTTTGACGACAAGAGAAGGTAAATAACTCTACGCGGAAGTCGAGAAGAATAGAAGTGGAGTGAGGCTGACGTCATATTTCCCCTTCTTACGAGTTCTGCAGGCCTGTTCTAGTTTAAACCCTGGTATCAAGATATCGAAAGTGTCAAGAACCCAAGCTGGATCTGAAGTTTTCGAAGATTTAGTAAAATTGTCGATCTGACAGACACTGCTTGTGTATTTTGTGACCTGGTGGAGTGTAAGAGAAGGCCTTAACTCCGCCAGTATAAATGTATACTAATAATCAAAGCTCGGAACTTGGGGACTTGTGTCTTTGCACGTGACTAAGCGACCGGACTTCAATGTCAACAAACTCCCGCTTCCAGCACGGAGGTACTGTCAGGTCTGCTACAAAAGTGGTTTCTGGCTGCAACAACATATTGATAATATTATGGTAGGTTGAAACACGTAATTTCATAGCATATATATAATAAAAATAAACATGAGAAATATATCAAATTTACTGTTCTGCTGTGTACATTTTATTACAGTGTATGACTATCTACATTCGAAGATTTTTCGGTAGCAGACTTAAAATACTGAATGTTTTCACTGTTACTGTTTTCTGTTCGATTTTCAGCAGTTGCTAGCTGATCTCGTATCTGAGAAAGATAAGTATATCCTACATTTTTCTCGAAAATAGTTTTCAATTAGTATGTCACTACTAGGGCAAGCCCTCTACGTCTCGATCCATGGCTATGGACAGACTTTTCTACGATTTGAGGGACTGCAATGCCTTTCAATGAATTTCGTTTCCAGCCTCTAGTTTGTGTGTGGCACAACTTACAAAATATAAACTCTCCATTCGAAAAAAAATAATGTATCTCCTCCGAATTCTCCACGAAATTCTGTATCTTAAATTTAAAACAAAATGTATTTTCAAACTTCTATAATACCCATTCGAAATAACACGTATTTTCTATTTTCTCAAGCAGACCGTTTACCTTTAATTCTCTGAATGTCATTGGCTTCGACATAACAGTTTCTTCGTCCGTCTTCCTGTCATTAGTTGTGGCCACTTTCTTAGTACACACGACTGTCCCTGAGCACTTGCAGCGTGAGCTTTGTGTACGCTGTACCTGTAACCTTACTCATGCACACGACACAAGTCCCCAAGTTCCGAGCTTTGCTAATAATCAATCTGTAGCCGAAATTTTTCTGGTAATTTTCGATTTTCCAAAAATAATTGGTCCTAACATATACAATTAACCACCCTGAAACCGAAAATCGCTTTTTTGAAATTTTTGTTTGTATGTCTGTCTGTCTGTCTGTATGTTTGTTACCTTTTCACGCGATAATGGCTGAACGGATTTCGATGAAAATTGGAATATAAATTAAGTTCGTTGTAACTTAGATTTTAGGCTATATGGCATTCAAAATACATTATTTAAAAGGGGGGTTATAAGGGAGCCTGAATTAAATCGAAATATCTCGCTTATTATTGATTTTTGTGAAAAATATTACATAACAAAAGTTTCTTTGAAAATAATTTCCGATAAGTTTTATTCCTTGAAAAATTTTGATAGGACTGATATTTAATGAGATAAATGAGTTTTAAAATTAAAATAACTGCCATCTAAGGCCGTGTAATGAATTAAAAAACAAATGACTTCGTCTATAAGGGTCCTTGGACAACAACAATCGAAAGCTATGAAAGATAGCCTACAGATAATGTTTCTGTGTTTGTATGAAGTAATATCTGAAGCTAAAATTAACCGATTTGTATAATTAATTATTAATTCACCATTGGAAAGTGTAGTTTCTCTAGATGGACATAATGCTATAATGTTATCACAGTAACTTCTGAGTGAATCGAGGACAGGTAAGATTAAAATAGTTTCTTATGCACAGAAAACTTGATAGGCTATTCTGTACATTCGTTTCCTGTATTTCCTAAAATAATTTTTATGACCAAATGAGTGGTCTCTGGATCAAAATGATCGCATTTTAATTATGCAAATACAATTTAAATTAAGAAACATTTATCCTTATATCAAACACGAATGTTCCCTGGATCAAATGTCCTATTTTAATTATGTAATTACTTTATATTTATTTCTAACGGGTGCAGCGGAGCGCACAGGTACGGCTAGTAAGTAATAATAATGAAATACAATTCAAAATGGAATACGTTGTAGGCCAACCTTAAAAAAAAATGTTAAATTTTGAAGTGGTAACAAAAGTTATTGGTAAATCCCTTGGGATTTAAATCAGTTTGAGTGTCACTGGTGCATGATCACTGCTGTATGATCACTCTTATTAATTATTGTTGGAGTACTTTTGTCTGTGGCCGACATTAATCATCATAGGGACGAGCACACTTGAGAACCTAGCGTTAATGACCACGGCAGAATGTTGTGCTGTTTTTATTTGCATACCTAAGTATCCGCCGAGTGTTCCGTACGGTACGACCATTAACTTCTCTAACCCAATCACCAAGCACCGTCGTCGTCATCATCATCATCATCATCATCATCTTCTTATTTTTATTATTATTATTTACTTACGGCTTTTAAGGAACCCGGAAGTTCATTGCCGCCATCACATAAGCCCGCCATTGGTCCCTATCCAGAGCAAGATTAATCCAGTCTCTACCATTATATCCCACCTCCCTCAAATCCATTTTAATATTATCCTCCTATCTTAGTCTCGGCTTCCACAAAGGTCTTATTCCCTTCGGCCTCCCAACTAACACTCTATATGCATTTCTGGATTCGCCCATACGTGCTACATGCCCTGCCCATCTCAAATGTCTAGATTTGATATTCCTAATAATGTCAGGTGAAGAATACAATGCGTGCAGTTCTGCGTTGTGTAACTTTCTTCATTCTCCTGTAACTTCATCCCTCTTAACCCCAAATATTTTCCTAAGAACCTTATTCTCAAACACCCTTAATCTCTGTTCCTCCGTCAAAGTGAGAGTCCAAGTTTCACATCCATATAGAACAAGCGGTAATATAACGGTTTTATAAATTCTAACTTTCAGATTTTTTGACAGCAGATTAGATGCCAAAAGCTTCTCAACCGAATAATAACAGGTATTTCCCATATTTATTCTGCGTTTAATTTCCTCCCGAGTATAATTTATATTTGTTACTGTTGCTCCAAGATATTTGAATTTTTCCACCTCTTCGAAGAATAAATCTCCAAATTTTTGTATTTCCATTTCGTACAATATTCTGGTCACGAGACATAATCATATACTTAATCTTTTCGGGATTTACTTCCAAACCTATCTATTTACTTGCTTCCAGTAAAATTCCCGCGTTTTCCCTAATCGTTTGTGGATTTTCTCCTAACATATTCACGCCATCCGCATAGACAAGCAGCTGATGTAACCCGTTCAATTCCAAACCCTCTGTGTTATCCTGAACTTTCCTAATGGCATACTCTAGAGCAAAGTTAAAAAGTAAAGGTGATAGTGCATCTGTTTGCTTTAGCCCGCAGTGAATTGGAAACGCATCTGAGAGAAACTGACCTATACGGACTCTGCTGTACGTTTCACTAAGACACATTTTAATTAATCGAACTAGTTTCTTGGGAATACCAAATTCAATAAGAATATCATATAAAACTTCTCTTTTAACCAAGTCATATGCCTTTTTGAAATCTATGAATAATTGATGCACTGTACCCTTATACTCCCATTTTTACTCCATTACCCGTCGAATACAAAATATCTGATCAATAGTTGATAGCCACCGGCGTGGCTCAGTCGGTTAAGGCGCTGCCGGTATGAAGTTGCGTTCGGGCGCGGGTTCGATCCCCGCTTGGGCTGATTACCTGGTTGGGTTTTTTCCGAGGTTTTCCCCAACCGTAATGTGAATACAAGGTAATCTCTGGCGAATCCTCGGCCTCATCTCGCCAAATATCATCTCGCTATCACCAATCTCATCGACGCTAAATAACCTAGTAGTTGATACAGCGTCGTTAAATAACCAACTAAAAAAAAATAGTTGATCTAGTATTAAAAAAAGTATGTTTAAAAAGTGAAATAAAATGTTATGATTCACACTTGTATGTACATTAATTACTTTCCTGATATGTATTGAATAAAATCTTATTTATTCAGTTATCATCCTAATGTTACAAATAAAAGTAATGTAAATTTTATTGAATTATTAATTTACTACATTTCTCTTTCTATTTACAAAGTCAATAAAACTAATGTAAACTCTGTTGAAAATAATAAATAAATAAATAAATAAAATACAAAATAAATAATACGTCCTTCTGGCAGGAGAATAGGGTACTACCGGCAGGACCCATAACTTGCGTATTGTCGGTAGGAAGTTACAAAAATACGTCCTGCTAGAAGGACAGCGTATGGAAAATATTGTTTGAGAATCTGTCGTACCGGAAGTACAACTTGCTTTGTACAAAAGTCCTCCTGGAAGTGCTTCGGGAAGGACATGACTCTGTACGATTAACCATTAATTGCACTATTTTAATCTGTTCTAAGACAAACTGGATAAGCTCTATGGAAAATGTGCACCAGAGCTAAATTTAAAAGGAGTGGTATTTTTTTACACGTTTCTGGGAACCCTAATGACGACATACTGTACGTGGGTGAGAGACTAAAGGCCCATTCACAATGAAAATTAAACATAACCGTAACATAAACACAAGTTTGCGCCCAGGCTACCAAATGGGATCATTCACAATGATATAAACATTACCGTAAGACGTTAACATGAAAGTTTGCAAACTCCAAACTTTCATGCTTATTTCAAAGGCATGATGAGGGCCGATAAGCTGATACAATAACAATAGGAGTTTTGTCAGGAACCGTCTGTGCTTATCTATTTAACAAATATTATTAGTTTACAATATTTGTCACATTTATTTAGTTTTTAACGTTTTCGGCTTAATTAAGCCATCTTCAGAATAGTTTATGCCTATATACATGAAAGTAGTACTAGGCATATATTTTTATTTTTATTTTATTGGATTATTTTACGACGCTGTATCAACATCTAGGTTATTTAGCGTCTGAATGATATGAAGGTGATAATGCCGGTGAAATGAGTCCGGGGTCCAGCACCGAAAGTTACCCAGCATTTGTTCCTATATGGTTGAGGGAAAACCCCGGAAAAAACCTCAACCAGGTAAGTTGCCCTGACCGGGATTCGAACCCGGGCCACCTGGTTTCGCAGCCAGACGCGCTGACCGTTACTCCACAGGTGTGGACCCAGGCATATATATATATATATATATATATATATATATATATAGGCTTAAACTTTTCTGAAGATGCTTATATACATGAAAGTAGTACTAGGGATATATATATATATATATATATATATATATATATATATAGGCATAAACTTTTCTGAAGGTGGCTTAATTAAGCCGAAAACGTTAAAAACTAAATAAATGTGACAAAACTTGTAAACTAATAATATTTGTTAAATAGATAAGCACAGACGGTTCCTGAAAAAACTCTTATTGTTATTTCATGCTTATGCTTACGTGATTTGCAAACAGAACACAATCGTGGAGCGCTGAAGTATACGACAGAATATGTGGAAATGGCGTTGTTATGTTTCCATGGTTAGCAAGTATGTTTGCTGTTATGTTTATGTTCCCATCGTGAATGATGGCATGACTTCTTGATTTTACCGTAACGTTAAGTTAACGCTTACGTTATGTTTAATTTTCATTCTGAATGAGCCTTTAAGGCCCATCCACAGTGAAAATTAAACATAACCGTAACATAAACACAGAAGTTTGCTCCCAGGCTACCAAATGGGATCATTCACAATGATTCACATAAGCATTGACATAAACATTACCGTAAGACGTTAACATGAAAGTTTGTAAACTCCAAACTTTCATGCTTATGCTTATGTGATTTGCAAACAGAACACAATCGTGGAGCGCTGAAGTATACGACAGAATATGTGGAAATGACGTCGTTGTTATGTTTCCATGGTTACCAAGTATGTTTGCTGTTATGTTTATGTTCCCATCGTGAATGATGGTATGACTTCTTGATTTTACCGTAACGTTTATATTCTTAAGTTAACGCTTACGTTATATTTAATTCTCATTGTGAATGAGCCTTAAAGCCCTCTCGCTCAGGGACTGTTTAAGTACCATAATTTTGGAACACGTGCATGTCAGCGTAACCAGCATTTTTGTGGCCCTTGGAATACATCGTTGTCGGCTGGGAGCTACCTATTGCAATGCATTGACCCCCGACGTGCCTGCTACATAGCCCGTCATGTTGAGTGACATTTTGTGTACATCAGCTCCCTGTATCACGCACGACCTTGAATGCCCCAGCCAGCCACCTACCATACACGCTCTTCTGCCTTATTATGTTACCATGAGGCGAATCAATGGGGCGATGCTCCGAACTGAATTAGACCATTGATTTTGCACTCATCACGCGCCACTTTATTATTCAGTTACATCACTGGATTTGTCGATATTTCGGTTGCAGCCAGTTTTGGAACAGCCTTGCCGGCGGCTGTCAGCTCTTGCACTGGGGTAGTCGTGATGGCATGCGCAAAATTGTCATACACAGGGGCGGCTTTCGAAGAGGAGCTGCAGCACCCCCAGACATTTGTGGCTCTTGTCTCGTTTTATGTTGTAAAATACATTTATTATACAGTCTCTATTTAGCGGCTGGAATTTTTAAAAAAAACTTCACTCTCAATGACATGCACGCAATCGTTAGTGAAGTCACTTCCTCCCCTGGTGCTGCCAGAGCGAAACCAGAGACAAGGACTATAGGGTGAAGCTATTTCCTCCCCTGGAGCTGCCAGTCTCGTCTCGGATGCTTTGCGCGTTAGTTTTACCCCTCCTCCCTGCAGTCCCTTGCCGTAAATCCAGAGTTTCCAGGCGCTGCAAAATTTGCAGCTGTTTGTCAGTAGCGCGCAGTTTTAAATACATTTTCTTTAATGTTGTGAGTATAACAAGTGCAACAATGTTTAATTCTGTACAATATTTACAGTCTATTCAGTTCAGTACCTTAACAATTCAGGAGAAATGTGAAATTAAGTGCCCATCAGTTGAATCTCATAATGGAAAGAGCCGCTAAACAAAACAGCCTACAAAGGCTCGCATATTTTTTGACAATTTATCCAGTATCCTGCTTTCTTCTCTCGATCTCCACACAGTCTGCATTAGATTAATGTGTTTCAAAGACAATTCCATCAGCTGGGGCAACAAAATGGATTTAAAATAAGAACAGTAAATGTTGTTCATGAGAAGAAGGAGCCATTGCTGGAATGTTTTCAAACCATAATGGAATCTGAAACATCTAACATCACAATAAATGAGGCAAGAGCCCTGGTGCGTACTCTTGAATATCCTGAATTCAATTTCTGGCTCAATTATTTTTTTCATTTCCTGATGTATCATGTATATATATTATACAACCAACTACAACATCGCCAGTTAGATATTTCTAAGGTTCAAATCTGCATATAAAAATTAATTTATGGTTTATTTAACGACACTCGCAACAGCAGGGGTTATATCAGCGTCGCCGGTGTGCCGGAATTTTGTCCTCAGGATTCTTTTAAATGCCATTAAATCTACTAACATGAGCCTGTCTCATTTAAACACAACTTACAAGATAAGGCGCATGGAACTAATCTTTAAATAAAGTAAGTTGCTTGGTTTATTTTTGTATGCAGCCCCCTTAATTCAATACCCACGAGCCGCCACTGGTCATACAGTATTCCGATTTTAATGTTTTCAAAATTGAACAAATATACAGGGTGATTCAGACCATCCGTAACAGTCATTTACTTCGGAAACTAGTGCATTAAAATTTTCGAGAAAAAAATATTTATCACTAAACCACATGTGAACTTTCACTTGGGCTTCATTTCATCAATCATCTATAACAGGAAGTAGGGTCAGTGGCGTATCACTTTAAAATTTCAAATGGGAGTATGGGTCAAATAGGGTCCCATTTGATAGAGCGCTTCAAAACAAACAACTTTCATAGGAAACGTTTTTATTAATTCCTCTTCTTTCAATGAGAAAACGTACGAAAAGGGAATAGGTGATTCGGACCACACGTAAGTCATTTATTTCGGAATCTAGTACATTAAAATTTTCTAGACAAAAATATTTGGGCCGTATTCATAGACATTTTTAGCGCGGGCTTCCGGTGGATTATCAGCGTTTTTCGTATTCATAAACCAGTGTTAGCGATAGGATATGATTTGAATTCTGTACTAGTAACCAGTGGATAGCCGGGGCTAGCTTAGTACGCTCGTAGCGCGTGCTGCGAAATGTCTATGAATAGCACCCTATATTACTAAACCACATGTAAACTTGTACTTGAGCTTGATTTCATTAATCAGCTCTAACAGGAAGTAGGGTCAGTGGCGTATCACTTTAAAATTTCAAATGGGAGTCCGGGTCAAGTAAGGTACCATTTGATAGAGCTCTTCAAAACAAACAACTTTCATAGGAAACGTTTTTACCAATTCCTAAAATGTCAACATTAATTGTCTTGTCCACACCTGTGGAGTAACGGTCAGTGCGTCTGGCCGCGAAACCAGGTGGCCCGGGTTCGAATCCCAGTCGGGGCAAGTTACCTGGTTGAGGTTTTTTCCGGAGTTTTCCCTCAACCCAATACGAGCAAATGTTGGGTAACTTTCGGTGCTGGACCCCGAACTCATTTCACCGGCATTATCACCTTCATTTCATTCAGACGCTAAATAACCTAGATGTTGATACAGCGTCATAAAATAACCCAATAAAAAAATTAATTTTCTTGTTTACATTTTCGCCTTTTAACATTTCTCAATATTGATGGCATTATCTTTTTGTACGTTTTCTCATTGAAAGAATAGGAATTGGTAAAAACGTTTCCTATGAAAGTGTTTGTTTTGAAGAGCTCTATCAAATGATACCCTATTTGACCCATACTCCCATTTGAAATTTTAAAGTGATGCGCCACTGACTCTACTTCCTGTTATAGCTGATTGATGAAATCAAGCTCAAGTGAAAGTTCACATGTGGTTTAGTGATAAATATTTTTTTCTCGAAAATTTTAATGCATTAGTTTCCGAAATAAATGACTTACGGGTGTTCTGAATCACCCTGTATGAACATTGTTAAAATATTATCATAAAAATCGTCTGAAATATAAAGAAGAACAATATGTTTATTCTACCAGAAGAAATATGACACGTCCTGTAGCTGCATCTAAATGTTATACAGGGATATCATTTTATTTTACTTCAATTTTTATTGTACCTGTGTTTTTGAATGTACTTCACTCCCACCCCTTCTACTAAGGAAGTTCCAACTCCACACAGAACCAAGACCGCAGAAGTAAGCAGTACTGAGTTACTGGGTATAGTACGTTCCAGAAATATGTTCGCGTTTTCCAGTGACGAAAGAGCTTTCAATATTGAATCATATTTTCGCACAGGTACTGTCCGTTTGCCTACGTCGCATCCCGATTTCCCCCACCTGCTTCTGCTCGCCCCTCTGTAAAAGCTGGGCTGTCTTAGCTCTTTTCTGAAAACATTAATTTCTCTTAGGAATTGGACGTTTACGTAATATTATATAGCTGTTTAATTTAACTTAAATAAAAGGGCCTCGTTAAGTAATTAACTGTCACGTGATTTCCTCCCTTTCTACAATCGTGCGGCATAACCACTTGGACGGACAGTAGATAGCATGTCTGAGTAATTTTATATTTTCGGGTCGGGCAGAAGTGAAGATTGAATTCACAGTACGTAGAGTAGGTACAGAATTATTTCAACATGAGTTACTAGTACGAAGGACGAAACTGGCAATTGGAATTAGATGCAATAATCTATAGTGCGATAATATGCACAAAAGAACTGAAGCCTGTATCGAAATGAACGGCCACCATTTTCAAAATTGTGTTTAAATATTCATATTATGATTATTTTTCAATTTCACTTCTTTCTCTATATTGTACGCTAATGTGCTGTAGACAGTATAATATACACTGCATAATGAATACGTTCGCATGGATAACTCACTTCGTGAGTAAAAACACTTATTCTTAATACAGTACTGTACTTTGATTAAAGAAAAACCTAATGAAAATTATCAAACTAAAAATCGCGATATTTCCTAGTTTACGTAAATGGATGAACTACTTTTCTTCCGTCCTATACCTAGTAGAGTGATTTGTGTTTTACGCCAGTATAATCGAACTCCAGTCTTGGAGGGGAGCAAGCGGTGTTTCCGGTTCTCTAAAGGTATAGACAGGTTAATATTAAAAATGTTAGTAAAAATAAAATGATGTCCCTGTACAATCACTGAAATGCTGTACATCATAGCCGGAGTTATGGCCCAGGGTTATACAGGGACATCATTTTATTTTTACTAACATTTCTAATATTAACCTGGCTATACCCATGAATTAACGGTTGAGAATCGAAAACATCGTTTGCTACCCCCTTCCACGACTGGAGTTCGATGATACTGGCGTAAAGTACAAACAAATCACTTTACTAGGTATAGGAGGGGAAAAAGTAGTTCATCCATTTACATAAACTAGGAAATATCGCGATTTTGAGTTTGATAATTTTCATTAGGTTTTTGCTTAACCAAAATACAGTACTGTATGAACATTAACATCAGAATATTAAATATTTTTTTCTCGAAATCTGCTTAAGCTATAGAGCTGACGTTTTGCAACACATGGGCAGACATCTTTTGTTTGTGATGTAACAGTAGTTGCTCTGTTAATTTTATTCATTTCCTTACAAATATTTTCCATGCGAATATTTTCAAAATTTTCGATATACTATTTTCAGTAATACATATTTACGTTATCCTATTAGATTTACGAAAACATTGTTTCAGTGCGTTTAAGGCTACTAAAGAAAAATATCTGAAAATTTCACTTTTCTGTAAAAAAGATAGTTGAGAAAATATTCCTTTTGAATAAGAGAGCAAACTTGTGAAAAATGAGCATTAAAATTAAAACTTACATTCTTATAATGCACTTACACTTCTCAGAAAAATCTAAAAATTAACATGGATACAGTTTTAATAAGTTCTCTTCCCTTTATCTATTGAATCAGTGCTGGCCATCCCTGTATATAGCTCGACCAAGCGGCATATACTACCTCTTTCGTCTGTCTCTTTCCTTTCCGCTGTAAAGCGCTCAAGCTCTCCTGAGCTCTAAAGCGCGCGCTTGCGCCTATGGGCATCAGTTGACACGACTGTCGTACGGAGTAATGTGAATATTATGAACCTGTCACAGGCTACGCAGTTTCTCCAACCTTACAAACAATGATAATTTCGATTTAGTAAGGGCGAGCTGGCCAACGTCTGCCAGGCTTATGTTGCAGATATGTCTCTTAAATATTTGGAGGTGTAAAAAACGCAAAATTCGACCCTTGGCGGGCTCACCCTTCTCTTACAGAACGCCTCAAATAACTGTTTTGTACTAAATTGAACATAACAAAGTTTCAATAAAATTACAAAAGCAATACAAGTAATACAAAACAGGGACAATTACGAATATAAAGTCCACACCTGTGGAGTAACGGTCAGCGCGTCTGGCTGCGAAACCAGGTGGCCCGGGTTCGAATCCCGTTCGGGACAAGTTACCTGGTTGAGGTTTTTTCGGGGTTTTCCCTCAACCCAATACGAGCAAATGCTGGGTAACTTTCGGTGCTGGACCCCGGACTCATTTCACCGGCATTATCACCTTCATATCATTCAGACGCTAAATAACCTAGATGTTGATAGAGCGTCGTAAAATAACCCAATTAAAAAAATGAAAATAAAAAAAAGTTAGTACCGTAGTGCTGTTAACAGTAGCGAGTTGCTAACCGCATTTTCCACGAATATGTTACCCTATTTGTTGTATCCCATTTTTTGCTTCCGTTTGCAAATGGATGTCAGTCCCCGCTCTTATCAAGTTGCATATGTGACGATGTGAGCACGTCAGCGAGCATTTGTTACATATAATAATGTCATTTGACACATGTGCAGTTTTTTTGTCCCCTCGTCGAATTTGCTCGTCTTTCTCACTGCCTGTGCACCCCGTCTCTTTGCATCCCATGACCATGTGCTCTGTGAACTAGAATGCTGTTAATTCACACATTTCCTGCTCTGTTATTCTTGCTTGTTCGATTATGGAGGGAGGGCTTCTGTAAGATCCGGGGTGTATTCCACCAAGCATTTTTCAGTCTCATTAATAAACAATTTAACTCCCAGTTTGTCTGTATTTTCTACGTTTTCCGAAGTATTTGCCATTTACAAACACTCCCTGCTCTTTCTTGGTAGAATGCTACATATTATTTATGCATATATTATGCTGAAGAAGTCTTTAGACACAAGTAACTGTAATACAGTGAAACCTGCCTTTGCGGTCACTTCATTTAAACGGCCACCTGGCCGAAAGGCCAATTTTCTCTGGAACCAATTGGATTTTCCATAAGATCAATACAAATTCTCTCTTTATTTAGCGGCCACCTCATGCTTCGGCCAGCAGCCGGGATCTCTTTGGATTGGAACCTGACTATAACAGTCACTGTCCAACAAAAATTTTTTCACGGATACTGTCTGACCTATTTTTTCGATGGTTAGAGGACAGAGAGCAATATCACGAGTACAATAGCTAAGTGTACAACAGTACACTCTCCATATCTTGGGGTTAGTTGGTTAGTTTTATGACTTTTTGTCACTTTCCACTCCGACCCTGCACAGCTATAAATTCTTACTCGTTTTTAAAGGATTGAAACACGGACGTTTTCTATCGAAAATGTCACAGTATGTTTTAGGTCAGTAGTTAATCATTCGAATTTTTTTATATTTTTTCTCCTCTTTCCATCTTTTTCTATTTGGACCAGCTTTTACGAATTTTTCTTCTTTTCATTGAGTTGATTTAGAGGAACTGTGACGTTAGTTTGAGTCTAACAATAAATCTAGAGTGGTATTAAGTTTAGAGGTGAGACGAAAAATGATTGAAGAAAGTGAGAAGGAAACATCTGCGAGAAAAATTGCAGAAATATTCAAATGTGGAAGGACACAAATACACGGTATAATTAAGATGAAATATTGAAACAATGGGAGGAAAATATGCATGGTGGCCAAAAAAGAAGAGAGAATCTGTGTTTAGTAATGTGAATGATTTCGTTTACGAATGGTTCAAGTGTGCGAGGGCGAAGAAATTGAGTTTTGAAAAGGCTAGTTGCAAGAATGGAAGAGGCTGACATTAATGTGCACGAGTGTTGTACGCGCACAGTCCTAAAAAGTCAATGAAATTCAGTACTTTCATGCTGATTCATAAAAAACCGCAACCTTAATCAAACAGCCACCTGATAAAACGGCCATTTTACAAGGTAACTTCAGATGGCCGCTTTAGACAGGTTTCACTGTACATGCGAATATTTTGATAAATACAGTAACTCTAAATATATATAGGGGAAGGTGTTGTACCTTGGGTCAGTTGTACCTTGGGTCATTCATCATTTCTCTGCCATTTGTGTTTTGAAAAATGAAGTATTACAATCAAGTTACATATTTGTACACAAGAGTCCTCTCACAAAGCTTTGGTGATCTTCAGATACAGTGGTTTGCTTTCTTTATGAAGAAATTTGTTTTTTATCTCAGAAAGTATTTTGTTTGTAGTGTGTTCTTTATTTTTCTTTACGGGGCTGTGTTATAATTCAAGACATTTCCAATAGTAAGGTAAGATCTTTGTTTCTTTCTTGTTCGAATGGTATATTAGGTTATTGTTAGAATATAACCTAACTTTTGAAACATGATGTTCAGTTCACAATGAGCAATAGTTGTACCTCGGTCCACTTGAAGTGTTGTACCTTGGGTCGACCCAAGGTACAACATTGAACTGATGATGAGCAGAAGTGTACATATCATTATACATTATTAGTTAATTTAATATAGTTTATTGCTCAATATGTTGGAAATATTATATCGTCATACTTTTATTTTTATAGAACCATGCCAAGAAGCAAGAATGGAAAAAAAAGCAGGAAAAAGTAGATGTAGAAGCACTCCGCATGGCTATAAAAGATGTGTTAACAAATGGAACTAAAGTGCGAACTGCTGCCAAAAATTATTATATTTCGAAAATTACATTGTCTAGGCACTTAAAAAATATGCAGGATTCTAATGAAAATGAGTTTGTGTACAGAGCTAACAATGATGTGAAGAAAGTGTTTACTTTGCCACAAGAGATTGAATTAGTAGAGTATTTGAAACAGGCAGCAAGGCTACATTACGGTCTAAATATAAATGAAGTTCTGAAACTTGCATATCAGTATAGATATGAAAATAATTTTGGCTATACCAGAGAACTGGAAAATCGAGAAAAAAGCTGGCGACATGTGGCTTAGTCATGAGGCTACCACCTCCCTACCAACAAGGTTAATCTAAGAGACAAATTTCCCAACTACAATTCGCAATTGATTTCTGTAGTCATGATGTTAAGTAGATCGATTTTGTGTTTGTTATCTGCTTAAAATGCATTATTGCATGAACATGTTGCAAAGGAATTGTATCTTTAATTTGTTTCCTATTATATTCCAGAAGTTTCGTGATTTTTAGATAATATGTACACTTTGCATTCATATTTATGTTTATCCACAATTTGTATTCTTGTTTCTTTTCTTGTAGGCTAAATTTATAATGTGACCCAAGGTACAACATCGGGTGACCCAAGGTACAACCTCATGTTGTACCTTGGTCCATTATACTTGTATACATTTATTTGAATATAAAAATTATCAAAGTAATTAAATTCGTAAATAAAGATTAGGACCTACCAATGATATCTCAAAGAGAAGCTTCATCTTATTTTATAATTTGGACAACCTAATAATCATAATATGGTAAAAATAGAAATTAAATGTAAAAATGACCCAAGGTACAACACCTTCCCCTATTTTTTAAATAAATGTATTGAGAGTCGAACCTAAGTTACCGTCATTCTTACCAAACCGCGAGGTTTCTGTATGGCTGACAGTACGTTGAGGTTTTTCGAAATCTTGTTTGCTTCAGGATCGGTTAAGTACACAATCCGTTGCCTAGCCTTATCAGTTGTTCCAGTAATCCAGCGATACAATTCTGCTGGAACTTTATATTGTTAGTCTCAGTGAATTGTCCGAACTGTATTGAACAGTACATATTTTTAACTGATTAACTTTTGCTACTCTATTTACAAAACAAACCTCCATCATTAGATGGCTGCCACACGGACAAACTGATATAGACAAATGAAAAATGTGCAATGAAATGAAAAACATAAAGGATCATTCTTGCTTCACTCACTCTTTCAACACAGCTTCATTTCTTATTCTGTCTGTCCACTTCACACGCTCCATTCTTCTCCATATCCACATTTCAAATCCTTCTATTCGCTTCTCTTCACTTCGTCGTAATATTCGTGTTTCTACTCCATACAAAACACTTCACTGTTCTCTTGCTTGGTTCTTTCTCCAGAGGTACGCAGAAGATGCTCCATTTTCTATTAAAAGCTTCCTTTGCCATTGCTACCCTCCTTTTGACTTCCTGGCAGCAGCTCATGTTACTGCTTATACAGGGACATCATTTTATTTTTACTAACATTTTTATATTAATGTGGCTATACCTTTCTATTAACGATTGAAACAGGAAACACCGTTTGCTACCCCCTTCCACGACTGAAGTTCGATGATACTGGCGTAAAATACAAATCACTTTATTAGATGTAGGAGGGAAGAAAAGTAGTTCATTTATGTAAACTAGGAAATATCGCAATTTTGAGTTTGATAATTTTCATTAGGTTTTTGTTTAATCAAAATACAGTACTGTAGTGTTTTTACTCACGAACTGAGCTATCCATGTGGACGTATTCATTATGCAGTGTATATTATACTGTCTACAGCACATTAGCGTACAATATAGAGAATGAAGTTAAATTGAAAAATAATCATAATATGGATATTTAAACACATTTTTGAAAATGGTGACCGTTCATTTCTATACAGGCTTCAGTTCTAATGTGCATATTATCGCACTATAGACTATTGTACCTAATCCCAATTACCAGTTTCGTCCTTCGTACTAGTAACTCATGTTGAAATAACTCTGTACCTCCTCTATAAAAGAGTACCTTACGTACTGTAAATTCTATCTTCACTTCTGACCGATCCGAAAAGATAAAATTACTCCGTCCAAGTGGTTATGTTGTAGGGTCGTAGAAATGGAGGAAATCACATGACAGTTAATTACTTAACGAGACTCTCTTATTTAAGTTATTTTAAACAGTTTTATAATTCCAATTCCTAACAGAAATTAATGTTCTCAGAAAAGAGCTAAGACAGCCCAGCCACTAGCTGGCGAATAAAAGCTGGTGGGGGAAACCGGGATACGACGTAGGCAAATGGGCGAAAGTACCTGTGCGAAAATGATTCAATATTGAAAGCTCTTTCGTCACTGCAAAACGCGAATATATTTTTGGAACGTACTGTTTACTATGACCGTAAGGCTACTATGACTGAATATGCGGTCTTGGATCTGTGCGGATGACGGTTGAACTTATTAGTAGAAGGGGTGGAAGTGAAGTACATTAAAAAACTCAGGTACAATAAAAATTGAAGTAAAAATAAAATGATGTCCCTGTATTTCAAACACTCCCTAATCTTTCTTCGTAGAATTCTACGTCTTATTTATGCAGATATTGTGCTGAAGGAATCTTCTAGACACAACTAACTGTAATGCATGCGAGAATTTTGAGAAGTACAGCAACTCTAAATATAAATTTATTTTTTTATAAATACAGGGTGATTCAGACCACCCGTAACAGTAATTTATTTCGGAAACTAGTGCATGAACATTTTCGAGACAAACATATTTATCACTAAACCACATGTGAACTTTCACTTGAGCTTGATTTCATCAATCAGCTCTAACAGGAAGTAGAGTCAGTGGCGTATCACTTTAAAATTTAAAATGGGAGTAGGGGTCAAATAAGGTACCATTTGATAGAGCTCTTCAAAACAAACAACTTTCATAGGAAACGTTTTTATTAATTCCTACTCTTTCAATGAGAAAATGTACGAAAGGGCAATGCGTAATTCGGACCACTCGTAAGTCATTTATTTCGAAAACTAGCGCATGAAAATTTTCCATACAAAAATATTTATAACTAAACTACATGTGAACTTTCACTAGAACTTGATTTCATTAATCAGCTCTAACAGGAAGTAGTGTCAGTGGCGTATCACTTTAAAATTTCAAATGGGAGTCGGGTCAAATAGGGTACCATTTGATAGAGCTCTTCAAAACAAACAACTTTCATAGGGAACGTTTTAATCAATTCCTATTCTTTCAATGGGAAAACGTACTAAAAGACAATGCCATCAATATTGAGAAATGTTACAAGACGAAAATGTAAACAAGACAATTAATGTTGACATGTTACTAAAAGGCGTGACAATTCCATTAATTTTTTTTTATAAATTTTCAAATTATCTGCCGTTCTGAGCAGCACACACCTGTACTCTTCTTCTAACACTGTCAGTGAATCCTAATACTTCGGCGTGGTCAAGTGACTGCCAGATTTAGAATTTATAAAACAGTTATATTACCGGTTGTTCTGTATGGTTGTGAAACTTGGACTCTCACTTTGAGAGAGGAATATAGGTTAAGGGTGTTTGAGAATAAGGTGCTTAGGAAAATATTTGGGGCTAAGAGGGACGAAGTTACATGAGAATGGAGAAAATTACACAACACAGAACTGCACGCATTGTATTCTTCACCTGACATAATTAGGAACATTAAATCCAGACATTTGAGATGGGCAGGGCATGTAGCAAGTATGGGCGAATCCAGAAATGCATATAGAGTGTTAGTTGGGAGGCCGGAGGGAAAAAGACCTTTGGGGAGGCCTAGACGTAGATGGGAAGATAATATTAAAATGGATTTGAGGGAAGTGGGAAGTAGAGACTGGATTAATCTTGCTCAGGATAGGGACCGATGGCGGGCTTATGTGAGGGCGGCAATGAACCTCCGGGTTCCTTAAAAGCCAGTAAGTAAGGTTACACTAACCCACTTTGATGCATGTGGCCGTTAGGGTTTGGGTTTCTATGACGTGACAACAGACGGAAAAAAGATGAGACTTACATGACATTGGGCAGGACGGACTCCATCTACGTTTCTACGACAACGCAAAACATCACATTGACAAAGGACAAAATATCCATGCCCCAGGCGAGATCCGAACGCACGGCAGTGGCTCCTCTGCTGAGTCCAAGTTAGATCTTGTTTATTTGCGACTACAAATAGAAATATTGCAGTTCATCGCTCGGTTGCTTGTAAACTTGAATTGTTTAGTTCACTGTCGACGCTGTTCTCAGTGGTCCTCACATTTTGTGTGTTTGGGAAGGGGTCTAAAATAGATCACACTTGTTTATAGAGTCACGGTCGTGCAAACATCCTTCATAACCTGCGCGGGAATGAGGTGGTCGGCAATTCTCGCTCACACATCTCTGTCACCGAGTGTTTCATGTCGGGAAACTTAATTCAAGAACGGCGGGAATCTAAAATAAACGGCATCATGCAAAATAAACATACGTTCACCATTTGTGTTCTTTATCTAGTTCCGTCCTCAATCGTGTAGGCCAGGCATGTCAATTGATGCCCACAGGAGCAAGCGGGCGCTTTAGAGCCCAGGAGAGCCTGAGCGCTTTACAGCGGAAAGGAAAGAGACAGACGAAAGAGGTGGTAGCTATATGCCGCTTGGTCGAGCTATATTCAGGGATGGCCAGCACTGATTCAGTAGATAAAGGGAAGAGAACTTATTAAAACTGTATCCATGTTAATTTTTAGATTTGCCTGAGAAGTATAAGTGCATTATAAGAATGTAAGTTTTAATTTTAATGCTCATTTTTCACAAGTTTGATTTTTTTTATTCAAAAGAAATATTTTCTCAACTTTTCGTATAGAAAAGTGAAATTTTCAGGTATAGGCCTATTCATTTATTGGCCTTACAGAATGTTTTCGTAAATCTAATATACCGTATATACGTATTACTGAAGATAGTGTATTGAAAATTTTGAAAATATTCGCATGGAAATTTTTTTGTAAGGAAATGAATTAACAAAGCAACTACTGTTACATCATAAGCAAAAGATACGTGCCCATGTGTTGTAAAAATGTCAGCTCTATAGCTTCAGCAGATTTCGAGAAAATAATTTAATATTCTGGTGATAGGAAGTTGCTCACAAATATCACCTTAAAAGCATAATGCGATAAGAATTTTGTTATGTAATATTAGTTACACTTAAAACAGATACAGTACCTAGGTAACTTTGCTTTGTACTGTAGTATTGTTTTGATTAGTTTATTGATTACTTTTGTAAGGCTAAAGATACCATCAATATAAATTCCAACTTATCATGTCATACTCAATCTCTTTCTTTGGAATATCACTTTCTTTATGAATGATGTGTTTCATCCACTTAATACAGTATAATATTATACTACTATGGAATTTAAGTGAATATTCCTTCTTAATTCTCTATTATGTTATTAAGATTTAAAACACAAGTGCAGTATTAAGAAATCAGTGTCAGTACTTTTGTTTTACAGACAGTATAGATAAAATTAAACAGAAAGAAGGCATATAAAAATAACGACATAAAATTTCACGTTCCGTTTGAAGTTTGTGCACCACTGTTTTCTTAATCCAACAGGTTGCTTATTCATATACACAACCCTTCCTCTTTCCATACTTAGCGCTTGCTGCCCGCGCACGACGTCAAGGTCAGAAAAATGCGCTTGCTTTGACATTACTACTGTAGGCGGATGGAACACTATTAAGCTAAATTGGCGACCTATAAGTTAGTAACTCCATTATGAAAAATATAAATGTGGGAATTTCATCATGGAAAATCATGTATGAATTAAAAAAAAACGCACACTCACTTTACACATTTTAATTGGCACTCTAGTCATATCCTCGAGTAGAATCATATAATATATTATCTTCGCTTCAAAAGAAAGCATGGTCGGTTGAATTGACACTACAATAGAGCGTCTCGTTTACGCACAGTGAAAACGTGAACAAAGTGCAGGTAACTTGTGGGGGAGGACGAGCCGTAGGATAAACGCGAGGGGTGCACAAGGTTTTAGTTACAACATTTATGGCGGATCATTAATTGAAATTATATTTTCCAATAACACACAACACAAAAGAACACAAATTGCATAACGTTATCATATACACTTACTTACTTACAAATGGCTTTTAAGGTTCATTGCCGCCCTCACATAAGCCCGCCAGCGGTCCCTATCCTGTGCAAGATTAATCCAGTCTCTATCATCACACCCCACCTCACTCAAATCCATTTTAATATTATCCTCCCATCTACGTCTCGGCCTCCCTAAAGGTCTTTTTCCCTCCGGTCTCCCAACTAACACTCTATATGCATTTCTGGATTCGCCCATACGTGCTACATGCCCTGCCCATCTCAAACGTCTGGATTTAATGTTCCTAATTATGTGAGGTGAAGAATACAATGCGTGCAGTTCTGTGTTGTGTAATTTTCTTCATTCTCCTGTAACTTCATCCCGTTTAGCCCCAAATATTTTCCTAAGCACCTTATTCTCAAACACCCTTAACCTATGTTCCTCTCTCAGAGTGAGAGTCCAAGTTTCACAACCATACAGAACAACCGGTAATATAACTGTTTTATAAATTCTAAGTTTCAGATTTGTGGACAGCAGACTGGATGATAAGAGCTTCTCAACCGAATAATAACACGCATTTCCCATTTTTATTCTGCGTTTAATTTCCTCCCGAGTGTCATTTATATTTGTTACTGTTGCTCCAAGATATTTGAATTTTTCTACCTCTTCGAAGGATAAATCTCCAATTTTTATATTTCCATTTCGTACAATATTCTGGTCACGAGACATAATCATATACTTTGTCTTTTCGGGATTTATTTCCAAACCGATCGCTTTACTTGCTTCAAGTAAAATTTCCGTGTTTTCCCTAATCGTTTGTGTTTTTTCTCCTAACATATTCACGTCATCCGCATAGACAAGAAGCTGATGTAACCCGTTCAATTCGAAACCCTGCCTGTTATCCTGAACTTTCCTAATGGCATATTCTAGAGCGAAGTTAAAAAGTAAAGGTGATAGTGCATCTCATATACACATTTTAACAAACAAGCAATTGTAACGTTGAAATAATTTAATATAACAAATCAAATTTGCTACTTACATAATGTTGCTTTCAAGCAGCATTTTTTACGGTCATAAATTTCATTCTCTATATGACTAACATAATATCACCGTCTTCTATGACCGAACTAACAAAACTACAGTATATTGGTCTGAAGTGGTCAGGTACAGTGCCTGAATAAATTGAACTTTGAGAAGGAATAATTATGTTTAGGAAATAGTCTTGTCGCTAATCATAAAATGTGAGTCAACAACATTCTTTAGTAGGCCTAATGCCTTCATCTCTGTGTTGATAGATCAATAAAAATTAGCTTTTTTTATTTAGGCGTAATAAATGAATAGAAGTTAAAATGTATAGGAAATTTTAATGTTTTATCAAATTAAGTTTTATTGCTGTCCACAAGCCTTTACTAATTATTACAAGCATAAGATTACTACCAATTTTATCTTTGCAGCTGTCAGCAATGAGTATATAAAGCATTACTGTAAATTCATTCTTAATGTCAGAATTGATTTTGTCTCACTAAACCAAAGAAAAAATACGTAACAATTAATTACGGAAAGTAATACGAAGTATGCAATATTTCTCATAATATGCAGCTTTGATATAAAATAATAATGTTACATTAAATACTCTTCAACATTTCTTAAGTGTCTCATATATTATTCCACATTAGTACCTCACGTTTTAAACAATAGTCCGATTCCCGCTATGTTAATATTTATATTTGTGGTCGTAATACCACACCTCTCCGCTAGATGTCAGCTCCGCGATATTTCGCACTCACGTCAATGCTGCTAGTATAAAGCTGTCCGGTATTATTATAGTAAGTTATTTGCTTTCAGAATTTTTCTTTCGATTCATGATTAGCACAAACATATTGCATTCGCAAATATTTGACTTAAATAAAACCTGATGAATAATTGAGACAGTTTTGGCAAAACTTGCTAACTGAAAAAAACTAAATTTTACAGGAAAGACAAAACACTATAGTAAGCAAGTTTTGCTGTATGTTTCATTTATAGCAGAAAGCAAGTTTTGAAAAAACGATCACACTTTGACACATTACTTACTTACTTACTTATTTACTGGCTTTTAAGGAACCCTGAGGTTCATTGCCGCCCTCACATAAGCCCGCCATTGGTCCCTATCCTGAGCAAGATTAATCCAGTCTCTACCATCATATCCCACCTCCCTCAAATCCATTTTAATATTATCTTCCCACCTACGTCTCGGCCTCCCCAAAGGTCTTTTAACACTACAATGAAGAGAAATAACCCAATTTTACTAAGACGCTTTGAACATCATGTAGAGGCCTGCCTTATGTTAACGAATCCATCAAAATCTCAATTTTGCAGTTAGCAAGTTTTGTAAAAACGGGTCCTCAACTTGTAATTGCCCTATATATCCAGGAACATTACTAAGGGAAAGGAATTCTGTAGATTCCTGGAAATAAATCTTCTTTTGCTGTGAACAGAATAATAACATTGCTGTGAAAAATATTGCCAGTAAACATTTTCTCGTTATTCTGCAATGTCCAAAGGACAACTATACAACGGATAACGAAGTTCTGTTTCCTTTGTGTTCTGATGTACGGCATTGTGAAGATATTTTGATCTTCCTAGAGAACATCTGAAAACTTTGTTTTTTACTTGTGTAGTTAATAGAAGAAACTAACGCGCATTGCATCTTTGTGGAACGAACTTGTGGCAGATACTCCGCGCCAGCTAGCGGGGCTGTTAAGAATGAATATCCAACTGGTTGTTATCAGATACAAACACGGCTCCCTCTTACTCAAAGGACAAAGAGCTGTTGAATCTCGCTCTGTGTGTCTAACTTTGCCAGCAGAAAACCTCTTGTTCAGAATAAACTACGGAACTGCAGCTCGCCTTGCTATCTAGAACAAAAGAAGGCATAAAGGATGGTAGAGTAATTCTGCCTTTTCCCCCTTTACGAGTTTTAACGTCTGGGTTGAAGAACTTAGAATCGAGCTTTCATTTTCTACGAAACGAAGGCGATTGCTGTGCCAGAATTGAAAACCCAGTCTCTCTGTGTGCCATCAATACAATTCTAATACGACGGCCCACTTCAAAAGGGAAACAATTCAGAAGAAGAAGAAGAAGAAGAAGAAGAAGAAGAAGAAGAAGAAGAAGAAGGCTTCCCATATGAAAAGGTTGCCAGATTTGACAAAGCGTATTACATATAATTTGGAAACAGACCTAAAAGGTAAAATGATATGCATTTGAAACGATGAGGGAATCGAATATACAAAATGTCAGAAAAATTTACACCTAAGTAGCGTTTGTGCTCATTTACAGTTAAGAAAGGGGAAAAATATCATCAGATAGGTTAGAATGATATGAATGCCATATACCGCGAGAAAAATAATATTACGGATTTATTGGCATTGATATCTAAACCAATCAACAGCCATCGGTTAAGATAACTTAAAATTTCCATTATCACTCCCATACAAATGATTTCTCAATATCTGAACCGATCCTTTGAGGGCACTAATGGCTATTTCCTTCACAATGCTGTGTGTTAGCCCCAGGTTTTTACATTTGTTGGCAAAGGAGGGTATGGTACTTCGTGCTCCCACCATCAGACCTATTACATCAATGTGGGACAGGCTATATTTATCTTTATAGAACGGGATTGTTGGTTCATAGATCCGTTTCTTTTCACTGTCCACCTCATGCGGTTGATCTGCGTGTCTCAAATCTGATGGTGGGATCGAGAATGTATGCCGAGTTGTTCTTAATGGCAATAATATCAATTCGTCGAACACTTCCTTGTGTGGCTAGTCCCTGCACCTCTTGATGGTCTGTAAACACTACTTCCTTGAGTGCCTCGGCCAGCATAGAACGGACAGCATGGTGACGGATGTTGCGAAGGGCCTCACTAAAGGGGCAGAAGCCAAGGATATGGGGAAGAGTTTCAATCTCGCTGAGACAGCGCCTACAGCGGGTACCATCCCGACTTCTACCCGGTACAGCTCGGACCGGAGCGACATAGCCTACCATTTTAAGGGCGACTATCCATTCCGAGAGGGTTAGACCTTTGTGATTTCTTATCCAGCTGTTTGCTGGGCCGGTCGAGGTGGGTTCCTCCAAGTGGTGACCGGGGGTGCAATGGTGGCTCTCGTGCTCTTCTTTTCGGCCATTTTTCGTCCTATCACCATCCACTCCTCTTCGTTCTCTCTTCTTTTCATCACTATTTCTCTCTGCCGGCCGCCATTGCATGCGGAACGCCCACCACATCATCACAGCCATTTTCACCTCTCCATCCCCGCTGTTTTTGTTCTTGCCACGTCCGCCACCATGACGGGATTTGTTAACAATGCCTGATGAGGCTTTATTCTTCTTCCCTTCTAATTCTTATATCTATTATTAGGTTAAGTTTCTTAGGTTTATAACTCCCGTCTCACCAGCGGGGATCTTTCCTATCTCCGTGGTCCTGTCCCACGGTTTCGAGCGCGACTTCCAACTTGTGTGGCCCGACAGGGCGCCCAGCAACGAAGCAATAGTGGACCCTTCATACTGCCCCTATATGCAAGTCTAGGTGCGGAGCCCGGACCAGTAGTCATGTACACTCACGTAGAACCCCAATGGGGGTCCGGAGCGACTTAAACGTCCCGGTGACCGACTCTGCTCGCCGGGGCGGATATATCGCTCCGACGTGTTACCGCTGACGTATGGGTGTCGCAGTGTAATCAACCACAAGTCCCCTGAAGCTGCGTGCGGTCTCGGATTGCTCCGGCTTTGGGAGGGTCGATCGGAGTTAGCCGCAGTAGTCTGGCACTTGTATTCGGTGTAGAGTGGGAGCCACGGGCGGTTATTCCCGTGGTAGGGCATAAAACTGCGACACGCCTCTGGTGTAAGACTTGCCATTAGGTGTGTAATGACCAGTTTGAAGGGTAACTTGCGTGAAGTGGGTTGCTTGGGATCGGGCTGTGGGGGTCCCCACGGCCGGCACAGACCGCGAAGAATTTTTAGGTGTCTTTTTCTTTCGCCCCCGGTGGCAGGCTGACGCCTACAGTTCCGTAGGGGGCCAGTTCAAAATGGCCTCTTCGCTCCTCTTCTCCTTCCTCAGAAAAAATAATAAAAAACAGAAGACAGGAATTTATACGACTGGTGGTCAAATTTTGACTAAAATTGCTATGGACTTGGACCCTGAGAAAGTAACTGTCAAAGTGCCGCCTCCGAAGTTTATCAGTATCACCTTGGACGGAACAGAAAAGACAATGAAAAACATTAGTCCATTTTACGTGAGACGCGCACTCGACGGACTCGTTGGGAAGGTCAAAAATGCAACTCGCCTACGCAACGGTAGTCTCCTCGTCGAGACGGTATCTCAAAACAGAGTGAGACGCTGTTGAAAGCGAAGTTGCTAGGGTCTTACCCTATTAAAGTCGAACGGCACTCCTCGCTAAACACCACGCGGGGAGTAGTGCATACGGATTCTCTGGACGGTATGTCTGATGAAGAGATCCAACTAGAACTGGCGGAACAGTCTGTGTCCAAGGCTTACCGTTTATTACGTAAGCGGGACGGACAGACTATTCCGCTGAGCACTGTCTTTTTGACCTTCGAAAAGCCTGTCCTACCAGAGTACATCCTTGTCGGGTACGAGCGTGTCCCAGTTCGTGCGTATGTGCCGAACCCAATGCGGTGCTTTAGGTGCCAACGGTTCGGACATACGCAAAAACGTTGCACAAACAACATCGTATGTGCAAGGTGCGGCGGTTCTGACCATGGGGAATCCCCGTGTGCCAGCGCCGAGCACTGTGTGAATTGTGCTGGGGACCACGCCTCCAATTCTAAAAAATTGCCCGAAGTATATGGTGGAGAAGGATATCCAAGAACTGAGAGTCCGAGAAAATATTACGTTTTTCGAGGCGCGTAAGCGTATTTTAGATCAACAGAAAAAGGCGACGGAAAAGTCCTATGCAGCAGTTTTGCAAAAGGCAACACAAGCAATAGATGTATTTACGCAAACGCCACCTCTTGTTAGTATACCTGGGAAGCGTATTGAAAGCGCAACCCAGACGTATGTAGACGTTGCCACTCAGACTGCTGAGTCAGACGACTCGTGTGGCCTTGACATAAGGCCTTATATTCCAAAAAGATTATTACCGTGGCGACAGAGAAAGACTCTACGCCTGGTAGATCGCCGCGACGTCGCGCTCCCTGTTCTGGTGACGGGTCGAGATCACGGTCTCGATCAAGATCACGATCGGGCGTGCGGCGATCTGCGAGCGAATCCCCACGGTCGAAGACCAAGCAGTCTCAGTCAACGGCACGAAATCCTAGAAAAGATAAGAAGAGAAAATCACCCGTCAAGCCACCATGATAATTTAGATCCACATAATGACTGATATCATACAATGGAATGTGAACGGTGTACGCAGCAGATATGCAGAACTACAGCAATTGATCTATCGTGAGAACCCTGCTATTTTATGTCTACAGGAGACACACCTCCGACCTGAACATTCCCTGAAAATCTCGGGATACAATGTTTACCGGTATGACCATCTTGCCGGTATTCGTGCTAACGGAGGTTGTGCCCTCCTTCTCCGCCAGAATATCTTTTCCTCTGTTCTAAACATTAACAGTCCTCATCAATGCATAGCTGCCAGAGTAACCTTACCTACCATACAGTTTTCAATAGTCTCCGTTTATATACCCCCAGATACACCCTTTACAGTACTTGAAATTCAACATATTCTTTCACAGGTACCTGCACCATATCTCATGGTGGGGGATTTCAATGCATCCCACCACTCTTGAGGCTCAAATTCCGATGGCGACAGAGGAAATAAAATAGCAGAGGTATGTACCCGTCTAAATCTTGTTACCCTGAATTCAGGGGGAAGCAACACACCTTTCCTTGGCTTATGGTACATACTCCATGATAGATATCTCCATTTTAGCCCAGTTTTGTCCACGCATTTCGAATGGTCTGTGATTCACGACCTACATGGTAGTGACCACTACCCCATCCGAATGCGTATGTCCGCTTTACGTCCTGCGGAATCTCGATCTCCAAACTGGGTTATTAAAAAGGCGGACTGGGTCGGATTTTCGGAGTCCATATCATTCGAAGATAACGGACATGAAAGTGTGGACTCCGTAGTAGACCATTTCTCAAATATGGTTATCAAGTCAGCGGAATTATCTATCCCCCGGTCGTCCTGCAGGCCAAAACGCTTCTCTGTCCCCTGGTGGTCGGATGCCTGCAGAGATGCAATCCGAGACCGCCGATGTGCCTTACGCCAATTTGAGCGCCATCCGACCCAAGAAAATTTTGTCCAGTTTAAACGTCTTCTAGCAAAAGCTCGTCGCACTGTATGCGATGCTAAGAAGACTTCCTGGACAAACTACGTCAATTCAATGAAAAGGAATGTCCCATCTAACATCGTATGGGACAAAGTCCGCCGAATAATGGGGAAACGTAGTTCTGTAATTCCGGGAATAATAAGCAATGGATTAACGGCCACCAGTCCAATAGAAATTGCAGAAATATTCGCTACCTCGTTCGCACAGATTAGCAGCTCAAATAATTATGACCCGGAATTTCTGAAAATCAAAGATGCTGCGGAAAAACGAAACCTCAATTTTATATCAGATAATACAGAGTATTACAATACACCGTTCACATCCGAGGAGCTGGAGGCGGCACTAGGCACATCCTGACCTCCCTGGCCCTGATAGCATCCATAACCAAATGCTTCGCCATCTTCCGCCTGCTGGAAAATCCTTTCTTCTGGCAATGTATAACAGAATCTGGACTGAGGAAGTGTTCCCATCTGCTTGGCGTTCCGCCATTGTAATCCCCGTCCAGAAACCAGGAAAGGATCCTTCTTTGTCTGGAAGCTACAGACCAATTTCTCTCACCAGCTGCGTATGCAAGGTTATGGAAAGAATGATAAGCAAACGCCTGATGTGGGTACTCGAATCGGAAAACCGATTATCTAACATCCAATGTGGTTTTCGTAAGCACAGATCCGCCGTAGACCATCTTGTTCGGCTAGAGACCGCCATTAGAGATGCTTTCCTGAAGAAGGAACATCTTGTGGCGGTCTTCTTTGATCTAGAAAAGGCTTACGATACCACATGGCGGTATGGCATTCTGCAAACTCTGCATGACTGGGGACTTCGTGGTAGTCTACCAACGTTTATTGCGAAGTTCATGGCAGAGCGGTATTTCCGAGTTCGAGTAGGCACCACACTTTCTAACGAACACCTCCAAGAAAACGGCGTTCCGCAGGGTTCTGTATTAAGCGTTCTTCTTTTCTGCATTGCGATCAATGGAATTGCCCACTGTGTGGGTAACCGAGTATCTTCTCTGTTGTACGTCGATGACTTCAGTTTATATTACAGCTCCCGATATCTTCCGTCCATCGGTCGACATTTGCAGCTGGTCATCAACGTACTATCAGAATGGGCTGTTGGCAATGGCTTTAAATTCTCCACTCAGAAGACGCAGTGTGTCCACTTTTACAACCAACGTGGACTACATCCACATCCCGAATTGCGTCTGAATGGAGTGGAATTGCAATATACAGACACTGCGAGATTCTTGGGCCTTATCTTTGATTATAAGAACGTGGGAGGCGCATATACGTGATTTGAGAAGGCGTTGCGAGAAATCCTTAAACATCTTACGCCTTTTGTCAGGGGTCCGATGGGGTGCAGACCGTACAGTGCTTTTACGCCTTTACCGAGCTCTTATTCGATCAAAGCTGGATTATGGGTGTTTTATTTATGGCTCAGCAAATAACTCTAAATTACGTCTTTTAGATACTGTACATCACCATGGGATACGACTCGCTACAGGGGCCTTCCGAACCAGTCGGATAGCGAGCCTGTATTGTGAAGCAGGAGAACCATCACTGTATCGGCGACGTCATATTTTGTTGTGCTCATATGCTGTTAAGCTCCGCTCGCAGCCTGAGCACAACTCTTACGACTCTTTCCATCATTCGTCTCTTTACGGCCGATACAGTGAAAATCCACGGAGACCTCGTCCAGCAGGTGTGCGCTTTCGTGAACTGCTCTCTGAGCTGGATATACATCTACCATCAGTCCGCACACTGGAGTATACCACCACTCCACCGTGGATTATGCGACGTCCCATGTTTGATATAAGTCTGAGCCGCTGTTTTAAGAATTTTACACCAGCTTTTGTTTATAGACTTCGTTTTAGTGAACTTTTATCCCGATATCCAAATTATTCATTAATTTTTACTGACGGATCCCGGATAAATGATTGTGTTGGTTGTTCCTTCGTTACAAATGGAGAGATATTTAAATACAGACTAAGCCAATATACTAGTGTTTTTACTGCTGAACTCTATGCTTTTTACAGAGTTTTATTGTTTTTAATTAGGCAACCTCGGGGCAGATTCCTTATCTGTTCCGACTCTTTAAGTGCCATCCAGTCCTTGCAGTCTTTTAATTGTGATGATCCGCTTGTCTTAAGAACTCAACAGCTGTTCCATACTCTCCTTTGCTCTGATTATGAGATTGGAGTAGTGTGGATTCCTGGCCATGTAGGGATTGCAGGAAATGAGGCCGCGGATGCTGCAGCCAGGGCTGGCGCACAGGATGGCTCTCTGGTATATTGGCGCGAGAGGTGGCAGGACATTCGAAACTACTTGAAATCTAAAATTTGGTGGCAATGGGAAGGAGAATGGTCTGCACAAGAGGGAAACAGATTACGAAATATAAAGAATACTGTTAGAGTTTGGGATCCGTCTACAAGAGCGTCGCGACACGAGGAGGTTTTACTCACCCGGTTGAGGATTGGCCATTGTCATCTGACACACGGCCATCTCCTACGTGGCGAACCTCAGCCGGAGTGCGATATGTGCCATGTTCCACTAACGGTGGAACACTTTTTTGCGTTGCAGGAAATATGACCATGCACGGAGGCAATATGGAATTCGGCCGACATTACGTGACGCTGTTGGAAATGATTTTAATTGTGCAAATGCAGTTCTGAGATTTTTATCAAATACAGGTTTGGATAAGGTGATTTAGTTTTTTATTGATCCGTTTTTACTCATCCTCCGGACCCTTTACATCCGGAGGTTACATTTGTTGTTTTATATTTGATTTTACATTGTTGACACTTCGGACTTTATACATCCGAATATTTTATAAAATTTTATGGTTTTAAAATATGATTGACAAGTTATCCTCGGTGGCCTTAGTTTTATTGTTTTATTTGTTCGTCTTGAATACCACCTAGTGTGGTAGAATTGCTCACTTTTATGACTGTAGAAATCACCTTATGTATACTGCATTTGTGTGCCTCGTTTTATCGTGACAACGTTTTTAGTTCTTTTAGCACTCTGATTATTATATTATTTATGTATTTGTTACATTAAGAATTTTAGATAAGGGCGCAAATAGCCATAGTAGCTGACGCGCCCTTCTTAAACCCTACTACTGTTTGCTGGGGGAACTCTTTGTTAAGAATCACTCCTTTGAGAAACCTGCATTTTAGAGCTTATAAAATTGTTGTGAAAAATCAAAGGATCCTTGGAATCACTCCATATTCTGTTAAGGGGAGAGGATGGTATTTTTTGGTGAAAAAATGAGTAAATTAAAAAAAAATCCTTAAAATACTCTCTGATATGTGTGGAATGCATAGCATAACATTTTGTGGGTATTTGTGCCCTTATCGGATGTTGAGTCGCCATTTTTAAACTTCCTGCGTTATGGATTTTTAAATCACTCGCCCACTTTTATTGTTGTTTCCGGTAAATTAAATTTTCAAATTTTTTTTTTCTTTAAAATACCCTTTGATATGTGTGGAATGCATTGCATAACATTTTGTGGGTATTTGTGCCTTTATCGGATGTTGAGACGTTATTTTTAAACTTCCTGCGTTATGGATTTTTAAATCACTGGCCCACTTTTATTGTTGTTCCCGGTAAATTAAATTTTCAAAAACATTTTTTTTTCTTTAAAATACCCTTTGATATGTGTGGAATGCATAGCATAACATTTTGTGGGTATATTGGCCTTTTCGGATGTTGAGTCGCCATTTTTAAACTTCCTGCGTTATGGATTTTTAAATCACTCGCCCACTTTTATTGTTGTTTCCGGTAAATTAAATTTTCAAAAAATTTTTTTTTCTTTAAAATACCCTTTGATATATGTAGAATGCATTGCATAACATTTTGTGGGTAATTGTGCCCTTATCGGATGTTGAGACGTCATTTTTAAACTTCCTGCGCTATGGATTTTTAAATCACACGCCCGCTTTTATCGGTTTCCAGTAACTTCATTTTTTTTTTTGCTACATTGCCAGACAAAAATGGATATAATTTCTGAACTATTAAAGATACATGCATGAAATTTAGAACACACATTCTTTAGACTATGAGGAAACTTTTCTCTGTAACAGAATTTTGTTAATTGATTTCATTTTAAAAATACGTCCGTTTGTTTGCAAGAAAGGAAATCAGAAAATTGTTATTAAATTTTAATTGTTTATTTTGCAAACGTAGGGAGTAATATCAAAATTCTGTTACAGACAGTTTGTAGAACATGCTTTTGCAAATACATTACAAAAAAACTGTTTGAATCTATCTTTAAAAACGGTTTTGATATATCGGTTTTAGTACAATCCTGCATTGGGTATATATTTTTTTTTCAAATTTGGGCCCCCAAATAATTTCTTTTTTAAATATTTTTATTTGGTTGAGTTGCCACAGCTATGAGCTCTCTACATACAAAAAATTAATATTTTACACCAAATAAGAAAAAAAGTTTAAAAAAATACCATCCTCTCCCCTTAATGATGTTTTATATTCAGGGTGGGAAGGATATACGTGCAAATATTTTCAGAAGTAATCGGGAATAATATACTGAACCACATTTTGTACCAAATTTCTCGATCTTCGGAGTTATTTTTTTAGACATGAAAAAAATATCATGTTTTTAGGTTAGTTAATACTTCCAGACGATTTGTTTTATTTAGGAATGTCTCACTAGTTACGCGAAGGTCTAAGCTTGTGAGGGTTGTCTACTGTCTAGGCTCACCATGAAGGTCTTTGTTGTGTACCGTAACAAACTATCAAATAATTTACCGCGTATTCAAACAGAATCACCTTTTTACATTGGCACATGGGATTACATCCATTATTTATTTTGTACTGTAATACGTTCGAATTTCATCCTTGGAGTATAATAATATCAAAATACATGCGTATAGTCTAAACTGGCAGGCGTTGCTTAGTACTGCTCAAAAACTTCATATCATAAAATATGTGACACATTTATGGAAAAACTGTAAAGACAAGGAAAAAAGTAAATAGGGGGTTATTTCACTTACATTTTTCTTAAACAAATATCAAATGTTGCACATACACCCCTCCCACCCTGCATACCGTGAGTTTCAAATTAAAATGTGTTCATTGAATTTTTCACAGCAACATGAAGCTTTAACATTTACACTAGTTTTTCTCAAACTTTCAATTTTGAGTTGTTTCCCTTTTGAACTGGACTGTCGGTATGTGTTTGAAACCTGGTTCAGTGGAAGAAGAGGCCTTATGGCCACAACTCTGCCAGCTGCTACTACTACTACTACTACTACTACTACTACTACTGCTATTACTATTACTATTGCTGCTATTACTACTACTATTGCTGCTATTACTACTACTGCTACTGCTGCTATTACAACTACTATTGCTGCTATTACTACTACTACTGCTATTACAACTACTATTGCTGCTATTACTACTACCATTGCTGCTATTACTACTACTATTGCTGCTATTACTACTACTATTGCTGCTATTACTACTACTATTGCTGCTATTACTACTACTGCTACTGCTGCTATTACAACTACTATTGCTGCTATTACTACTACTACTGCTATTACAACTACTATTGCTGCTATTACTACTACCATTGCTGCTATTACTACTACCATTGCTGCTATTACTACTACTATTGCTGCTATTACTACTACTGCTACTGCTGCTATTACAACTACTATTGGTTCTATTACTACTACTATTGCTGCTATTATTGCTACTATTGCTGCTATTACTACTACTATTGCTGCTATTACAACTACTATTGCTGCTATTACTACTACCATTGCTGCTATTACTACTACTATTGCTGCTATTACTACTACTGCTACTGCTGCTATTACAACTACTATTGGTTCTATTACTACTACTATTGCTGCTATTATTACTACTATTGCTGCTATTACTACTACTATTGCTGCTATTACTACTACTGCAACTGCTGCTATTACAACTACTATTGGTTCTATTACTACTACTATTGCTGCTATTACTACTACTATTGCTGCTATTACTACTACTGCTACTGCTGCTATTACAACTACTATTGCTGCTATTACTACTACTACTGCTATTACAACTACTATTGCTGCTATTACTACTACCATTGCTGCTATTACTACTACTATTGCTGCTATTACTACTACTATTGCTGCTATTACTACTACTATTGCTGCTATTACTACTACTGCTACTGCTGCTATTACAACTACTATTGCTGCTATTACTACTACTACTGCTATTACAACTACTATTGCTGCTATTACTACTACCATTGCTGCTATTACTACTACTATTGCTGCTATTACTACTACTGCTACTGCTGCTATTACTACTACTATTGCTGCTATTACTACTACTATTGCTGCTATTACTACTACTGCTACTGCTGCTATTACAACTACTATTGGTTCTATTACTACTACTATTGCTGCTATTATTGCTACTATTGCTGCTATTACTACTACTATTGCTGCTATTACAACTACTATTGCTGCTATTACTACTACCATTGCTGCTATTACTACTACTATTGCTGCTATTACTACTACTGCTACTGCTGCTATTACAACTACTATTGGTTCTATTACTACTACTATTGCTGCTATTATTACTACTATTGCTGCTATTACTACTACTATTGCTGCTATTACTACTACTGCAACTGCTGCTATTACAACTACTATTGGTTCTATTACTACTACTATTGCTGCTATTACTACTACTATTGCTGCTATTACTACTACTGCTATTGTTGCTATTACTACTACTATTGCTGCTATTACTACTACTATTGCTGCTATTACTACTACTATTGCTGCTATTACTACTACTATTGCTGCTATTACTACTACTGCTATTGTTGCTATTACTACTACTATTGCTGCTATTACTACTACTGCTATTGTTGCTATTACTACTACTATTGCTGCTACTACTATTACTACTACTATTGCTGCTATTACTACTACTATTGCTGCTATTACTACTACTATTGCTGCTATTACTACTACTATTGCTGCTATACTACTACTACTGCTACTGCTGCTATTACAACTACTATTGCTGCTATTACTACTACTACTGCTATTACAACTACTATTGCTGCTATTACTACTACCATTGCTGCTATTACTACTACTATTGCTGCTATTACTACTACTATTGCTGCTATTACTACTACTATTGCTGCTATTACTACTACTGCTACTGCTGCTATTACAACTACTATTGCTGCTATTACTACTACTACTGCTATTACAACTACTATTGCTGCTATTACTACTACCATTGCTGCTATTACTACTACTATTGCTGCTATTACTACTACTGCTATTGTTGCTATTACTACTACTATTGCTGCTATTACTACTACTATTGCTGCTATTACTACTACTATTGCTGCTATTACTACTACTGCTATTGTTGTTATTACTACTACTATTGCTGCTATTACTACTACTACTGCTATTACAACTACTATTGCTGCTATTACTACTACCATTGCTGCTATTACTACTACTATTGCTGCTATTACTACTACTGCTATTGTTGCTATTACTACTACTATTGCTGCTATTACTACTACTACTGCTATTACAACTACTATTGCTGCTATTACTACTACCATTGCTGCTATTACTACTACTGCTATTGTTGCTATTACTACTACTATTGCTGCTATTACTACTACTACTGCTATTACAACTACTATTGCTGCTATTACTACTACTATTGCTGCTATTACTACTACTGCTATTGTTGTTATTACTACTACTATTGCTGCTATTACTACTACTACTGCTATTACAACTACTATTGCTGCTATTACTACTACCATTGCTGCTATTACTACTACTATTGCTGCTATTACTACTACTGCTATTGTTGTTATTACTACTACTATTGCTGCTATTACTACTACTACTGCTATTACAACTACTATTGCTGCTATTACTACTACCATTGCTGCTATTACTACTACTATTGCTGCTATTACTACTACTGCTATTGTTGCTATTACTACTACTATTGCTGCTATTACTACTACTATTGCTGCTATTACTACTACTATTGCTGCTATTACTACTACTGCTATTGTTGCTATTACTACTACTATTGCTGCTATTACTACTACTATTGCTGCTATTACTACTACTATTGCTGCTATTACTACTACTGCTATTGTTGTTATTACTACTACTATTGCTGCTATTACTACTACTATTGCTGCTATTACTACTACTATTGCTGCTATTACTACTACTATTTGCTATTACTATTACTACTATTATTGCTATTACTATTACTACTACTATTGCTGCTATTACTACTACTATTGCTGCTATTACTACTACTATTGCTGCTATTACTACTACTGCTATTGTTGCTATTACTACTACTATTGCTGCTATTACTACTACTATTGCTGCTATTACTACTACTATTGCTGCTATTACTACTACTATTGCTGCTATTACAACTACTACTATTGCTGCTATTACTACTACTATTGCTGCTATTACTACTACTATTGCTGCTATTACAACTACTATTGCTGCTATTACTACTACTATTGCTGCTATTACAACTACTGTTGCTGTTATTACTACTACTACTACTACTATTGCTGCTATTACTACTACTATTGCTGCTATATTACAACTACTATTGCTGCTATTACAACTACTATTGCTGCTATTATTACTACTATTGCTGCTATTACTACTACTATTGCTGCTATTACTACTACTGCTGCTATTACAACTACTATTGCTGCTATTACTACTACTATTGCTGCTATTACTACTACAACTACCATTGCTGCTATTACTACTACTATTGCTGCTATTACTACTACTGCTACTGCTGCTATTACAACTACTATTGCTGCTATTATTACTACTATTGCTGCTATTACTACTACTATTGCTGCTATTACTACTACCATTGCTGCTATTACAACTACTATTGCTGCTATTACTACTACTATTGCTGCTATTACTACTACAACTACCATTGCTGCTATTACTACTACTATTGCTGCTATTACTACTACTATTGCTACTATTACTACTACTATTGCTGCTATTACTACTACTGCTATTGTTGCTATTACTAATACTATTGCTGCTATTACTACTACTATTGCTGCTATTACAACTACTATTGCTGCTATTACTACTACTATTGCTGCTATTACTACTACTACTACTACAACTACCATTGCTGCTATTACTACTACTATTGCTGCTATTACTACTACTATTGCTGCTATTACTACTACTGCTATTATTGCTGCTATTACTACTACTGCTACTGCTGCTATTACTACTACTATTGCTGCTATTACAACTACTATTGCTGCTATTATTACTACTATTGCTGCTATTACAACTACTATTGCTGCTACTACAACTACCATTGCTGCTATTACTACTACTGCTATTACTACTACTGCTACTATTACTACTACTACTACTGCTACTACAACTAGGCCTACTACTGCTACTACTACTATTACTCCTGCTACAACTAGGCCTACTATTGCTACTACTGCTACTCCTACTACTACTACTACTACAACTAGGTCTACTACTACTACTACTACTACAACTAGGTCTACTACTCTACTACTACTACTACTACAACTAGGGCTACTACTACTACTACTACTACTACTACTACTACTACTACTACTGCCGCCGCCGCCACCACCACGACTACAGGAATGACTGTTGTGGCTTATTTGGTTCCGTTCATGAAACACATTTAAATCTTACAGCAAATTGTATTTTTTTATCCCAATTCAATTACCCTAATTGCTCTATAGACATTACACGCAATCACATCTGTTTTCTCACTTTTTGACGTTTCCACTTTTGCGTGGTCTGTCACCAATGAATCAAGTACGAGAAGGACGTGTTCGCAATTGGAATTCTGATTATTTGAAACTAATCATACCTCCCACAAATAATGAAATTACCTAGAAACGGATCACCTCTTCGTGCGAGGCGGGTTTGTGTGCGCCTGTTTTTGTCCATTTGACGGTTATTTCATTTCGTAACCAATATGAAATGGAGGAAATTGAATTAGAATCTGTATAATTGGTGTAGTGAGTTGTGCGGTTGCTCCGTCACGCTCCGGCCTTGTCGAGAGGGTTGGGGAGGGCTGCACTCGAGCGCGCCCTGCTAAATTGTCTGCCCAGACTGCTGTCCCCTCATTATTCACCAAGAACATCTCGTTCCCACTCAAAATGGCAGGTACGAATTTAACAATCTTGGGACGTGACTGACTACCTACTACAGTACCTACAAGATTACCCATCTCTACATTCCATAATTACCCAATTACCTATTTCTTCCTCCTATAATTACTTTGACTACCCATCCCTACAGTCGTTGACTACCTGAACTACCCTACTTTACTTTCTTTCTTGCACAATCATGCTCTTTTGCATACTTACCATATACCGTAAACTGGGGTTACTTTGAACACAGAGGAAACTTTGACCATTTTTTCAGAAAATCATATTTAGGTTTCCACATGCTGCACTTGTTATAGATGGAGGTAAATTTGGTATGAGAATGATTTTATGATAATTTACCTCCATATATAACAAGTGCAGCATGTGGAAACCTAAATATAATTTTCTGAAAAAAAAAAAAATGGTCAAAGTTTCCTCTGTGTTCAAAGTAACCCCAGTTTAAGGTATTGCTTTATGCCATGTAACTTGAAGATACAATCGTTACTAAGGAAACCCTGTAAATAAGCGTGCAGTAAGTAAATTACTTACAGCACAGCTGTGTTGTATGTAAATTCTCTACAAACTTGAAATAAATTCACTTGTAAATTAAAAAACTTGCAGGTTAAATTGTCCACTTCAAAATGACCAGAGGAAAAGTGACCACAAACAAAAATGTCCGGAGCAAAATGTCCAAGGGAAAAAGTCCAGTAAAGAATGTCCACAACAAACTGTCGAGTATGAAAAATATCCACTATACTTGTTTTTTTGAAAGATGGGAAATTACAGGACCGTTGCGATCGGAATAACAGCTGAATGTCAAATAGCGTGGTAGGCCTGTTGCTATGGTAACAACGGTTAAGTTGCCAAACCTACCGTTCCCACGTGGCGAGTGCTTAATAGCTCTCTTGACGACATTGATTGTGCACACAATGTCAGCATTGGTACGTTTCGTCTTTGATTCTCTGTCGATTTTTGTATTGTTTTCTTACCTTCGCGTCAATTGTCAATGAATGTTTTAACGTCTATTGCTAGCTTCCATCAGCTGGCAGCATGGCAGTCCATATTAGCACCGTAGTTCCAAACTTTCATGTCCCATCTTTCAAAAAACAAGTGTAGCAAAATGTCCACATACAAAAATGTCCAGTATAAAACAGTCCCCATTAAAAAATGCCCATAAAAAAGTCCATAATTGGAAAATTAGCCATGACAATTTTTTTACAGAAGCAGTAACCAGAAGAAAGACTACAATGTCGTCGTCGTCGTCGTCGTCATCATCATCATCATCATCATCATCATCATCATCATCATCATCATCATCAGCCTTCAAGTATTAGACCCCAGTGGATCTGTTACGGTCTCTTACCAGCGTTTCCTAGGTCTTCCTAAATTTCTTCGACCTCTTGGGACATACGAAAAATCTGCCTTGGCCATCTAGAGCGATCCATCCTCTTGACATGTGTCTGCCACTGAAACCTGTATTGCTGCAGATAATGGACAATAGAGTCAATTTTTAATTCCTTCAGAATATCTACGTTCCGATGATGGTCGAGAAGAGAGTATCCAGCAGTTTTTCGCATGAATCTCATTTCGGCAGTTGTTAGCCGTCTTTCGTCGCATTTTCTTAGTGTCCAGGCTTCACTGCCATAAGCCAAAACTGGTCGTGCGAGAGTTTTGTAGATTCTCAGCCTTGTATGTCTTTGTACTTGGGAAGGTTTGAATACGTACACTGTTGATGGTTACATCAGTTTTTAGAAATTTTGAGATTTTATTGTTTGTAACATCATCAGTGATGTGTGATAGATTATAACCTAAACAGTTGAATGAATTCACACGTTCTATTAATGTGCCATTTATAATGATTTTGGATGGAACTGGATCTTTTCCTAAAAAGGCCATGTTTTTGGTTTCTTCAGTTGATATTTTCATATTAAATTTTGAAGCAGTTATTTGTAAGTTGTGGACAGCTCGTTGCAGTAGTAGAGTAGTTCAGTTGTTTTATTGAGTTGCTAAGCGACGTACCGCATTTTAAATCAAGAGTGACAGAATGGCTGAAATTATACGTTCACAAAAAATTAAAAACATTCCAGTACACGATGGCTTTTCGTATCACTTTCATTCAAGGAGCAAAAAATGGTAATGAATTATATTGGATGTGTGTGGAAAGAAGCACCTGTAATGCAAAATAAGTGACCAATGCTGATATGGATAACAAACATAGATGTAAATAAACCAAGTGGACATTTAATTTTATGGACATTTATATAAGTGGACATTTCTGTTTGCGGACGTATTGAAATGGACATTTTAACCTCCAAGCTTAAAAAAGAACAACTCTGACAGAACAAGCTTTGTTTATTAACATTAAAATTGAACGTGAAGTTTGAACAATTATTAAATATTATGGGATAAAGACTGTCATTCAATTTCGTATATTACAATAGCTTTTCATTTATTTGAACAACGCAAACACAAAAAAGACAAAACAGCAAATAAAACAAAAGAATATAAAAGCACGGTCACCTAGGAAATTACACATTACCATTAACAAAATGACAAACGTTCAGTTCAAAATTAATACCCAGCTTTATCTTTCATGATCACCTAACTACAGTACTTGGTACATCTGTTTTCTACTATTACCAAACTACCCACTTTTACTTTTCATGATTACCTAACAACCTATATCTGCCTGACTATACACATTTACCTTTAACTATCTATCCCTGTTTCTATAATTACCTCACTACCCAGGTCTCCCTCCTGTCCACCCTTAGAACTGACTACATTGTGTGACCACCACTCACATAGTTTCCTAAGTTACTAAGCCTTCTATCGACGTACCTGCTGTTTCTGTAATATAATATACTGTCATTCTCAGAGGAGTTTAGTGCTGAGAGGAATGCGGTTCCGACTAGTCTAGCGCGGTACTGGAGTGGGAGGGGACAATGACAGCGGCAGTCTGGAAGGAAGTACAATCATACTGAAAACATTCGCCCAACTTACAAGAACAGTATGCCTATTAGTTTCCTAACGTGTTTTTGGCGAGATAGAGATATAACCATTCGTACTTATGTGTACAGAGAAGGAAAGTATTGTAGAAAATGTTATTTATTTATTTGTTTGTTTCTTTGTTTATGTTTCTTTGTTTATTTATTTATTTATTTATTATTTTTTGATTCTGGTGAAGTTAAGGCCATCACACCACCAGAAATACAAATACAATAAAATAAATAAAAAGAAAAATCGTAATAAAACTACAATAATATAAATGAGAAGAAGAATCATACTACAAAATTTAGTGATTAGTAGAATTGAATTAAATTTATAATCAGTTTAAATATACTGTACTGCTGAACTCACTTGAGAAATAAAACTACTTGATTTGTATTTTAAGATATCACCAACAATGATTTTCGCATGAATCTGTTTTTCACGATACCAATCACACATATTCTAAAATTCCAATAGAATAAAACCAAAACTTATCCACAGCATGTTTCCTTAAAATGACTTGTAACGGTGAAATATTTAGTATGAGTAATTCATATAATATTAACACAGCTAACATCAGGGAGATGTTTGAGCAAAAATTGCAACAATATATTTAATATATTAATAACAAAATCATATAGGTCTAGGTAAACAATATGTATATGAAATATTCACACACTACTACAAACTGAAGACTGCATATTTTGGACGATTAATACTTCCCACTCCGCTCGGCTCGGCTTGGCTGTAGCAACAAAAGAATCTACCTGCAACCCCCCGCACCGATGGCAAGAATACCTCAGGTCCCAGCGCTAAACTCGTCGGAGGAAGACAGTATCTTATTACGTCTCAGACTCTTTCTGAATTTTGCAGGGATACGTATTAAACGTGTCAGTCGCTGCTTGAATACACAGTCCCAAGTTTTAGTTAGCCTCTCTGCTTAATGATTTAAGACTTTTATTAATTCCATTTATAAGCCTTGCTCCCGTGTGTGAACTAACATTGTTTTTCTCCTTTTTCCAGGTAAGTCAGCTTTGGATTACGTAAGAACTGCCCTTCGGAAAAGTATGCCGCTTACTGCATACATGTAAGTAGCTGCAGTAGTTTAATAAACTATCTGACGTAACTCTCTTCGGACAAAAAGGAGAGAGACTATGTTCCCGGTGAATCAATGTTTTCGTAGTTCTGTGGAGAAACAATAAAGAATATGAGATCATAATGCAGTCATTAGTATTCCCAAACAAATGGGGTGATAAATAAATGCGGGGATTATAAAGACGGAAATAGTTAATTTAACGTACAGTACTTAACAAAAGTTTAAGACCATGAGCAAATTTCATATAATTATTTCCTGGTCCTATATTTTTGTTTCTATTTCTAGTGATTTCGTACTTTCGATTGGCGTAGGTCCGGTTACGTTAGCTTATTCCACAGTGAAGCTATGAATGCCTTTACTTAACGTTATTTCTACTATTATTTTCCTTATTTTGGAAAAATATGCAAAAAATTATAAAACGAAAATAAAATTTTTAAAATTTTTTTCTTTCTGGTACCAATGTGTTCTCACACTTCTCAAATTGCTTGAAAAAATCATCACTACAATAAACATGTTGGTTTAGCATGAATAAATTATTCCGTAATTATAAATGTAACATTTTTACAGTAACAAAATATTTCATTAAAATCATAACTCGAAAACTAAATGTCATAATTTTACTTTCTTTGCGTCGATAGATATCTCACAGTCCAAATAATTGACAAAATATTCATGAGGGAAATAGAAACAAAAATATAGGACCAGAAAATAATTATATGAAATTTACTCATGGTCTTAAACTTTTGTTAAGTACTGTAGTCTGACTTTAAAGTACTTCATTCATTCATAGTATAAGGGCAGATCTTTCATTGCAAATCCAGCGTTCTCCAATCTTCCCTCTTATCCGCCTTCTTATTAGTCTCCCCATACGATCCATTATCTTAATGTTGTCTATCAACTAAAATCTTCTTCTGCCCCGAACTCTTCTCACGTTCACCATTCCTTCCAGTGCATCCTTCAGTAAGCAGTTTCTTCTCAGCCAGTGACACAACCAATTTTTTTTTTCCTGTTCAGTTTCAGCATTATTCTCTCTTGTCCTATTCTTCCTGGCACAAATTCATATCTTGTTTTGTCTATTTCACACGCTCCATCCTTATTCATAGCCAGATTTCAAATGCTTCCAGTCGTTTCTCTTCACTTAATTATGATGTCCATGTCTCTGTCCCATACAGTGCTACAATCCATACAAAGCACTTCACTAGTTTCTTCCTTGGGTCTTTTTCCAGACGTCCGCAGATGATGTTCCTTTTTCTATTAAAGCTTCCTTTGCCATTGCTATCCTCCTTTTGACTTCCTGGCAGCAGCTCAGGTTACTACTTATAAAGTCTGTGTGATGTATCTTGTCTCACTATGAAAAGAGAGAGAAAGGAGATATGTCTTACTTCGTCTGTATTGTTATGGCGATGGGGGAGTGGAGTGATGCCGTCCATCCATCCAGTGGCGGAAGGGACTAGTTGATACATTCTGTAGCGCAAAATAAAATTACAAAATATCTATCTTCGTACTGTGTAGTTCCGTCACTGAGCTTGTCTTTCAAGAAACTGAGTTCCGGCAACCTGTACAATAACAAGGTTTTGAAAGGAATCCTGAAAATTTACAACCCTCCTATAATCTCCACCCTCATTCGAAGGGACTTGGTTTTATTGCTACTGAGACAAGATAAACCTTACCAGGTATAATACACTCAAGTATTTCAAACTGTTCACTTGTTCTACTTCCTTATTTCCAATTCGCACGTTTACGCTCTTTATTTTTCTTTCGAAAACAGTGGTCTTCGTCTTGTTTGCATTTATCTTCATTCCATACTGCTTATAGCTGTCATTTAGGTCTATTTGCGTGTCCCTAATCATTTCACTCTTCTGCTAACAATAGAATAGAATAAAATGTTTTATTTTCGCTGGCATAGTTAGGGCCATAAGGCCTTCTCTTTCTCTCAATCAGCCTTAAATCAATAGTGATGTACATGTTATTTAAATTATGAATATTTACAATACACTGAAGATTTTACAGCAGTAACCTTGACATACATTTTACCTTGGAGCCACAGAATTGTTTATGGACAATTTTCAAATTTCAAATTTATTCACAATTTACATTTTAAATGAATACATATGCATAGATTTCCGAAATGAGCATATGCTCGTGCTCAGGTACAGTTCAGTCGTCTACATAAATTTTACAGAGATCAGTAATAATAATAATAATAATAATAATAATAATAATAATAATAATAATAATAATAATAATAGGCCTAATCATAATAGAATAACCGTGACAAAGATGATACAAAGATGGTAATACAAATTAATTAATAATAATAATAATAATAATAATAATAGGCCTAATCATAATAGAATAACCGTGACAAAGATGATACAAAGATGGTAATACAAATTAATTAATTAATTAATAATAATAATAATAATAATAGGCCTAATCATAATAGAATAACCGTGACAAAGATGATACAAAGATGGTAATACAAATTAATTAATTAATTAATAATAATAATAATAATAATAATAGGCCTAATCATAATAGAATAACCGTGACAAAGATGATACAAAGATGGTAATACAAATTAATTAATTAATAATAATAATAATAATAATAATAATAATAATAATAATAGGCCTAATCATAATAGAATAACCGTGACAAAGATGATACAAAGATGGTAATACAAATTAATTAATTAATAATAATAATAATAATAATAGGCCTAATCATAATAGAATAACCGTGACAAAGATGATACAAAGATGGTAATACAAATTAATTAATTAATAATAATAATAATAGGCCTAATCATAATAGAATAACCGTGACAAAGATGATACAAAGATGGTAATACAAATTAATTAATTAATAAATAATAATAATAGGCCTAATCATAATACAATAACCGTGACAAAGGTGATACAAAGATGGTAATACAAATTAATTAATTAATAATAATAATAATAATAATAATAATAATAATAATAATAATAATAGGCCTAATCATAATAGAATAACCGTGACAAAGATGATACAAAGATGGTAATACAAATTAATTAATTAATAAATAATAATAATAGGCCTAATCATAATAGAATAACCGTGACAAAGATGATACAAAGATGGTAATACAAATTAATTAATTAATTAATAATAATAGTAATAATAATAAAACAAAAATATTTACAATAATAAAATAAATTCTAAGACGGATAATAGTACATTATGCAACGAGCCTATAATGAAGGTAATTAAGAAGTGAGTATGGATATTTATGAAACGAGCGCAAGCGAGTTTCATAATTTTCATACGAGCTTCTTAATTACCATTATAGGCGAGTTTCATACGACTTTTATGCTCGACCATATTTCTAACTTGATATTATTTTAATTTTATTGTATCTGACCTGGAGCAATGTCCGTATGTTGTGAGATGTGTGCAGACGCGAAAGTATTGATTTTTCCGAGGAACAGATGTGCACATTGACCTTGCTAGGCCATAAGAACCTACAGAGATAACATTGAAATAAAATTATACATTGAAAAACGAGATGACAAATTGAATTTATTTGAATATTATTTACAATTAACGCTAATTATTATAGTAACAGAACATAACCTTCTGCGACAGTATTGGATTTCCAGCCTCCGTGACTTTTCGCTAATTCTCTTTCGATTGCATATCTGAGAATAATCGATACTTGAGGTTTTATAACCGTAGAAAGCTGACCTGTCATTGGCTGAATAGTTGTAACCTGAGTCGTCATTGGCTGAAAGACCTGACCTTTAATGAGTAGGTGTACTTTAATGACATGCATTAAAGGCCTGCTACCAGGTGTATAATTACTACATTTCGGCATGGTCGAGCATAAAATAAAATATAAAACCACTTAGCGAGAGTTAACACAACTTAAATAAGCATATAATAGCCAGGAAAAAAATGACGAACTGGAAAATCAACATAAAAGTTCGTTGTATCGCAGACGACAGCAACCGCCGTATTGACATTGTGTTACGCATTATTGGTAGTAGGGGGGAGCCGAAAGTCCACGTAACTGCTGTTCTCTTCGAATCTTCTCGTACAATCATGGGACGTTAATGCTGAAAAACAAAATGTCTACGAGTCAAACTGTTCATTATTACCAGGATAAATACAAATAATACTGAAATATATTAATCAAGTTTCAGTTATAGATCTCCCCCTTTTATGCAAGAGGTATCACATCAAAATATTTTATGAATGGCAGGGAAAATATGAATTTCAAGAACTCTCTAGTGACAGAGAGTGTTAGGCCCGATTGTATAAACCATTTAATCTTAGATCAGAGGTTAAATTGATCCTTGTTTCAGCTGAACTTGGAATTTTGTGTTGTATAAAGTCTAATCTGAGATTAATTTGTCCCAAACTAAAGTCAACTTTGACTGAAGAAATTTCTCCGATTAAGTTAGATGATCCAAGTTCAGTTATTTCTTTTCTGTTTGAAATATACGAGCGGCGATTGTGCAAATAAAATATCCATTATTATTAATATTAATAGATATGATAGGTACATTTATATATATTTCTTTCAATTTCTTGCCTTAATACACAAACAATCTTATATTTTATAAGGCTCTATCGTGTTCAGCAGTATCTAATAACATAACCTATAATTATATTATGTTCATAACAACCATTAATTATTAATGGATATGATAGGTACATTCATAAATTTTCAATTAACTGTATTACTAAACGAAAATCGTTGTTTTATAAAGCTTTATTATGTTTAGCACTATCAAACATCACAACATGATAACAACTCGGAGAACAGTCAACCTTCTTCTTATTGTTCGCCATTATTTACATTGCACAAAAAACCAGTGTCTCCAACAGAGTGTACGGAAAGTCGCCAAAAAGTAGTTGTAAAGTCGCTAGATTTCTCACTATCAACAAAGAAAGATTAAATTTTGTCACTATAGGGTGCTGAAAAGGTCATTAAATCCCTATTTAAGCAATATAAAAGTTAAAAGAAATTGTTGTTGAAAAATAGTTAAAGTCGCTAGATTGGCAACACTGAACAAACCTGTCCGCGCATCACGTATTTCACCTGTTTATGCGATGTTGCCAAATCCTTTTCACGTGAACTTAGATTGCATTTGAAGCAAGGTAATTTGATCGCAGAAAAGATTTATACAATAGAAGAAGTGTCTGAACTCGGTTCACTTTTCGATCTTCGATCAAAGTTGATCTTTAGTCAGGGAGTTTTATACAATTGGGCCTTAGTGTTTTGTTAGTTTTTCTTGAGCTATCCCTGTATCCCCGTTCTTTGTTCCAGCGTTTCTCTATTAAATATATCATTCATAGAACGAAATAATGAAGTGATACTGCGAATTTACTGTGCTGAAATATCTACGATTGAACGGCTGATGAAATTACACATAGACTTGGATTACGTCACAGACAAACGCACACACACCTTTGTTCCTGTAAACTGGAGAATGTAGTGATAGCGTGGAACATTCGGGTTTTTGGAGTTTTCACACTTGCAAAATGAAAGCAGACATTTGTTTTCCATTCCAAATGTAGAAGCCGTGTTACATTGTCACGTACATAATTTAATTTCTGATTTAAATAATGAACTGCAGAAATGTCACGACGTTTGGCTTTTTTTTTTTTTTTTGTGAAATAAATTTGCGCCGAACAGGAGTTTAAATCATTTAGAAGCTCAACTGTTTTATAGCGGCCTACAATCATTTACATTATGCAATAAATGTAGTGCGAGTAAGTCACGTATTAATTAGTGATTTCTAACACGAGAGATTTCTGCGTTGCCATGGAGTTTGCGAGTGCGCGAAAAGAAAACAGATGACTGTGAAACAAATTAGTATTGCATTATGAATGTCATGATGGACTCCTTAATAGCAGTGCAGGCAATGGGTTGATGGAAAAGCGTTGTACCTGCCATTTTTCTTTGTTATTTCAGGAGGTCGGCGTGACAGCTGAGGGTGGAACTGTTATTGTCCACTCCTCGCTGTTCGCCATGTGATTAGTCAGGATAATCCTCGCCATCATGAGGACTTAGCATTTGGAGCGTCATATAATCTGTGTGTCTGTTACTTCAACCTGTCATCGGATATTGCATAACCTTGGACGCCGTGGTACGTAGTTACTTCTGACATGTTTGCAGAAGTGTAATTAAATGTCATTCAGCTAGCACTTTGCGACTTAATAAAGATCCGGAATCGAAATTCTTTTGGATCGACACTTGCATATTTCCCCTATGATCTTATTTGCACAATCTATGTTATAGATTAGCCCAAGTTATATCATGTGGTATTGTGTCTTAATACACTAATATATTTTGTCGCATTTAATCGCGTAATATAGCATTTAGTCGTATTGTATCATAAATATGCGATGCAAACATACATAAATCTATCACATACATATCGTATCGTATTTAGGGCCTAATCATGTTGTATCACATGTCCGTATGCAAACATATATATGCACAAAAGAACTGAAGCCTGTATCGAAATGAACTGCCACCATTTTAAAAAATGTGTTTAAATATCCATATTATTATTAATATTTTTCATTTTAACTTCATTCTCTATATTTTACGCTAATGTGCTGTAGACAGTATAATATACACTGCATAATGAATACGTTCGCATGGATGACTCAGTTCGTGAGTAAAAACACTTATTGTTAATGCAGTACTGTATTTTGATTAAACAAAAACCTAATGAAAATGATCAAACTCAAAATTGCGATATTTCCTAGTTTACGTAAATGGATTAACTACTTTTCTTCCTTCCTATACCTACTAAAGTGATTTGTTTGTATTTTACGCCAGTATCATCGAACTCCAGTCGTGGAAGGGGGTAGTAAACGGTGTTTCCGGTTCTCAATCGTTAATCCAAAGGTATAGCCAGGTTAATATTAGAAATGTTAGTAAAAATAAAATGATGTCCCTGTATATCGTGATGTATTTAAGGCCTAATCATGTTGTATCACATGTCCGTATGCAAACACACATAAACCGTATCACATATATATCGTGATGTATTTGTTATTGCGTATTAAAATTTTCTCTAAAGGACTTACATTTCATGATTAAGAAAACTACGCATGGATTTTTAAATTCGAGCATTGGTTAATGAGATATATTTTTTTATAGAAATCCTAACTTTTGCTTGATAATTTAATTTAATTTTTGTAAGTTAAAAATTCATATCCCAAAAAACTTTTCAGCGAAGAGCTGATTCCATGCACAGGTTTGTTTACTGGAGCATGCTGAGTATTGTTGCAAAGTTTCATTGAAATCGGAGCAAATGAAAGCAACTGGAGATCTTTTTATTGACCAAAAACGTAGTTTGGAGAAAACGCGATTTTTAGTGGAAATCGAATCGAAAATCGAAAAATCGAAAGAGAATTGGGAGGACAAATTTAAAAGGTACGCAAAACGCGTCCTTGCAAGGGGTTTGGGGGCTGTACAAAACTAAATATGTGATCTCAAAGCCTGTTGGCCACTAGTCTCACTCCGGGTTACGCTGCTCCACTGAAGGAACTCTAGAAAATTTTGAACGGGAAGCCGAAATTGGAATTTTTTGTGGCTGTGCGCGTAGCATTTTTAAAATTTCCGCCAGATCTCTGAAAATGACGGGCAGAGGCTAAATATAGGACAAATGTTGAATTAATGTATAAAGTAACTGTTTATATAAGAAAAACAAAAATATTTTTTCTGCCATTTTGACCAAAAACTCAGTCCTAGCATCCCTTAAAATAAATCTTGTCACCGATTAAATACAGCAGAGGGGGAGGGGAAGGTAAGGAGTGCAGACCTTGCTTGCTAAGAGTTATTGCAGTAGCCGTGATGTTGCCAAATGCATTATCGAAACATACCGATTTCCTCTGAAACGGTGAATGTTAAAGAAAAAAACTTATTTAGTTTTTTTTTTTTCAAATCTTTCCTCATGATCTATTACCAGTTTCATTTCGGTGCAGAGGTTACTATCCAGTCTGTATATATCATCCTTAGGAATGAAAGCACAGTCTAGTACAGTATGTTTATTTAGTCATGACAGTCGCCGGCAATGTGCGCCTTGGTCAGGCGAGTCCATTTAAGGGTGTTTGGGTTAGTCACTCGCTTGCCTTCGGAGCGATCGGTTGTTACGCGTGCGGTAGAGCGGTATGTTTCTAGTACAGTTAAGCTGTACTGTATTCCTTTACCGGCCCCTCGCCCTTATCTCTACTTCGGAACTCTCCCCACTCCTCCTATTACTTCCCCTCTTTCGCGTTGCTGAGCTGTCAGGACTAAATAATCGGTCCGTATATACAGTCACGAAGCTCAATACGTAGTAAATATGCATCCATGGATAGTTGTTAATCACTAGGATCGCTACTATCGCCTCATAACTAAAGCACGGTCTTCGTTGCCCGCGTTCTTAAGTTACCTGCGCTTGGATAGTGTGGTGTATGCCTAACTTGTGTGATGGGAGGGGAAGATACGGACGTTTCCTCCGTTGTACAGGTTCAGTGCGGTGAAGGACAAAGTTGCACCTTCTTTACATGACAGCGTTGTTGTAAATAAATGCATTGTAACACATCCTTAGAACTTTAATAACATTATATTATTAATAGAATGCAAAACTGTACTACCGTTTTCATTTATGATTCACCTATTGATGCGTCCACAGTTCCATTACAATAAAGAACAATACATTTCCGTAAAGTATCGAAAGAAAAACCTCTTCGCCTATCACTTAGAAACATTTTGAACTGAGAAAATGTGCGTTCCACATCGCAAGACATGAGTGGTGCGAAACGAAAATATGAGCTGTCACACGTATCATCTGAGGGCTCGCCATTAACCGACAAAATATCTCTTATTTCACACATTGCTGAAAATCCACAGTTCTTTTTCAACACGGACCCAAATTTCGGCTTAACCGGTTCGAAACTTGCATGTGGTTTTGCTTCACACAGACTTTGGTACAAATGTTCTACGAGTCAGAGGCCACTGAACATTTCGAGGGTTGACCATTCTAGTTGTTTTATTGTTGTGGGAACATCTTTGTAAACATCTTTTATGTACAACAGATACCCACATTTTATTATTTGCGACAGATTTCCTAATGCTGTTGATGACATAATCATAGCACGGGGATAAATATCTTTTGCGTAGAGTTGACTCGCATGGAACGTTTCGCCCAGTGAATTTCTGCAGAAATAATTTGAAAGTAGCATTTTGTAACTTGTGCAACGGAATATTGCAACTTACCATCATATTGCAGAGGTCGTTACAAAACTAACTCTCTCTCTCTCTCTGAGTAGGCTTATATGAATTTGAACTCGATGTTGTATCATGTCTGCCAAACAGCGTTATACTTTTTTATGTTGTTTAGATTTACAGTGCTTCTGGATGAAAAATGTTTCTGTGGCCTTTAAACTGTATATGGCATACTTTGCAAAATATATTTACTAATTGTATAGTGAAATAATCATGGCCAAATTCCTCCACATATTGTAGCAACTTCAGTTTCTTTACGTCTGATATTACTGGCACTCTTGTTTACAACTCTGCACGGTCTACACGTGCCCGACCGGCTGCTGTACGTATTGAGAATGCGTCGAGACGCCTTAGCCATCGCGAGTGATGTGGACGTGACGTCAGACTCTCGGTATAGCCCTTGTGCAGGCAACCTGTATCGCGGCAGCAGGCAATGAAAAGCAACGTATTCCGAATCTCACCGGTCCGGTGGCATCAATGACGTCACGTTGCAACGAAAATAAGGAACAAAACTGCTGGAAGAATCGATGCTGTCATGGCGACTGTGTAAGTGGTTATCTGTGCTACGCTAGCAAAATTTTGCGAAATTTCCGTACTGCCATCTCGTTTAAATAAAAGAGATCATAAACAACTTATTTCTTGAACCGGTAGTAATAACTGGTCCGTTGACATGTTCGCTCATAAGCCATTAACATATTGTTTTTACGTTGTGCTCATTACAAACAATACAGCAGAACACACCGCCATGACACAACAGTGCACGATGTCATTCGTCTGCTAATTCCCACCCTATACAAGAACCAATCAGATTCACTGATGGCGGCTGATGGAGCCTTCCACCACCTCTGCAAGTTGATGGCACCGGTGCGACACCGGTGGAGCATCAATGACGTCATCGGTGGAATTCGGAACACCGTGATGCCATCGGATTGCTCACCGGTGAGATTCGAATACTCTCTGTGCTACGCTAACAAAAGTTTGCGAAATTTCCGTACTGCCATCTCGTTCAAAGAAAAGATAGCATAAGCAATTTATTTCTTGAACCGGTAGTAATAACTGGTCCGTTGACATGTTCGCTCATAAGCCATTAACATATTGTTTTTACGTTGTGCTCATTACAAACAATACAGCAGAACACACCGCCATGACACAACAGTGCACGATGTCATTCGTCTGCTAATTCCCACCCTATACAAGAACCAATCAGATTCACTGATGGCGGCTGATGGAGCCTTCCACCACCTCTGCAAGTTGATGGCACCGGTGCGACACCGGTGGAGCATCAATGACGTCATCGGTGGAATTCGGAACATCGTGATGCCATCGGATTGCTCACCGGTGAGATTCGGAATACTCTCTGTGCTACGCTAACAAAAGTTTGCGAAATTTCCGTACTGCCATCTCGTTCAAAGAAAAGATAGCATAAGCAATTTATTTCTTGAACCGGTAGTAATAACTGGTCCGTTGACATGTTCGCTCATAAGCCATTAACATATTGTTTTTACGTTGTGCTCATTACAAACAATACAGCAGAACACACCGCCATGACACAACAGTGCACGATGTCATTCGTCTGCTAATTCCCGCCCTATACAAGAACCAATCAGATTCACTGATGGCGGCTGATGGAGCCTTCCACCACCTCTGCAAGTTGATGGCACCGGTGCGACACCGGTGGAGCATCAATGACGTCATCGGTGGAATTCGGAACACCGTGATGCCATCGGATTGCTCACCGGTGAGATTCGGAATACTCTCTGTGCTACGCTAACAAAATTTTGCGAAATTTCCGTACTGCCATCTCGTTCAAATAAAAGAGAGCATAAGCAACTTATTTCTTGAACCGGTAGTAATAACTGGTCCGTTGACATGTTCGCTCATAAGCCATTAACATATTGTTTTTACGTTGTGCTCATTACAAACAATACAGCAGAACACACCGCCATGACACAACAGTGCACGATGTCATTCGTCTGCTAATTCCCACCCTATACAAGAACCAATCAGATTCACTGATGGCGGCTGATGGAGCCTTCCACCACCTCTGCAAGTTGATGGCACCGGTGCGACACCGGTGGAGCATCAATGACGTCATCGGTGGAATTCGGAACACCGTGATGCCATCGGATTGCTCACCGGTGAGATTCGGAATACGCTCAAGGCAACGAGGTCCGCGCTTTACTCATAACTGACAATGCGAAATAGTACCGGCACAATCTTTTGTTCCTAGTAACCTCACAACTCAAGCTTCGTGACTGTATAGACTAGACTGTGATGAAAGCATGGCAACCCTGTTCAGTGAAGACGGGAAATGTTGAGTGGAATTTCTCCCCGTTTCGTCTTGAGGACTGTACTTACACTTGCATGTTAATTGGGTATCGGTTCGTGCTGGACTAGTAACAGTAAAGAGCCAGAACAGGAAGCGTGCATAACAGCTCGTAGCTCAGACCTACTCGCTCGTGGTACGTTTCTTGTACGCAGTTCTCTTCCTCCGAGGGCCTTGTGAGACTAATGTTGTAATGTTCCAAATTACCCGTCTGTCCTGTCGTTAGAATGTCGACTTTCCCCTACGGGTACCCCAAATTACACCTACCTACAAATCGACCCGTCTACCTGCGTACATACCGATGTACTTATTTACATATTCGTTTATATATGTACACTATTTGACATGGAAATTTGTCGCTGTTCACAAACTAATGGCTGAGTGCACCATTCTTGATCAAAATTTTACCGCGGTAAAGTTCATATTTCATCCTGTTCAACCTCAGTATCCGGTGCATCAATCACGATAAAAGTTAAACGAGGTAGTTTACCGAGGTAAAACTTAACCACTCGTGATGAGTGATTATTTAAAATTTATCAGTAGGGGTCGGACTTTTAGGTGCTAAAAATCGAGAAAATATTTTTTTGATGTGCTTAAAGTCGGGAAAATATGTGACAAAAAAGGAGAAATATTTAATTATACGTTTCAGTTATTTTATGTAGAGATGAAAATATTCAGTAGTAACATGTATAAATTATGCTGTCTCGCCAACTGCTGCAGAAATACGGTACACAATGATATTCAAGTTGTCCATCACAAATGACTGACGATTATTGTGGAACACTGCCTTGTACTGGGAAAAAGAGCGCCCTGGCCATTGATAAACAGCATGTACTCCCTAGAGATATGTTTATGATTAGAAACGAAAACAGAGGTAGCTGATGTTTATGAAACTATAATTGCTTCCTGAATCAGAGTTATGATAACTTACAAGCAGTGGCGGCTCGTGGGTATTGAATTAAGGGTGGCTGCATACAAAAATAAACCAAGCAACTTACTTTATTTAAAGATTAGATCCATGCGCCTTATCTTGTAAGTTGTGTTTAAATGAGACAGGCTCATGTTAGTAGATTTACTGGCATTTAAAAGAATCCTGGGGACAAAATTCCGGGCGACGCTGATATAACCCCTGCTATTGCGAGTGTCGTTAAATAAACCATAATTTAAATTTTTATATGCAGATTTGAACCTTAGAAATATCTAACTGGCGATGTTGTAGTTGGTTGTATAATATATATATATATATATATATATATATATATATATATATATATATACATGATACATCAATAAATGAAAAAAATAACTGAGCCAGAAATTGAATTCAGGATATTCAAGAGTACGCACCAGGGCGCTTGCCTCATTTATTGTGATGTTAGATGTTTCAGATTCCATTATGGTTTGAAAACATTCTAGCAATGGCTCCTTCTTCTCATGAACAACATTTACTGTTCTTATTTTAAATCCATCTTGTTGCCCCAGCTGATGGAATTGTCTTTGAAACACATTAATCTAATGCAGACTGTGTGGAGATCGAGAGAAGAAAGCAGGGATACTGGATAAATCAGGAAAAAATATGCGCGCCTTTGTATTTTGTTTAGCGGCTCTTTCCATTATGAGATTCAACTGATGGGCACTTAACTTCACATTTCTCCTGAATTGTTAAGGTACTGAACTGAATAGATTGTAAATATTGTACAGAATTAAACATTGTTGGACTTGTTATACTCACAACATTAAAGAAAATGTATTTAAAACTGCGCGCTACTGACAAACTGCTGCAAATTTTGCAGCGCCTGGAAACTCTGGATTCACGGCAAGGGGCAGCAGGGAGGAGGGTAAAACTAACGCGCAAAGCATCCGAGTTCAGACCAAGCCCCTACAGTCTCGGCTGCGCGAAACGAGAAAACCGGGGCAAATTGAACGCTGCGCTTGCCGCCATATTGTTGGAGAGCAGACGCATAATAGTAGTACGTAAATCACGCAATTTAACGCTGTGATGATCTAAAATTGACAGATTATGGCCATTTTCGACATTTAACGTAAAATTAGGACGAAATAAACATATTCAAAGTTTCATTGATATGCATTAGAACATTAAAGAAAAGAAAATAAGTACGCAGCAATTTATAGAAAACATACTCATACATCCATAAATAGGCCTACACAATACACATTATAGCTTGTATAATTTTACGATAATCAGCAAATTGTTAGGTTTCAGAGACTCTAATATTATATTAACACACATTACTCTTAGATCACAAGACATAAATATATGCACCTTGATTACACAAGTTCTTATTATAATCAAATTCTTAAGTGAAATAAATATGTGATAACCAGTATAGACCTGTTGTTAAGCTTTAGAGAATCGAACATTATATTACCGATACTTCTAGACCACAGGACATAGGTAATCTGACAAAATATAATGTGCGAAGTTAGCCAAATTACATTGAATTCATTCTTCAATTAATAAAGGGAATGCTGTCAATTATAAAAAGTATCGGTACCGGTACCTAATAAATTGCAAACAATAGGTAATGTGAAGACCTAAAAACTAAACAATCACTTTATGCAAGATAAAAAAACCACATACTTTTCATGTGTGGATGTTTTACATACCGGTATTGTATTTTTATTTTTAAATAAATAAAATAGATATATTATCATTGCTTGCGGAGTGATGGTACATAATTTTTATGCACACATGTAATATCAATAAAATGCCATTCCTTGCTTTTGTTAATAAAATGTGTCCGGCAAAATGTAAAAGAGTTATTTATAGGTGAACTCTGGATCATAAGTTCACAAAGACGGCTTAGCTATTATAGCTATTTATTTATTATCTATATATTTATTTATCCATTTATGGATCTTGAATGAAAGTTTATAATCTTGCAGATAAATTAATTTACATAATAAAAACAAAAATTATCTTTCCACTAATGTTTTAACATCTGATGTGTTAGTCTAAATAATTCACTCAGTGGGATTTCTCTACAGTCTGATAAGTATTCTTTATTGTCGTAAACTACTGATTGATTTTTAATGATATTGATATTGTAACAACAGATAATATTATATCGTACCTTTTGCAAATGGCTTGGAAAATTAAACAGGGATGGTATTATCGCCGCGCTCTCGTGGTTAACATTCGGCAGGTCTTTGAGCGGCCTCGTGCATAACATTCGGCAGATCTTTGAAATTTAATTGCATTATTGTTTTCAGTTTATTGTGTCGCCGCTCCAATCACTCGCCTCAATTTCAATATTGCAACCAATAAGCTGCTTCCATTATTAAATGACACTTACTTGTCTAATCCACGTGGACTAAAACCGAGGTTGCAATGTCTTGTGCTGAGGACGAACATTAAGGTATGTGATTAAAAATTATTATTAAAGAGTTATTATTAAGAATTAAGAAAGCCAGCGTACTCGTATATGATATAATAATTATACTAATAATAGCCATTTAACAATATAACAAACTAGTGCTTATTCTTATCGAGGAAGTAGACGTGACAACGTGACGCTTAGAGTGAAACCTACAGAGCAACAATCGGTCGGCAAAATTATGTTTTAAAAGCATACCGCACGTTATTGTATGATGCCGACATGTTAAGCATGAGTCCGCGGCGATAATATTTATCATCTTTCAAAATTCTATTGCCATTACTTTCAAACTGTTCACTAAAAACACCAGAGACAAAACGAACAATCGTGTTTACCGCTCTATTTCTACCAGTAGCATGGCGGCGTAAACATGCGCAGACTGGTTTCAATTTTGGACAGCACACCAGCGCTCTGTGTGAGTCTAGTATACTATATAACGTCTTTGGACGAGACTGGCAGCTCCAGAGGAGGAAGTGGCTTCACCCTATAGTCCTTGTCTCTGATTTCGCTCTGGCAGCACCAGGGGAGGAAGTGACTTCACTAACGATTGCGTGCATGTCATTGAGAGCGAAATGTTTTAAAAAATTCGAGCTGCTAAATAAAGACTGTATAATAAATGTATTTCACAACATAAAACGAGACAAGGGCCACAAATGTCTGGGGGTGCTGCAGCTCCGCAGCCCCTCTTCGAAAGCCTGCTTACAAGGCACTCGTAAATGACACATCAATGTTTATGTGTGTTAGTTAAAGTACAATTTTTTAGTGGTGACAGTTCTTATCGCTTGTGGTGAGAGAGCAGACTGCAGTTCCACATACAGGCAATTCCGAGAAACAGTTGCCAGCTGTCACGTCTAAGGAACTGCACTGAACATTCGGGTGATGGTTAATCTGAAATGGGGCTTTTGTCGAAAATTATTTGATGAAATCTTAATTTTTATGTGAATATTTTAAAATATGTGTTTACATAAAAAAATTCAAAATTCCCAAATAAATAAAAAAATGCAATTGTGAAACCTATTCATAAAACAGGAGACAAAAGAAATATGAAGAATTATATACCAATACCATTACTTTCATGTATTTCAAATTTACTAGAAAAATGTATTAAAGTTCGATTAATGAATTATCTTCACTATTACACTCTTACTACGTCATACTACTTTTGACCAATAAAACGGTACGAAAGGACGTATTTCAACCAATCATGGCTGCTTATCGCACAATTTTATCGCGTCCCTAGCATTTGTTTAATTTTATCGCGTCCCTAGAATTTGTTTAATTTTATCGCGTCCCTAGCATTTGTTTCTTTGTTTGCCAACATTTGAAACTGCGCTGGTCTGGACGTCAAAAATATATATAAAATTACAAACCACTCCAGTCGATGCACAGCAGTTTCAAATATGACTCGCATTGGCATTCAAGAACAAGAATTAATAAAAATCACTGATCATACCTATGCATCTTCTGAAATCCGATTTAAAAATAAATGAAGAGCACCATTCGGAAATTCTGAATAAGTTTAATACACCATGTAGGCCTAAATCAACGAGTTCCACTTCTATTATGCACACGTCCAATATAACATCAATTGAACCACCAACCACATTCAAATTTGAAAATTGTACATTCAATAATTATTCCTTTTAAAATTATTCATGTTTATTTTTTATGTCATCGTCGTTAATTAAAACTTTTCTAACACTAGTGTATATTAGTTAGGTTATGTTATAGCTTTTGCTCTGAGAGGATAAAAAGAACTTCTGCTATATGATACGAGTATTATGGATAGTCACGTATCAGAGATTGTTTAATATTAAGATTTATTGAATAGTAATCATTACAGTGTCTGTATAAAGACACTACTGCCATCTAGCATGCATCTAGCGTAATATTTGTAATGTTGAGATGGTACAATAATACATTTGAAGACAGTTGTATTTTCGTAAGTCAATTAATATTTTATTGTATTGGAGTACTTCGTTACTTCTAATCTTTATATACTTTGTTCTAATCGTGTAATAGTCAATTAAATCCCACTCGAGTTTTGATTTTCTCTAGATAAATCAAAACGTCTAGTGAGATTACTGTTGATAAACATAATATATTAAGTGATAATCAATTTGGTTTTCGAAAAAAATTCAGTACAGATAATGCAATGTATCAAGTTACTAAAAAAATTGTTAGAGAATTTGATCAAGGTAACAAATATATTGGTATTTTCCTGGACATAAGAAAAACATTTGATACAATTTGATACAGTGAAACATGATATCTTAATTGAAAAATTAGGCTTATTAGGAATCTAAGGTAATGCTTTAAACTTAATAAAATCGTATCTTAACGACAGAATTCAAATAACGAAAATTGACAAGTATTCAAGTGAACCTTCAATTATTAATATAGGTGTTCTCCAAGATACAGTTATAGGCCCTATTTATTTTTAATATATATTAATGACATTAAAAATTGACTTACAACAATACAATGGTGTTCACTATGTTTATGCAGATGACACAATTTTACTTTTTGGTGGAAAAACCTGGTATGATGCATGTAATAATTCAAATAATGGACTTAAATTAATAAAAAAATGGTTTGACATAAATTATCTTTCTATTAACGAAAATAAAACCATAATTATTCCATTCTCATTATCTGAAAAATGTAACAAACCTCCTACATCTATATTAAGTATTAAATTACATAATTCTGATTGTTGTCTTATACAGTGTAAATGTCCGATTAAAGGAGTCCTCTGAAGTTAAGTATTTAGGCATAATTTTCGACAATCATTTAAAATGAAACCAACACATTAATTACCTTTGTAATAAATTACGTAAAATAATATATTACTTTGTTTTATTGAGGAATTACTTGCCAATAAGTTTATTACGCACAATATACTTAACTTTATTTCAATCGGTAATTATGTATAGAATTATAGGCTGGGGTAGCTCATTTAAATCCAATTTTAATCCACTTTATTTATTACAGAAGAAAATAATTAAAATATGTCTTTATAAACCTATTGATTTTCCATCTCAAAAATTGTTCTTAGACTTTAATGTTCTTAACATAAGGCAAATTTATTATATTGTATTAATAAAATTCATACATAAAAATCGAAATAATTTTGAATTGTATTCTCATAGTTGTTTTGTTTGTTTCATGGCCTACTGCATATGAATATACACATTTGAAACAACCATAACATTTACAAGAGAGTATTTATCATTTATGCTGAGTCAAACTTCTATTTGTATGTAAAATTGAATGGAGATGTCAAATGTGTATAATTTAATATTGAGTGACATTTTAAAAAAGTTATTTTTTGCCATACTTTGTACATGAACCAATATTTTTGTGAGACCACAGCCATAACTATTATATACATATCTCCAACAACTTTTGTTTTTGGTATTTTTTCATAAAATGAATATATAGGGAGTTATTAGCAATATCCCATACTTTATTAACATACTGTGTATGTATAATGGCAATATGTGGTAGAAAAAAAATAAAATTTCTGTCTTGATTAGGTTTCACACTGAATGTACTCAGTCAGAAAAATGTTGAAACGAGATAAATAGATGGAGAAAAATTTACGTAACCTACGTGTGACTTGCATAGAGTTACAAAACTATTAAGAAAAGGACATTTACCGGAAGAGTTGAACGCTGATATTTGTTAATTTTAAATAGTGTCATTACACACATCAGTTTTTTTTTCTTTTGGTATCTGGTCTCCTTAAAGACGTTACAAGAATGAAATAGATAAATCAAAGAATCTGAGGTCTGATTGTAACAATGGTGGTGGTGGTGGTGGTGGTGGTGGTGGGGGTGGGGGTGGGGATGGGGGTGGGGGTGGGGGCGGTGGTGATTGGATAGTACTCAGTTCGTCTAATATTGAAAATGCGCATTGGTTTGGATGATCCTCTTATAAGAATTATTTTCTTTTCGGATGAGAGCAAAATGGATCGATCCCAAGCACCATGCCATGCACGTGCAGACGAAACAATGACGTAGTCTGAGAGGCAGCGAATGGAGCCGTCTTACGTGCGGACAATGCTCCTGGGCGCTATTGTGAACGTGGCGGCTTGGAAAACGATCCGTCCCCTCGAATTCCCCCCTCGATCCATTTTCACCGCCCTGTGGAAGAGTAAGGGTTTGCCGAAGGCGCGCGTTACTTACCCTTTGTTCGTCTCTTGATTCAAAAGTGCAAACATGGATACAGATTCACACGCTGTAAGCCTTGCATAAAATCACGAAGGTTTTGTCAACAGCGTCTGTTGGCATAGCAGCGTGGGTGTCTAATCTCAGTATGTAACATATGGTCTAAAATCTTTGCAAACAAATGAATATAGACAAAATGAGTATCGTATCAGTCATAGCATAAGGCTGTTACCTCTTTTGAAGTTGCCATGTTGTGTTTTCATTCAACGCAAGATTTTAAAGGATTTGTTTGGCCCTTTATACAGGGGGAACCGTAAGTAATGGCATTAATTTCAGGGGATTATTCTTTGAGATATTTCAAACAAAAAAGTTTTAATACAATTGTTCTCGTTTTTGCTTCTTTCTCGTGACAAAAATTGTTTTATATGGAATATTTGATAGAGTATTTTCGGGAAAGCCATTGATTTAATTAGCAGTATGCTCAGTCAGTTTAAGAAGATGAGCGTATGAGTGTTCTATATAATTTTACAGCACACACAATATATGCAGGTATATTTTGGTTTTTAGATTATCTTTCTACCTTATATACTTGATTTTATAAAACAAATTTAAACCTGAAAAATATTAATTAAATTTAAGTTAAAAAACATAGGTAATTTATGAACATTTTTCTCAGAAACTACTAGGGCTAGGAGGCTAAAATTTTGCATACTCTTATTTCATATGGTAGTGAAGGAGCATGGCCACTTTCACATAGTTATCAAAATTATTATAGATTTTACAGCCAGAAATGCATAAATAAGCATGAACATTTTTAAATATTTTTTTCGGCACGGAAAATAATTTTTTTTTTCTATTTATCTACTGTACATAATGTGATGAAAATGGAGGGAAATGTAGTCAAATGCATTGGAAATATGCTTGAATTTTTAGTGACCTGTAGTGTAAAGGGTTTATGAGAAAAATGTTACTAAAATGCCTATGTTTTTAACTTAAATTTAATTAATATTTTTCAGGTTAAAATTTTTTTAAATAAAATCAAGTATATGAGGTAGAAAGATAATCTAAAAACCAAAATATATCTGCAAATATTGTGTGTATGCTGGAAAAATTGTAAATTGATACAGAGTGATTTATATAGAACTGACACATTTCTTTCATTAATTGTTTCAAAACGAATTGTGCTAGCGACAACTTATTATACCTAAAATGTAGAGGAATTTTGGGAGATTATTTACCTCTATAGCAATTGTTGAAATTGTCCTCCACCCTGCATAAGGCACAACTCAACACGTCATTCCATGTTACTGGCCACTCGTTGGAGGACTCTGTTGTAAATAGCTTGAATCTCCTGTGTGATGTTGTGCTTCAGATCGTCCAATGTCTGGGGACGTGTGGCGTAAACCCTGTCTTTGAAGTAACCCCATAGAAAGAAGTCCAGCGTTGTCAAATCCGGAGATCTCGGTGGTCACAGTTTCCTGGAAATTATTCGGTCGTCCCATAACCGGATAAATGGAACCATGCTTCATCTGTGAACCATGTGATGGACAATATGGCAGGATTTTGCACAATGAACGTCTGAAACCAACGACAATAATTCATACTTTTATCCTTATCTGGTTCCTGTAGCTGATGAACAACCGTAACCCTATATGGCTTTAGGCTCTCTGACACATTGAGTAGGTGTATCCTGTCTCCTGCGACAAACGTCTTAATGATTTTTTGGGTGACTGCTCCAGTCGTGCTCTTACGTCAACAACAACCGTGGAAGCCTATATGAACGATGCTTGCCCTTTCACTCACCAGAGATCAGTTGAACCAATTTGTTTACCAGTCCCAGTATTGTGTTTCTTTTGGGAGGATTGCGAACACCAAATTCTCTCTGGTATGCCCTTTGAGTAGCTGTAATTGAATTCGTAATTCAGTATTGCTTCACAAGGAAGAGTCGTTGATTTAATGTGTAGCCTACTGCATTTTCACGTTGACACAAAATGTCGAAAACAGCTGCCAACAATAGGAATAAAACATAAACATCTGCGCATCTAGTGCTGCCAACAATAGGAATAAAACATAAACATCTGCGCATCTAGTGCTGCCAACAATAGGAATAAAACATAAACGTCTGCGCATCTAGTGACAAGGAATCGAAATTCCAGAACATTCTGCTTAATTTGACATGTGCTAAAATTGGGTCAGTGCTGCCAACAATAGGAATAAATTATAAACATCTGCGCATCTAGTGACAAGGAATCGAAATTCCAGAACATTCTGCTTAATTTGGTGCTAAAATTGGGTCAGTGCTGCCAACAATAGGAATAAAACATAAACATCTGCGCATCTAGTGCTGCCAACAATAGGAATAAAACATAAACGTCTGCGCATCTAGTGACAAGGAATCGAAATTCCAGAACATTCTGCTTAATTTGGTGCTAAAATTGGGTCAGTGCTGCCAACAATAGGAATAAAACATAAACATCTGCGCATCTAGTGACAAGGAATCGAAACTCCAGAACATTCTGCTTAATTTGGTGCTAAAATTGGGTCATTGAATGAATTTCCAACGGAATAATTAAAGAAAGAAATGTGTCAGTTCTATATAAATCACTCTGTAGAATCAAAAGTTGAAGAGTAACAGGAAAATTTCTCCACCTAATTCACTCATACACAATAGCTATCTCTCAGACTACTCAGTCGCCTTAAGAGAGCAGTGTATTACGATAATAAATGATTGAAAGAATTTTATATATTCACATATCCGACCGCGCCGTCCTCATTGAATAATGAATGACTATTATGTAGATACCTATTATTAGAGAAAAATCTGTTTCGGTACCGGGAATCGAACCCAGGACCCTCAGCTTGGCACGCTGAGTGCTCTTTCCATCTGAGCTATGCCGAGACCCGACTCAAGGCGCCGGCCGAACTCTCCTTTGTTTCATCAATGGCCTACTACCTGCATTTTAGATATACAGGGTGTTTCCGAATTGGTGTTACAGACTTTCAGGGATGTTGGCGAGGGTACATGTATCAATTTGAGGTAAGGAACCATGGTCCGGAAATGACCGAGTCGAAAGTTATAAGCAAAAATAATTGTGTGGAAATGGAGTTGTTTTTAACGCATGCCCTCCTTCCCTTAACTTTGGAACAGTCGTGGAAAATGGTATGGCGGATGTCTCTACGTGGGTACTTCACCCGATACAATCTGTGAGCTTGTCTACTGTTCCCATTGGCTCATCCGTATTCGAAAATCAGGTCTGCTTATTCCGCTCTCGTGTACTCCTCCATTTCACTAGGACTGATCGACTGGAAACTGCAACTTGTCAGAGTTCGGCCGGCGCCGTGAGTCTGGTCTGGGAATAGCTCAGATGGAAAGAGCACTCAGCGCGCCAAATCAGAGCCCTCGGTTCGATTCTCGGTGTTGCAACGGATTTTTCTCCAATAATAGGTAGAAATCATTTTAGTTCTGTCATTAAATGTGCATAAATTTGATCCGAACAAATGTAACTTTTCGTTCTCCAAAGGAATTTGACTGTATTCTTCGACGTTGAGTACTATGATTATGTACTAATGTCATTAGTACGAAAGATGTCTGTGGGAATATCAGTGTGTGCAGCGGCAGTTTAGACCGCTTCTTGCATTAAGCGTTGCTGTAGATCTGCTGCTGTGATCTTAATGTCGAGAGTTTCACGATTTGAAGCAGGCTGCGAGGTGTCATGAACTGTGCGGGGTAAGTGTGTAACCTGAGCCTCGGCCTTGCGGTCTGAGGTGCAGAGGTGGTCGCGGTGCATCTGACAGGGATGGGCTCCTGCTGGGTTGGGCATTTCCTCTTCTGAATCATCGCCGAAACCAGATACAGTTTGAGGCCGCAGGAAATCGCAGACTCCAAGTAACTAAAAATTACACCAGTGTGACACAACACAACCCAACCAGTGTTGCGAACTCATCGTGAGAAAAATATCCTAGCTGACAAGCAAACATTCTCATGGGGGACAGATAAAAAGTTATTTTTTTTCCTTCCACCATGTTAATACAGAGGTGAGCCTGCCTGGAGAGAAATAAAACATAGGTTGCAGCCGCCAAATTACTCTTCAAGGAACGACCACGCATATAAATTGAGTAGGAAAAAGACAGAGGACGGACACTGGAAAGTTTTCATTTTTTTCAATCGTACTATCAGGGACTGGAATGCTTTACCTGCAGACTTCTAAAGGCTTTACCAACAACCAAAAATGTATTTAAAAATAGGCTTAAGGACTTTACTAATAGACGGTAGTATATTATACACACTACTTAAAGGGTGTAATTGATATTTTGTTATTGAAGTGTTGTATCAGTGAAGAATTATGTTGTGTCAGTGAAATGTGTTGTGTCAGTGAAGTGTCTTGAGTAAGTGAAACACATGTTCCTGTCAGTGAAGCTTTATACATTTTTAGTGGCAGTGCATAAGTATTTGAATAGTGAAATGTTTTGAAGTGTTAGTGAAATCAGTGAAATGTGTCGTAGTTCCAGTGCAGTGAGTGAGTTGACAGCGAAATGAGTGTAATGTTGAAAGGTACTTTCAGATATGAACATATCATACTCGTTGTTAAAATTAATTTCGAACTTAGGTTTAAGATACAAATTAGATTTATTTTAAATATTATTTTAAGTGATCGTGCTTCATTTAATTTAGGATATTCCCCGTTATTATTATTATTATTATTATTATTATTATTATTATTATTATTATTATTATAAATTATTGTTAGTATTATTTATTAGCAGGGAACGGATTTATATGGACTAAAAATATATGAAATATGTAAATATATATGTAGTTATTTTTACCAAAATATGGAATTAAATATGGATTTTTACCAAAATATGGAATTAAATATGGACTTAAAATTATAAAAAAATGACTATGTACGTTAAATATTGGTACATTTTAATCAAACTAAACAAAAAATATAATGGACGTACCTTATCTTCCAATGTAGTTTCAACAAAACACAATTTTTATTGTCTGTTACCATAACAATAGGTTACAAACATTTCTTTCAAGTGCTGAAAAGTGAATCTTCTTCTATTGTCTCTGAGGATAGATTTATACTGACTAAAAGAGCGTTCGACGTCACAAGAAGTAACTGGTACATAATTCAATTTCACAATGTCTGCTGGGGATAAGTCCAAGTTAATCTTCACTGTTGATTCACCACTCATCACAGCAACAACCTTTTTGTAGTTCTTCATATCCAGGGTTTTTGAAAGTACAGTGTCCACCTTAGCTCTTACTGCATCTGCAACTTTACCTCTACCACGATTCAGTTGTTCCACAGTACTATTTATAATTTCAAAACTTTCAGATAGTGAAAGGTGCCTATTTTGGAGACTTTTGAGCGTTTTTATGATGCATGAAAATGTATGCTGAATGTGAGCTAAGTCATTCTTCACACTTATGTCACAGGTAACTGTTTTCGCAGTATCAATTGAGACTGCATCTTCAGAGTCCAATGCAAGGAGAACATTGTTAATAGAGTCTATATGTTCGGCATAATATTCAACTGCTTCTAGCCATGTACCCCATCTAGTTAAAATTGGCTTTGGTGGCAATGGAATTTCAGGGTACATTTCTTTCAACACGTTAACTCTACTGGGAGCTTTGAGAAATACTTTTTCACTGATGAAATCAACAAATCTACTTTAGGGAAATTGTCTCTGACCACTTCTGCCACACGATGAAATGCATGCGCCACACAAGTAAAATGAGTCAATTTAGGATATACAACAGATAATGCTTGTCCAGCTTTGACCATATAAGGGGCAGCATCGCTAATAAAGAATAACACATTATCGTACATAATACCCTTTGGCCACAGGATACCCATAGCTTCGTTGAACAGTTTAACTATAGTTTTGTTATTGCACTTTTCTAGAACATCACAATGTAAAAGAATTCGTTCAGAATATTGTTCACTTAACAAACCGATAACTACATTACCAACAAGTCTACCTTCTTTGTCGGGAGTCTCATCAATGGAAACCCAAATTGAACTATCTTTAATTTCATCTCTTATCTTCTGTATTGTCTCATCGTAGATGGATGGAGCATACGTCTTCCTAAGTGTTGACTCATCCGGGATTGTATGTTGAGTATATTTTTCAAGGAATTCCCTGAAGACCTTATTCTTTAGTTTGTAGAGAGGAATATCAGCAGAGATGAGAGAACGGCACAGGTCGATGTTAAACTCAGATCTTACATTCGATGTTGTTGGTTGTGTTAAAAACAATTGTCTCTGCTTGGAATTTAGTTGTTTGTTGGCCTGATGTTTACTAGTTGTAATGTGTTGTTGCACCAGGAACTTTTGTGTAGATGATACTGCACACTGACACAAATTACAAAATAATATTTTATTGTCAGTTGATAAACCATCTTCTTTAAATTCTGAAATGTAACTTGTTAGTTTTGATTTTAAATTGACTGAATGACGTACTTTTGGCATATTTACCGTCTTTATAGTATGATTTACAAAACTGAACCTATGTGTACTCTGACTGGCATTTAACTGTTGAGCTGCACAACTGAAGTCTGTTAAAAATTTTAAATTAAATTAATACAGTTTTGTAACTTACTTTCCCATTGTTGATAGGACTGCTAATTTTCAAATAACTCTGATGTTAAAGGGATTACTGAACATGTGTTTAAATCTCTATTGTTGAAATGTATTTTTAAAAGTTAATGGAATTTTGTTTTGTTTTATTGTTAAACCTAATATAATATGGACTGTTTTATATGAAATATGGAAAATATATGGAAATTAACGAAAATATGTACTAAACTCTAAAATATGGAAAAATATGGAAAATAAAAGTAGGATTTTTCAACCCTACACATTGTGAAACATAAAGATAATGCAAAATATAAATTATATTAGCTTTATAAGTAAATATGTATTTACATATAAATCCTTTCCCTGTTTATTAGTATTATTATTAATTGTATTTTTATTAATAAGTTTATTATTGTCATTATTGAGTGTAATTAGTTACCACTGCCACCGGGTATATACCCATTGCAGTGTGAATAAATAGATACATATAATAATGTCAAAACAAGTGCTTGTACAAATTTTGGCCATTACGAGGGCCATAAAAATGTTTTTCTGGGACTGTTTACAGAAAGAAAACACAATTTCATTGGAAAAATTTATTGAAACAGGTACAAGAACTGTTGAGCTATATTCCTCACTGGAATTGAGACATTTGTCGTACCATGGGATCGACAGAGAGGTGCAGATGGCTGTCACACATTGGTTCCGATCCCAGGCGGCAGAGTTCTATGAAACAGGGATACAAAAGTTGCTCCCACGATATGACAAATGTCTCAATTCCGGTGGGAAATATATTGAAAAATATCTCAACAAAATTGCAGTATCTGTCCCAATAAATCTTTCCATGAAATTATATTTTCTTTCTGTAAACGGCCCCAGGGAAACTTTTTTTACAGCAGACTCCAAGTAACTAAAAATTATACCAGACACAACACAACCAGTGTTGCCAACTCATCGTGAAAAAAAATATCGTATCTGACAAGCAAACATTCTCATGGGGGCAGATAAAAAAGTTATTTTTTTCTTCCACCATGTTAATAATGTCAAAACAAGTGCTTGTACCAATTTTGGCCATTACGTGGGCCATAAAAATGTTTTTCTGGGAATGTTTACAGAAAGAAAACACAGTTTCATTTGAAAAAACTTATTGAAACAGATAGAACAACTATTGAGCTATATTCCTCACTGGAATTGAGACATTTGTCATATCATGGGATCGACAGAGAGGTGCAGATGGCTGTTTTACACATTGGTTCCGATCCCAGGCGACAGTCTTATACGAAACAGTGAGACAAAAGTTGATCCCACGGTAGGACAAATGTCTCAGTTCCGGTGGGGATTATGTTGAAAAATAACGCAACAAAATTCTGTATCTGTTCCAATAAATCTTTCCATGAAATTATATATTCTTTCTGTAAACGGCCCCAGGCAAACTTATTTTTACTGTCCTCGTAATTGCGGTTGAGTGGCCAAGATTTGTATAAGCACCTGTTTTGACATTATTAACTTGTTGTAAGAGAAAAAAAAAACAACTTTTTTATCTGCTCCCATGAGAATATTTGCTTGTGAGTAGAAAAAGTTTCTTTTTCGTGTAATAAATAGGTATATTTCAAAATTGAATCGAAATCAAAATACACCTTTAAAAATTCCAGAATATGCCTTGCAAAAATGGGCTAAATTAGGGCCTGCATTAGACACAGGCGTAACTCAGTCGACTGAGGTGCTTGCTTGCCGATCCAAAGTTGCGCTGGGCGCGGGTTCGAATTTTTTAAATTTTAGTAGGTATTTTACGACATTTTATCAAGTTCTTAGGTTATTTAGCGACTGAATGAGATAAAGGTGATAATGCCGGTGAAATGAATACGGGGTCCAGCACCGATAGTAACCCAGCATTTGCTCTCATTGGGTTGAGGGAAAACCCCGGAAAAAATCTCAACCAGGTAATCGAACCCGGGTCACTTGGTTTCACGCCCAGACACGCTTGCCGTTACTCCACAGGTGTAGACTATGGGGGGGGGGGGGATTTCGATTCTCGCTTTGGCTGATTATCTGGTTTTTCCGAGGTTTTCCTCAACCGTAAGCCGAATGTCGGGTAATATATGACGAATCTTCGGTCTCTCGCCAAATACCATCCCGCTACTACCAGTCCCATCGACGCTAAATACGGTAACCGAGTAGTTGATACGGCTTCGGTAAATAACCAAGTAAATTAATACTATTTACTTACTTACGGATTTTAGAGAACCCGGAGGTTCATTGCCGCCCTCACATAAGCCCGCCATTGGTCCCTATTCTGAGCAAGAATAATCCAGTGTCTACCATCATAACCCACCTCCCTCAAATCCATTTGAATATTATCCTCCCATCTACGTCTCACTCTCCCTAAAGGTTTTTTTCCCTCCGGCCTCTCAACTATATGTAAAGATGAGCATAAACGATATTTTCAAGTATCTGTGACAACTGTGACTGTGACAATTAAATACCTGTGACTTTTATCGGTGATTTTGTCACACCGATATTTTATATCGATAAGTAAGCACAATATGCATGAATTACACCAATATTTTGTCACACCGATAAAAATTAACAGGAAATATTAAAGAGCAATGAAATATGAATGCGATTTCTCTATACACACCACACATCAGTGATTTATATGGGAAAATCCAACAAATAAATTATATACATGCACCATTAACAAATAAATACCTAACTAAACAGTAACATGTCGAAAGTTAACCTCGTGTACCAAGAGGTTATATTGTAGACAGTGAATCATTTGATAATTTTTAAATGTAGTTGGGTATGGAGAAATTGAGGTTATGTGATTATCCTAATCGTTTTAAAAATTGATCCTTTTTATTGTAGCCTATATATAATGGATAAATTATTTTAAGTCATGCATTAACATTATAATATTGAGTCATAGAATAAAAATTAACGAAACATACTGTAAATATTCGGAAAAATAGTGGAAAATAATTACAAAACAAAACAGTTGATCAGACAAGATTTTACATAAGATAAAGTACTGGTAACCAATGGTATTAGGCTAGTATTATTATTATTTAAATCGTACCGCCCGATTGCTGTTATTGTATCATGCGCATGCGCAAACCCAGGAGGTAGAGGAGAAAATATCAGTCACAGAGTACTGAATACGGAGGAGATTTCGATAGCGAAATTTTGTCACAGATATTTCGCGTCATCAGTCACAGGTTTATCTGTGACAAAAAAATACCTGTGACAAAATATCGGTTTGTGAAATATCGGCCATCTCTAACTATATGCATTTCTGGATTCACCCATACGTGCTACATGCCCTGCCCATCTCAAACGTCTGATTTAACGTTCCTAATTATGTCAGGTGAAGAATACATTGCGTGAAGTTCTGCATTGTGTAACTTTTTCCATTCTCCTCTAACTTCATCCCACTTAACCCCAAATATTTTCCTAAGCACCTTAATCTCAAACACCCTTAACCTCTGTCTCTCTCTCAAAGTGAGAGTCCAAGTTTCACAACCATACAGAACAACCGGTAATATAACTGTTTTATAAATTCTAGCTTTGAGATTTTTTGACAACAGACTAGATGACAAAAGCTTCTCATCCGAATAATAGCAGGCATTTCCCATATTTATTCTGCGTTTAATTTCCTCCCGAGTGTCATTTTTTGTTACTGTTGCTCCAAGATATTTGAATTTTTTTCACCTCTTTAAAGGATAAATTTCCAATTTTTATATTTGCATTTTGTACTAAATAATAATAATAATAATAATAATAATAATAATAATAATAATAATAATAATAATAATAATAGTAATAGTAATAAAGGTAAAGGTAAAAAGGTAAAGGTATCCTCTTCACATGCCCTGAAGGTATTTGGAGGGGGGATGGAGGTAGAGCCCCATGCTTTCCATGACCGCGGTACTAGAATGAGCTGGTGTGGTCAGCACCACGCTCTGACCGTCTTTACCCCGGGAAAGACCTGGTACTCAATTTTATAGGAGGCTGAGTGAACCTCAGGGCAACGAGAAAATCCCGTCTCCACTCGGGATCGAACCCCGGGCCTTCCAGTCCGTAGCCAGGTGCTCTATCAACTGAGCTACCCGGCCGAATAATGATAATAATAATAATAATAATAATAATAATAATAATTATATAATTTCAGTTTCTAACGAAAGGGAGCGGCGTTAGATATCTGCCACACTCTTAAGAGATTTTGTGGTGATAAGCATATTTCAATAATTTACTTTGTTTTGTAGCTCTTATCCCACGATGTTTCCATGATGATCATATCGTAATTAAATTAGCATGTTATCAATCTTTGAAGCTAATTCCTGTGGGACGGAACAAGACGTGAAGTTCCCTCGCCGGGACTCGAAGCGCGCCCGGGGCACTCGGTGTCCCCGTTCCTCCCGCAGTGACTCAGCCGCCAGGGAATCCCTTCCACCACACGCACGTTCCAGTTACACCGGCTGCTGATGTCACTACTTTCACCATTAACCCAGTCTCACGGGAGACTCTCAGAACTCCGTTCCCCAAGCCAGCTCGCATTACGAGCTATAATTCGCTATTAACAAGGAATTGCAGTCTTTTACAAAATCTCTAAGAAATTGGCAAGCAGTATTGGCAGTGCTTTAAATTATTGAACGTAGATTGTCGATGGAGGATGTCTCCGTACTTCCAGGGCTCGAAATGGACCGGAGCGGAACGGAACTGCCTTTCGGTTTGCGAATTTCAGGAACCTTTCTGTTCCGTCTCGTAAGAAATAGCTATTGTGCGTCTCGGATCGTTTTGATTTGGTACAATGGAGAAGAAGAAGAAAAATACTGATGAAGACGATAATAGAGTAGCAAGGAGGAAGGAACACAAAATGAAGATGATAATGGAAACGTAAGAAGGAAAAAGTACTAATGAAGATAATGATAGAGGAGCAAGGAGGAAGGAACACAACATGAAGATGATAATGGAAAAGCAAGAAGAAAAAATATTCTGATGAAGTTGATAATAGAGGAGCAAGAGGAAGAAGGAACACAAAATGAAGATTATAATGGAGAAGCAAGAAGAAAAAATATTCTGATGAAGATGATAATAGAGGAGCAAGAGGAAGAAGGAACACAAAATGAAGATTATAATGGAAAAGCAAGAAGAAAAAAATATTCTGATGAAGTTGATAATAGAGGAGCAAGAGGAAGAAGGAACACAAAATGAAGATTATAATGGAGAAGCAAGAAGAAAAAATATTCTGATGAAGATGATAATAGAGGAGCAAGAGGAAGAAGGAACACAAAATGAAGATTATAATGGAGAAGCAAGAAGAAAAAATATTCTGATGAAGATGATAATAGAGGAGCAAGAGGAAGAAGGAACACAAAATGAAGATTATAATGGAGAAGCAAGAAGAAAAAAATATTCTGATGAAGATGATAATAGAGGAGCAAGAGGAAGAAGGAACACAAAATGAAGATTATAATGGAGAAGCAAGAAGAAAAAATATTCTGATGAAGATGATAATAGAGGAGCAAGAGGAAGAAGGAACACAAAATGAAGATTATAATGGAGAAGCAAGAAGAAAAAATATTCTGATGAAGATGATAATAGAGGAGCAAGAGGAAGAAGGAACACAAAATGAAGATTATAATGGAGAAGCAAGAAGAAAAAAAATATTCTGATGAAGATGATAATAGAGGAGCAAGAGGAAGAAGGAACACAAAATGAAGATTATAATGGAGAAGCAAGAAGAAAAAATATTCTGATGAAGATGATAATGGAGAAGCAAGAGGAAGAAGGAACACAAAATGAAGGTGATAATGGAGAAGCAAGAAGAAAAAATATACTGATGAAGATGATAATAGAGGAGCAAGAGGAGGAAGGAACACAAAATGAAGGTGATAATGGAGAAGCAAGAAGAAAAAATATTCTGATGAAGATGATAATAGAGGAGCAAGAGGAAGAAGGAACACAAAATGAAGATTATAATGGAGAAGCAAGAAGAAAAAATATTCTGATGAAGATGATAATAGAGGAGCAAGAGGAAGAAGGAACACAAAATGAAAGTGATAATGGAGAAGCAAGAAGAAAAATACTGATGAAGATGATAATAGAGGAGCAAGGAGGAAGGAACACAAAATGAAAGTGATAATGGAGAAGCAAGAAGAAAAAATATTCTGATGAAGATGATAATAGAGGAGCAAGAAGGAAGGAACACAAAATGAAGGTGATAATGGAGAAGCAAGAAGAAAAAATATTCTGATGAAGATGATAATAGAGGAGCAAGAGGAAGAAGGAACACAAAATGAAGATGATAATGGAGAAGCAAGAAGAAAAAATATTCTGATGAAGATGATAATAGAGGAGCAAGAGGAAGAAGGAACAGAAAATGAAGATTATAATGGAGAAGCAAGAAGAAAAAATATTCTGATGAAGATGATAATAGAGGAGCAAGAGGAAGAAGGAACACAAAATGAAGATTATAATGGAGAAGCAAGAAGAAAAAATATTCTGATGAAAATGGAGGAGCAAGAGGAAGAAGAACACAAAATGAAGATTATAATGGAGAAGCAAGAAGAAAAAAATATTCTGAACACAAAATGAAGATGATAATGGAGAAGCAAGAGAAAAAAAATATTCTGAGCAAGATGGAAGAAGGAACACAAAATGAAGATTATAATGGAGAAGCAAGAAGAAAAAAAATTCTGATGAAGATGATAATAGAGGAGCAAGAGGAAGAAGGAACACAAAATGAAGACGCTATCTGCAAAAGAGCAGTGAGGGGAGGATTGGTCTGGCCAGGCGTGTGTGTTGTGTACAGGAGAGGCTCGTCTTTGAAGCATGTGCTGCAGTTATTAATTAACTAAGTGTACCGTGGGGGAGACGTAACACTCATGTGAGTGTAATTAAACTCGACACCAGGCCCTGGAGTGAGATCACTTGCTGCTGATTGATTCCTCTCGCATGCATGGCTTCCGGTGTATCGCGCTCCGAGTTGCTTGCGTTCGATTCTTGGAACGCGCGGATTTCACCTCCTCAGTCATTTCCTCAATGGGCGTTGAGAGCGTCACCCACCTTCTGCTGCTGCGTCCTTATTTGTGTATCTTTTCCTGCACACCGTCCTGTAGGCTATTATTTGAGCATTATAGCAGTAGATAATGGTACCTTAACCCTGGAATGCTATCATTTATTTTCTTATAAGTGTGTTTAATTTAATAAAGTAACACTGGATGAAATGCCAAGAAGTCAAAAGGAGAACGTCAAGCAATCATGAATCGCCACAGTTGTTTATACCGGACTGAACTTTTATCTACTTTGGCAACTGTTATACTATATGTATAAACAATCAAATAGCCTATTTGAAACATTATCTCTACCGCAGTATTTATTTATTTACTAGCCGTAGCCGTGCGCTCCGCTGCACCCGTTAGAAATAAATATAAAGTAATTACATAATTAAAATAGGACATTTGATCCAGGGAACATTCGTGTTTGATATAAGGATAAATCGTTTATTATGTTACTTAATTTAAATTGTATTTAAAATATTAAAATGCGGTCATTTTGATCCAGAGACCACTCTTTTGGTCATAAAAATTATTTTAGGAAATACAGGAAACGCATGTACAGAATAGTCTATCAAGTTTTCTGTGCATAAGAAGCTCTTTTAATCTTACCTGTCCTCGATTCACTCAGAAGTTACTGTAATAACATTATAGCATTATGTCCATCTAGAGAAACTACACTTTCCAATGGTGAATTAATAATTAATTATACAAATCGGTTAATTTAGCTTCCGGTATTACTTCATACAAACACAGAATCATTATCTGTAGGCTATGTTTCATAGCTTTGTATTGTTGCTGTCCAAGGACCCTTATAGACGAAGTCATTTGTTTTTTAATTCATTACACGGCCTTAGATGGCAGTTATTTTAATTTTGAAACTCATTTATCTCATTAAATATCAGTCCTATCAAAATTGTGCGTGGAATAAAACTTATCGGAAATTATTTTTAAAGAAACTTTTGTTATGTAACATTTTTCACAAAAATCAATAATAAGCGAGATATTGCGATTTATTTAATTCAGGGCCCTTATAACCCCGCTTTTAAATAATGTATTTTGAATGCCATATAGCCTAAAATCTAAGTTACAACGAACTTAATTTATATTCCAATTTTCATCGAAATCCGTTCAGCCATTATCGCGTGAAAAGGTAACAAACATACAGACAGACATACAAACAAAAATTTCAAAAAAGCGATTTTCGGTTTCAGGGTGATTAATTATATATGTTAGAACCAATTATTTTTGGAAAATCTAAAATTACCAGAAAAATTTCGGCTACAGATTTATTATTGTATAGATTAGGCCCTTATTAAAAGGCTAGGAATTTTCTTTTCATGTGTTTCAGATCAAGGGTGCAATCTTAAGTAAAAAAAAAAATATATATTAACGTTATATTTTATGTTTATTAGAAATGCAAATTTATCTGAGAATTGTTATTTTTCTATTTATATAACAATAGATAATATTATATAATAGAACCACAACATTTTGATAACTAAGATACTGTTCTGTTTTGTCTTTTTGTCTCATTTCAACATTTATAATGTTATTTATTTCAATGATGTATGTTATTCAATGTTACGAAATCTTTCCACGCCGACCAAATGCTATTTCGAGAATGACGAGCGAGACTCGAAGCGCACGAGAATGACGAGACGAGACTAGAAAGACAAATGCAACGAACACAGCGAGCGAGAGCGGCAGTTAGTTTTGTTCATCTCTAGGACCCAGGTTTTGAGAAGGCAACCCCACTCGTACTTAGGCCAGTCTCTTCCGTGTGTCGCTAGTCGGAATGCGAGGAATGATATAGGAATGGAGAAATGTTGACGAAATAATGTAGATGGCTAATATGGGAAAACGGGAGAACCCCAATAAAATCCCCCAAAAAAGGAGAATAGCAATTGAAATGGAAGCTTTTAATAGAAAAAGGAGCATCTTCTGCAGCCTCTGAAAGAGGAGAAAGAACTAAGGAAGAGACTAGTGGAGTGCTTTGTGATGAGTGTAGCATTGTATGGGGGCAGAAACATGGACATTACGACGAAGTGAAGAGAACCGACTAGAAGCATTTGAAATGTGGATATGGAGAAGGATGGAGCGTATGAAATGGACAGACAGAATAAGAAACGATGCTGTGCTGGAAATGTGCGTAAATAGAAATGTGGTATTAAGAAAGACTGCATTCCTTTTTATCTGAGTTTGTGAAAAAAAAAAAATATATATATATATATATTACTTACTGGCTTTTAAGGAACTTGAAGGTTCATTGCCGCCCTCACATAAGCCCGCCATCGGTCCCTATCCTGAGCAAGATCAATCCAGTCTCTACAATCATATCCCACTTTCCTCAAATCCATTTTAATATTATCTTCCCATCTACGTCTCGGCCTCCCCAAAGGTCTTTTTCCCTCCGGCCTCCCAATTAACACTCTACTATATGCGTTTCTGGATTCGCCCATACGTGCTACATGTCCTGCCCATCTCAAACGTCTGGATTTAATATCAATTATAATGTTGATGTTAGAAATAATAGTAACAACAACAACAACAATAATAATAATAATAATAATAATAATAATAATAATAATAATAATAATAATAATAAAACAAAAATATTATAAATAATAAAATAAATACAAAGACTGATAAAATAAAATATAAAACCACTTAGCGAGAGTTAACACAACTTAAATAAGCATATAATAACCAGAAAAAAAATAACGAACTCGAAAATCAACAGAAAAGTTCGTTGTATCGCAGACGACAGCAACCGCCGTATTGACATTGTGCTATGCATTATTGGTAGGTGGGGGGAGCCGAAAATCTACATCCTGACGTTCTCTTCGAATCTTCTCGTACAATCATGGGAAGTTAATGCTGAAAAACCAAATGTCTACGAGTCAAACTGTTCATTGTTACCACAATAAATGCAAATAATACTGAAATATATTAAATGTGAAATGTTGTTGGAATCGCAGGAAATTCCTTTTGCGTGTGGCCAAGAAAATAAAGGTTCGTCTTTTAATTTGGGTTCGTATTAGTTAAACGGTTTTTAAGTAGCCTGAGTTCGACACCGGACGGTCACTCGTTGAGATTTATGCTGGACATAACTTTGTGTTTATCAATTACAAATCAAAATTAGGTTATTTTCTTCGAATAATTGACTTAGAGCCTATAATACTTACTTACTGGCTTTTAAGGAACCCGGAGGTTCATTGCCGCCCTCACATAAGCCCGCCATTGGTCCCTATCCTGAGCAAGATTAATCCATTCTCTATCATCATATCCCATCTCCCTCAAATCCATTTTAATATTATCTTCCCATCTACGTCTCGGCCTCCCTAAAGGTCTTTTTCCCTCCGGCCTCCCAACTAACACTATATGCATTTCTGGATTCGCCCATACGTGCTACATGCCCTGCCCATCTCAAACGTCTGGATTTAATGTTCCTAATTATGTCAGGTGAAGAATACAATGCGTGCAGTTCTATGTTGTGTAACTTTCTCCATTCTCCTGTAACTTCATCCCTCTTAGCCCCAAATATTTTTCTAAGCACCTTATTCTCAAGCACCCTTAACCTGTGTTCCTCTCTCAAAGTGAGAGTCCAAGTTTCACAACCATAAAGAACGACCCGTAATATAACTGGTTTATAAATTCTAACTTTCAGAGTTTTTGACAGCAGACTGGATGATAAAAGCTTCTCAACCGAATAATAACAGGAATTTCCCATATTTATTCTGTGTTTAATTTCCTCCCGAGTATCATTTATATTTGTTACTGTTGCTCCAAGATATTTGAACTTCTTCACCTCTTCGAAAGATAAATTTCCAAACTTTATATTTCCATTTCGTAGGTACAATATTCTCGTCACGAGACATAATCATATACTTTGTCTTGTCGGGATATACTTCCAAACCTATCTCTTTACTTGTTTCCAGTAAAATTCCCGTGTTTTCCCTAACCGTTTGTGTATTTTCTCCTAACATATTCACGTCATCCGCATAGACAAGCAACTGATGTAACCCGTTCAATTCTAAACCGTCTCTGTTATCCTGGACTTTCCTAATGGCATACTCTAGAGCAAAGTTAAGAAGTAAAGGTGATAGTGCATCTCCTTGCTTTAGCCCACAGTGAATTGGAAACGCATCTGATAGAAACTGACCTATACGGACTCTGCTGTATGTTTCACTGAGACATATTTTAATTAATCGAACTAGTTTCTTGGGAATACCAAATTCAATAAGAATATCATATAAAACTTATAGCCTATAATGCTTACTTTAAATAAAAATATACTTTCCAACCAAATCAAAGAGTAAAAATGAATTGAATGATTATTGCAATAAAGTAATTTAAAAAAAATCATGTTTCTTCAATTGAGTTTATTGTGCATCGTGGTCTTGGGTTCCTATCGTATATGGTTGGAAACGATGTAAAGTATACAAAACACTGTTTATTGAGAGGGACGTTAAATGCATGTAAATATACAAAACACGATTCATTCGGAGGGACGTTGAATGGAGAAGTATTAATAGCTGACGTCAGTTTACTGCTACCATCTGCTGTGCCTGGTCTTTGCCGTGTTTGGTTGTGTCGAAACGGCCTCAACCGGAATGCTCGATTGATTGCTCAATTTGTTTTCGTGCGCCAGATGCAAATGATGTATGCAGGACCTTAAAATTAATTGAGTGGCAATGCGAATAAATGTCCGCCCAGTCTGATATAAATTTCCCATGACATCATGCATTATTTGTAGGGATTATTGACTTACTCTGTACGAGAATTGAAACTTCAGGACACTTTTGAAATTACTGAATCTCTGCTGAAAATCAGTTTCACAAAGGTGTCACATGTGTTCTACTCGTTTCGTAACCATTGAGTGATTTTGTGCTGCAAGTGGAATTACGGTACGTTCTTGTCGACGTGCTTGCCCGCGTTATTACAGCGTCTTCGTAATACATTTATTCTGTGAAATAATTGTTTCGTCTTTGCAGACGCGAATAGCTCTCATTCAGCTATGTTACGAATGGAATAGGGAATGTGCTAACGTCCTCCAAAGATTTATAATTATGAATGGTTTGATGTGTGGGCTCCGTAAACTGTCTTGATTTCTGTAGATTCAAAATTTCCGAACAGATCCCTTCATTTATCTATCTATCTATCTATCTATCTATCTATCTATCTATCTATCTATCTATCTATCTATCTATCTATCTATCTATCTATCTATCTATCTATCTATCTATCTATCTATCTATCTATCTATCTATCTGTCTGTCTGTCTGTCTGTCTGTCTGTCTGTCTGTCTGTCTGTCTGTCTGTCTGTCTGTCTGTCTGTCTGTCTGTCTGTCTGTCTGTCTGCCTGCCTGCCTAGCTATCTATATCTATCTATCTATATCTATCTATCTATCTATCTATATATCTATCTATCTATCTATCTATCTATCTATCTATCTATCTATCTATCTATCTATCTATCTATCTATCTATCTATCTATCTATCTATCTATCTATCTATCTATCTATCTATCTATCTATCTATCTATCTATCTATCTATCTATCTATCTATCTATCTATCTATCTATCTATCTATCTATCTATCTATCTATCTATCTATCTATCTATCTATCTATCTATCTATCTATCTATCTATCTATCTATCTATCTATCTATCTCTCTGTCTGTCTGTCTGTCTGTCTGTCTGTCTGTCTGCCTGCCTGCCTAGCTATCTATATCTATCTGTCTGTCTGTCTGTCTGTCTATCTATCTATCTATCTATCTATCTATCTATCTATCTATCTATCTATCTATCTATCTATCTATCTATCTATCTATCTATCTATCTATCTATCTATCTATCTATCTATCTATCTATCTATCTATCTATCTATCTATCTATCTATCTATCTATCTATCTATCTATCTATCTATCTATCTATCTATCTATCTATCTATCTATCTATCTATCTATCTATCTATCTATCTATCTATCTATCTATCTATCTATCTATCTATCTATCTATCTATCTATCTATCTATCTATCTATCTATCTATCTATCTATCTATCTATCTATCTATCTATCTATCTATCTATCTATCTATCTATCTATCTATCTATCTATCTATCTATCTATCTACCTACCTACCTACCTAACTACCTATCTGTCTGTCTGTCTGTCTGTCTGTCTGTCTGTCTATCTATCTATCTATCTATCTATCTATCTATCTATCTATCTATCTATCTATCTATCTATCTATCTATCTATCTATCTATCTACCTACCTACCTACCTACCTACCCACCCACCCACCCACCCATCCATCCATCCATCCATCCATCCATCCGTCCATCTATCTATCTATTTAACTTGGTTTCCGATATTTTAATTAATTCACACCTACACCTAAACATCTGCAAGTTATCTGTTCTGTTAATATTCTTTTTATCTCAAATTACTTCTTAAGGATTCGTCCGTACTCGGCAGTTTCCGTTAACTCTGTTTGTTAATTACATGTATTATGTATCCATGTTCATTTTGGACAGTTTTCGATGTTCATTAGCAAAATTACGTCAGCTAGTTATTGTAAATTGAATTTTTGTCATTGGCTTTTGCGATATTTATCAACTTTTCCAATCGCGCATGCACGGTAACAAACGAGATCTCATTTATATCGATAATAATCGATCGTTGAATGTTATCTAGTTAGCCCATGCCAGTTCAAGCTGATACAACTCGGAAGTTATTGTTATTGTCATGGAAGGGGACAATCAGAAAGCGGTCCAATTATCGGAGTAATAAAAAATGCCTCTGTGGGCATTAAATAAATGAAAGGACAAACGTCATGAAAAATGCCATTCTTCAACTTCCACAAGAAATTAAATGTAGTTCCAAGGATATGGATGAAAACAATAACAGTCCAGCCTCATGGGCTAGTGATAAAAGCTTCTGACTACAGTTCATGAGGTCCCGGGTTCGAAGATAACAAGATTCACTTACATTTTATAAAAGATATGTTATCAAAGAAACTTTTATAAAAGAAAACCCATTACACTGCCATATATTATAAAAGATCTTTGTCAAAGAACTTTGATAGTGTAATAGCAGCCTAAGACAGGGGGTGACAAAACTTGTAAATACCTTACCAAAATTGAAAACGGTCCAAATTACACGGACTTCCCTTATGGTAAATTAAAATAGAGACAATAAAATGATTTTAATAATAATAATAATAATAATAATAATAATAATAATTCTTTATTTATACTGACGGAGTTAAGGCCATAGGGCCTTCTCTTACACTCTACCAGGTCACAGAGTATATAAGCAGTTAAAATTTAACAAAAAATTAAAGAACAGAATACTAACATATTACAAAATAATAATAATAATAATAATAATAATAATAATAATAATAATAATAATAATAATAGCATAATAAAATTGACACTAAGCAAAATGAAAATAATACCATAATAGAAAAAAAGAAAGTAAAATACATTGGAATATAGTGAAAGCAACTCATTTAGTACAAATGGTTAATATGTAAAAACGTAAGGAAGAATATAACAAAATGGAATGTAATAAAAAAATAATAAAAAAGAAAAGAAATACGAAAATTAAATAAAATTCACAGTAAAAAGGCTATGATAATAAATTCATCGGCTAATAAAGAGAACAAAAAGGGGAAAGGAAAGAAAGAAATATATAGGCTATATTTTTACAAAACTATCGCAGAGAAAAGGGCTTATAACTGAAAGGAATCTAATTCAAAAAGTGCAATTTTTAATTTATTTTTGAAACTAGACAATGTCCGACAGTCTCTGACATATTTACACCACAGTAATGGAAAAAAAGATTCAAGTAAAACGTTTAAGGGGACACTTTGGTGAAATAATGGTGAAAAATTAAGAAAATCGATTTAAAAATTTATTGTGGCTCTCTATTTAGACCGAGCTCAAACAGCTAATTAATTTATGTTCCCATGACTATTTTCAAGCTTTTGAGCTAATATGAATTAAAAATTGTGAAAATTGTGACGCAAGGAGCCTTTTTAGTGACGTCAATATAAAATACATTTATAAAATATCATTTCAAAACTATTACTCCTAATGGCACAAAATTTTGTACAGATGATAGTTTTGTAGGTATGTTTATGTAAGTTTAAAATTAATAAATTTTGGATGAAAATTGTATAAGTTTTAAAACTCACAAGAGTGTCCCCTTAACCTAAAAATATAAGCTACACTAACAAATAAATGATAATATTTAGTAATTAGCTATAATAAGACTCGTAATTACATACAAAAAGTAAAATTAATAGATAAAAAGAGGTAAAATATGAGTAGACAAATCATAAATATAAAATTTGGACCGGCGCTTTCCAGTGACCTAACATGAATTTTGGATTAAGTTTTCTAACTTCCGTACGGGCTATTCCATCTCAAATCGACCGGAATATAGAGAAAATTGATCTTGCAATTTTTAAATACAATGAAACTTTTTCTGTCCGTTGACAACTGTGATACAATGCTTTGTGCAAAGTTTGAGGCATCAGACCTTCATAGTGTTTAAATTAAAAATATTTAAATTTATCGTATTTTCATAAAATTAGCAACTTTGAACTGTTGTGGCTCCGAAACCCTTTCACCCAATGATCAAAATCATGGTTTATTTTGATGCTGAGAAATTAAAGTTTATATTGACATGTAAACAGCTTTTCTCACTTTTTAGGAAAATGGAGAAATTTATATATATATTTTTTTCATTAAGACGCCTTTGCCCGCGAAAAGATATTTTAAAAATATATGGTTAGATTGCACATTGAAAGTACAAATAAACACATATTTTTTACTGGTGCACCGTTGATAAGAAAGTATTGAAAATATCAAATAAAGAAAATAAATGGTACGCGCGTGAACTAACCAGCTGACTGTGAGACGGGAGCTAGCAAGGCCAGGAGACAAACACGTGATGTTTCGTCTAGTAGCGCATAGCTGGGCTAGTTTTATCACAAGTTTTCATAAACACGTGAGTAAAATGACGCCCAACGCTCGCTTATCTTCAGCTCTCAGCCAGTGCGTGCGGTACTGCGCCGTTCAAGTCTAGCGTGTGAAAATAATCTATTTAATACCCTCGAAACTTATTGCCGTGCCACTAAGCAAACAATGCCGAAGTCCCTCTTAATAATGCAAGGTTTTTCTCAATATTTTTACATTTTTACAAATTGGCAAAAAGCCTAAAAGTAAGTAAAATCAGATTATCTGTCTCTCTGTGTACAATAAAAAATAAGGATTACTTCTTAACATAACCTACCAAATGTCAGCTTCAAAATGAGCTCCCGTTGAATGTTCTGCAGTAAACGGTTCCAGAGTTCTGAGCGCTGAAAGAGGCTTGTTTTTATAAAATACGCTAAATTTGTCGCTCAATAATACGAAAACCGTTTGACTTTCGATAGTATATTTTTGAAAATGCACTCCCCTCAGTACCTTGTATAAATAGGGAAAAAAATTAGAGTATTAAAAAAATGCGAGGTTTTTTACTGATCGATTTCGTATGGAATAGCCCGTAGCCTACACAGGAATGAAGTCCAAGCTCTGTTTATGAGTTTTTAGATAAATCAGAGATTAAAATTAGACGTGGTGTGTGCAACCAGTTGTTGAAGTCTTTCTGATAATCAGTTCGCAGTACAAATTTCTCAGTTCTCATTGTGAATAAGTATAAGAATAAACATTACGCCATCGCTGACGGGGTCTTCACCAAATAAGCGACAGAGATTGAGTGCCAGACAGAGATGGGGCGTGCAGACTTCTACGCGAATACCATCCTGTGATCATACGCGGCCTCACATGTTCACCAGTTTGTAATTGATTTGAATAGACGGCGTTGCTAAGTGCAATTAAAAAATTCTTGCAGCTAATAATTTTGTCATTTGTTTGCAACACGCTGTAATTATATAACGCAGTCCTTTTTTTTTTTTCTGCCGGGACAGAAGACGATCGAATTTCGTGTGAACCGGCGTGTCTCCGAGGCAACGGACGGGCCCCCCGCCTGTTTCCAGCCTGCGGATCGCACAGGCCTGCTCGGAAGTGAGACGGCTGACAAATGGCGACGCTGCTGTCGGTTTTTGTGGCATCTGCAGCGTTCTCGCGTCATATCTTGCGTCATTCTTTTTGGACCTGCGCCCACCCACACGATCTCTTATGCAACTGTGTTGACAAAACCTTCCGCAAGTCGAGTGGAAAAATTATTTCCATTCAGGCAGGCAAATTATCTGTCTACATCGCAGGAGTAGCCAGCCCTCTCGCTGGTGTCATAGGTGGAGATGATTGTCGACTCCAGTTGCAGCGTCGTCGTTTTCAGTGTTGCCAACAGTTGTTCGTATAATCCCGCTAGATAGCTTTCGAAAACCCGCAATTTTCTAACAAGTATCTCTAGATTTTAATGTATACTTATTATTCAATAATAATAATAATAATAATAATAATAATAATAATAATAATAATAATAATAATAATAATATACTTACTGGCTTTTAAGGAACCCGGAGGTTCATTGCCACCCTCACATAAGCCCGCCATTGGTCCCTATCCTGAGCAAGATTAACCCAGTCTCTATCATCATATCCCACCTTCCTCAAATCCATTTTAATATTATCCTCCCATCTACGTCTCGGCCTCCCTAAAAGTCTTTTTCCCTCCGGCCTCCCAACTAACACTCTATATGCATTTCTGGATTCGCCCATACGTGCTACATGCCCTGCCCATCTCAAACGTCTGGATTTAATGTTCCTAATTATGTCAGGTGAAGAATACAATGCGTGCAGTTCTGTGTTGTGTAACTTTCTCCATTCTCCTGTAACTTCATCCCTCTTAGCCCCAAATATTTTCCTAAGCACCTTGTTCTCAAACACCCTTAACCTATGTTCCTCTCTCAAAGTGAGAGTCCAAGTTTCACAACCATAAAGAACAACCGGTAATATAACTGTTTTATAAATTCTAACTTTCAGATTTTTCGACAGCAGACTGGATGATAAAAGTTTCTCAACCGAATAATAACAGGCATTTCCCATATTTATTCTGTGTTTAATTTCCTCCCGAGTATCATTTATATTTGTTACTGTTGCTCCAAGATATTTGAACTTCTCCACCTCTTCAAAAGATAAATTTCCATTTCGTACAATATTCTCGTCACGAGACATAATCATATACTTTGTCTTTTCGGGATTTACTTCCAAACCTACCTCTTTACTTGCTTCCAGTAAAATTCCCGTGTTTTCCCTAATCGTTTGCAGATTTTCTCCTAACATATTCACGTCATCTGCATAGACAACCAGCTGATGTAACCCGTTCAATTCCAAAAAGGTGATAGTGCATCTCCTTGCTTTAGCCCACAGTGAATTGGAAACGCATCTGACAGAAACTGACCTATACGAACTCTGCTGTACGTTTCACTGAGACACATTTTAATTAATCGAACTAGTTTCTTGGGAAAACCAAATTCAATAAGAATAGCATATAAAACTTCTCTCTTAACCGAGTCATATGCCTTTTTGAAATCTATGAATAACTGATGCACTGTACCCTTATACTCCCATTTTTTCTCCATTATCTGTCGAATACAAAATATGTGGTCAATAGTTGATCTATTAATAATAATAATGATAATAATAATAGTAGTAATAATAATAATAATAATAATAATAATAATCAGTAGCGTAGTATGAAATTTTGAGCAGGGGAAGCTAACTCAAGTTGTCTTTCATGCAATATAAGAAAACGTATTACAAAAATACAACCTTAAAATAAATAGTAGTCAATTTCAAGTCAGCAGTCGAAGATTGGTTGGAACATCGTAAGTAACACCAATAAGGCATGACCTCAAACGTAGTAAAATATGATTTCACGGTTTATACATATAGGCCCATTTACAAATGAAAATTAAACATAACCGTAACACAAACACAGAAGTTTGCGCCCAGGCTACCAAATGGGATCATTCACAATGATTCACATAAGCATTGACATAAACATTACCGTAAGACGTTAACATGAAAGTTTGCAAACTCCAAACTTTCATGCTTATGCTTTCGTGAATTGCAAACAGAACACAATCGTGGAGCGCTGAAGTATACGACAGAATATGAGGAAATGACGTCGTTGTTATGTTTCCATGGTTACCCAGTATATTTGCTGTTATGTTTATGTTCCCATCGTGAATGATGGTATGACTTCTTGATTTTACTGTAACGTTAAGTTAAAGTGTACGTTATGTTTAATTTTCATTGTGAATGAGCCTTGTCTCTTAACAAGTAGACACGTATATGTATAACAATAGCTCACTCCCTGTCATACTTAGAGAAATCACAATATTAGTATCATTACGTAAGTATGCGTCTGCCTTTTGGTTGTGTCTTTCATTGACAGCAAGGAGTCGATCATTTGTTTCTTAAATCACAGTTTTGTTCGTAAGTCAGTCTTGATAATACAATTGTTCTAAAAAGAATTCAAGTAAATTAGTGTCAGGAACTGTTATTTCGCTCATTATTTATTACATCAGCCACAGTGCACAATAACACTTCAACTGAACACAACTGACGAAAAGGGATAACTCGGAAACTACTTATTTTAAATGTTAAAGCTAGCTTCTTGCGAGCCTTGCGACTAGGGTAGTTTAGTTAGAAAGGGATGGAAAATATGCGGGGTGGATTACACAGAAGAAACCAGTCTGCTTGGAAGCTGGTGTGTGCAGGCTTCTTGTTTACTGCTGCATCACAAATCATCCTGAGCTGCCGCATCACAATATTTAACGCGTAAATATAAATTCTATTAAAATTAATAAATAATTTTCTCCATAAACTGCAGGTTTATTATGAAATTATTATCAACTGGGGAAGCTAAGCTTTTTAGCTTACATTGACAATAATAATAGCACGTATGGGCGAATCCAGAAATGCATATAGAGTGTTAGTTGGGAGGCCGGAGGGAAAAAGAGACCTTTAGGGAGGCCGAGACGTAGATGGGAAGATAATATTAAAATGGATTTAAGGGAGGTGGGATATGATGATAGAGAATGGATTAATTTTGCTCAGGATAGGGACCAATGGCGGACTTATGTGAGGGCGGCAATGAACCTCCGGGTTCCTTAAAAGCCAGTAAGTAAGTATAATAATAATAATAATAATAATAATAATAATAATAATAATAATAATAATGGTCAAGATAGAGCATACATGGGCACAATTTTCGGTTACGTGAGGCACTCGATTTGAAATAGTTTGTTTACTAGGAGAGGAGACTGCAGAGTAGGATGGGAAATATAAACTGCTGTGACCTGCGTCACCTTATCGTAATCGCTAAGGCGGTCAGTGGCGAATTATTAGGAAAGCGCTTGGTTAACGTGAGAGACTCGAAAACTTTTATTCAATTTGGCAAATTAATTCGGCAGCTTTAATCATAAACCTCTTTACTATTTCTCCATCATTGAATTGATTTAAATCACAGGCGAGAAATTGCGTAACTAGCCAATAATATTCCATCACGTTGTCTACGTTTATTTTCTTGAATATTCTGGCGTTTATCAAGATTACTTAATAGATTTGCACGTCCTCGACCTAAAATAATTTCAGAAAATCATATTTCGTTTTCTACTCACATTTGATATATTTTTTTATAAATTTCTTTTGGAAATAATACGTACAAACAACATTTAATTCCTCGTACCTTTTAATGCAGCGTGTTTAAGGTATAATGTCGTATTTAGTAGCCTATACTATGCAAATGTTAAGATCATAAATTTTCTTCGGAATAGTACGAAAAATAACATTTAATTTGTCTTACCTTCTAATTCAGCATGTTCTTTATGACATAAGGATTATTGTCGTTGTATATTAAATTTATTAATGCCTAATAGGATTTTCGAACATAACATATATCGTATGTTCTCCCCTTCTAAACAGCAAAAACTCTTCCTCCCATTTCTCATGAAATAATCGTTTTCTAACGCGTATACACTGCTTTGATAATGTCATTATGCCACCACTGATATTGCTTATGAAACTGATATAGAACCTGCCGACGCCTAGGAGCTGCGTGAGGGAGGGACGGGGATTGTGAAGGTGATGTCACTCGGAGCGATAAGCTCTGTGAAGGTCAGTGAGGCATTATTTCTCAAGTGAGGCACGATGCCCATCCATGAGATAGAGCACCCACCCGCCTATGTAACGATATCCGCCCTCCAATGTAATGAATATTGCACACTTTTATCATACCCAATTTGGCGCTATAATAGTACATTATGCAACGAGCGTATAATGATAGTAATTAAGAAGCGAGTATGGATGTTTATGAAACGTGCGCAAGCGAGTTTCATAATTTTCATGCGAGCTTCTCAATTACCATTATAGGCGAGTTTCATACGACTCTTTATGCTCGACCATATTTATAACTTGAAATTATTCAGATGTATACATTTTATTTGTATCTGACAAGATCGGAAGTGACCTTGTTCTAGGTCGTGAATTGTGAGATGTGCGCAGACGCGAAAGCGTTGATTTTTTTCGAGGAACAATAATGTTATTGACCTTGATGTAATCCCGTTAAACTTGATATAACCTTGATTAGTGAATTCGACATTGAAAAACGAGATGACAAATTGAATTTATTTGAATATTATTTACAATTAACGCTAATTATTATAGTAACAGAACATAACCTTCTGCGACAGTATTGGATTTCCAGCCTCCGTGACTTTTCGCTAATTCTCTTTCGATTGCATATCCGAGAATAATCGATACTTGCGGTTTTATAACTGTACAAAGCTGACTTGTCATTGGCTGAACACCTGTAAGCTGAGTTGTCATTGGCTGAACACCTGTACTTTAATGAGTAGGTGTACTTCAATGACATACATTAAAGGATTGCTACCAGGTGTATAATTACTACATTTCGGCATGATCGAGCATAAAGCAATTTTAAACACTTTTATCACAGACACAACATATTTAAATTCTTATTGTATTATATATGTTACCGTTAAAACCCAAAATCCAACAAAACCAGTTTACCAAACAAAAACCTAAACAAACCAAACCTAACCTGACATTGATTCTAGATCATACGAAAACTCGCTTTGTAGCTATCTTTATTTGCTTAAACTAGTTTTTACTAGTTGAAACTGGTTTTGACGGATTTCGGGTTTTAAGGGTAACATATATAATATGGAATTATCACCACATTGACACGTCCATTATTTCACAAAACACACACTGAACGAATTAAATGTAATTATGAAGGCCGCTTTTAATGCTAATATGAATTTAATTTCAGAAACTTTAAAGATTAAAAAACCGCTAGTATTCCCGCTAAGCGGGATAATATAATTTTACCCGCGAGACTTTTATCCAAAAAGCTAGATTTAGCGGGAAAACCGCTGAATTGGCAACACTGGCTGCAGCGTCGTTGTTTTGTTGGGCAGCTGAGTCAGAGAAGTGACAAGGTTGCATAATAAGTGAGTGGTATGAGTGTTTGTTTTGTTTTTTCTTTCTCCGTGGAAAATAAAGACAAGAGAGTTTGAGTGGCTTTTATAAGTGTAACAAGAAACATCAGTGGAGTTGGTAAGAATAGTCACATGGCGACTGAAAATTCTGGAATGAAAGGTAACTCAAATAATGCCGTCATCAGAGTTCTCGCTTGTCTGCTTATGATTGGAATGAATGACGTCATAAGATGAAGATTAATACGTGATCAAATAGTAGAAAAAAAAAACAAAAAAAAAACTTGAAAGAAATGAAGGAAGGTACATACGAAAATATGGAACTAAACAGAATTAGACGAAGAGAAAGAAAGAAAGCAAAAAATAAAATATGAGAATAAAAAGTACAGAAATGCTGAGTAATGTCGGATCACGATGCGCTTAAAGTAACGCAACGTAATTGGTTGACAGGAAGAAATACAGTAATATCAGTTGTCTGTTTACTATACACTTACTATAGGATAACTGCATTCAACTACCTTTGACTGGTGGTTATGCTAGATTTGGCTAGAATGAATATGTCTGCAAGAAGGAAACAGGATGTATCAGTTGTTCCTGCGTTCTCGATATATTTTTCTATGAATGTCAAGAAAGGGATTATGACCTTTTTGAGTAAGATATACGAGGGTCGTTCCGAAATAAGGATATCCTGAACTAGCACCAACAGATAGCACGTGTACTTTGAGGGATGCGCTTTGCGTGTGCATCTGTTTTCCAGTATAATAAACATTCAGGATTTTCGTAGTGTGTTAGTATATTAATAGTACATTATGCAACGAGCCTATAATGATAGTAATTAAGAATCGAGTATGGATGTTTATGAAACGAGCGCAAGCGAGTTTCATAATTTTCATACGAGCTTCTTAATTACCATTATAGGCGAGTTTCATACGACTTTTTATGCTCGACCATATTTCTAACTTGAATTTACCGGTATTCAGATGTATACGTTTTATTTGTATCTGACAAGATCGGAAGTGACCTTGTTCTAGGTCGTGAATTGTGAGATGTGCGCAGACGCGAAAGTATTGATTTTTTCCGAGGAACAATAATGTCATTGACTTTGACGTAGTCCCGTTAAACTTGATAATATTATAATATTATAGCCTTGATTATCGAATTCGACATTGAAAAACGAGATGACAAATTGAATGTATTTGAATATTATTTACAATTAACGCTAATTATTATAGTAACAGAACATAACCTTCTGCGACAGTATTGGATTTCCAGCCTCCGTGACTTTTCGCTAATTCTCTTTCGATTCCATATCCGAGAATAATCGATACTTGGGGTTTTATAACGGTAGAAAGCTGACCTGTCATTGGCTGAACACCTGTAAGCTGAGTTGTCATTGGCTGAAAGACCTGACCTTTAATGAGTAGGTGTACTTTAATGACATGCATTAAAGGTCTGCTACCAGGTGTATAATTACTACATTTCGGCAAGGTCGAGCATAAATAATCTTAAAAATAACTCAAAATGCCAAGTTTTTGCTGTGTTCCTATATGTAAAAGCAGGGAAAGATTTTTGTCTTCAATTAGGTTCCAAAAGATTCTGAATATATGCTTTTAACCATAAAAATATAACTAGTTAAATTGCACCTCAAGAATAATAGCTATTAAAGAAAAATAACTATTTCAAGTAAGGAATTGCTGGCTACAGTTTCATTTTGGAAGAGGATAAAGAAAAATTGCAATACAAACATATGCAACGTCGACAGCAAGCTATGTTAGCTTAGATCAGACCACTCCAAGTGGGCAGCCCCCATGGTGCCGCGTGGCTGCCCTGGGTTCGGAGGGGCTGTGCCGAGCCCCAGAGAGAGACAGCAAGTGAGTGGGAAGGAGACCGAATACCAATCGCTGAGAGGGTTGCACGCGTGCAAGGGGTAGAATGAGCCAGTGAGGTGCATATATGGATGGCCCATTTTATGACACATAGGAAGAATTCAAGAATTACAACAATTGGTTATTACAAAATAATACAATAAAATAAAATTGTCCTTTTTTTCTGTAGTTAGGAAGACAAATGACGTTTCTTTGATTTCTTTCCTCTCAGCTATAACAGGAATATTGTCAGTCTGCTCAGTCCACACAGATAAAGTTATTCAGTCATGCTGCACATCTTACCTGTGCGAAATAAGCAGGTGCGGGTATTTATGGAGATCGCGAAAATCACGACATAGCCTAATAGATATGCAATAGATTTTTACTAATCTTTACGAATTAAGTGATTCTGATTAATAATATGCGGATAAAACAATCACTACAAATCGCGAAATAGAGTTCTAATAGCGAAATATGAACACATTCGCGAATTATTATTGTGTCGTTTTATAGCGAATTTCATATTCTGAGTTCTTTTTCGGACTTTTTTTTTTTTTCATTGCACATTCAAGTAGTCTACATTACATGGTATTCCAGGTATACTGATTCCATTAGTAAACTAAAAAAACGGAGAATTCAACATTTCACTAATAATTTGAAAGTATTAATTTCAGGGCTGCAAGTTTTTTTTTTTTTTTTTTTTTTTTTTTTCGTTTTTAATGAAAGTGTGTTAAATACAGTCTCAGTCCAACAAATATTGTCTATTGGCCATACCGCACCTTTACCAGAATCCAGCGAACCTTTAATGTTAATTATTTGGGAAGTAATATTCATATTGATTTAATACTCCACTTTCAAAATAATTGTATTTTCCAAAATTTCCATTAGTCTCCACCAAGAGTACAAATCAATCTCCAACAATCTCCGCCGACACCAATATTAAAAAACACAAATGATAAAATTAATCTCCATAAATACTTGCCCCTGAAAATAAGCTTCAATAATATAGGCTCTTCCTTCTATGGAAAACGCAACGATATTTCTGAAACACACTATACTCTGGACTGTTTACTTCACTGCTAGCAGACTTCGAATGCAACAGCTGCCGTAAGTTTGTGTGGCTGACGGGAGCAAGAACGTTACTGTAAGGGGTGGGAGTCAAGTACATTCAGAAACGCAGGTACAATAAAAATGCAAGTAAAAATAAAGTGATGTCCCGGTATAAACTCCTGTGCTGTCACTACTATCGTTATCGCTGTCATGCTAGGTGTTGGATAAGAAAACCGAGAAGCGAGAACCTGCCGATGAGTAATCAAATCGTTATTCGAATGATAAAAGTATTCGAGAACTTTTATTCGAATAAATTATTCTGTTATTAATATTATCCGAGAACAGATTATTCGATTCTGCCCATCACTAGAATTGTCGTGCAAAATGTCGGCTGCTACCTGTAAATTGGCAACATGATCGCGGAGACAGTGTAGAGAAATTTACCTTGCCGGGATCGTAAGATGTTTTGTGTGCTAGCAATCTGTCTGTTGTTGATGTTTTGCTCACTGTTAAATTGTTACGACAATCTTCCGTTAACATCCTTACTGTAAATATATTAATGGCAGTGAGAAGCGTCTTGCGTCACTATATGCCAGTCGTATCAATTGATGCCCATAGGAGCAAGCGCGCGCTTTAGAGCTCAGGATAGCCTGAGCGCATTACAGCGGAAAGGAAAGAGACAGACGAAAGAGATAGTATATGCAGCTTGGTCGAGCTATATTCAGGGATGGCCAGCACTGATTCAATAGATAAAGGGCAGAGAACTTATTAAAACTGTACGAGTATCCATGTTAATTTTTAGATTTGCCTGAGAAGTATAAGTGCATTATAAGAATGTAAGTTTTAATTTTAATGCTCATTTTTTACAAGTTTGATTTTTTTATTCAAAAGACATATTTCCTCAACTATGTTTTATAGAAAACTGAAATTTTCAGATATAGGTCTATTTATTTAGCAGCCTTACAGAATGTTTTCGTGAATCTAATATACCGTATATACGTATTACTGAAGATAGGGTATTGAACATTTTGAAAATATACGCATGGTAATTGTTTGTAAGGAACTTAATTAACAAAGCAACTACTGTTTCATCATAAGCAAAAGATACGTGCTCATGTGTTGTAAAAATGTCAGCTCTATAGCTTCAGCAGATTTCGAGAAAATAATTTAATATTCTGATGATAGGAAGTTGCTCAGAAATATCACCTTAAAAGCATAATGCGATAAGAGTTTTGTTATGTAATATTAGTTACACTTAAAACATATACAGCACCTAGGTAACTTTGCTTTGTACAGTCATATTATTTTGGTTAGTTTATTGATTACTTTTATAAGGCTAAAGGTACCATCAATATCAATTCCAACTTATGTCATACGCAATCTCTCTCTCTTTTTTATATAACTTTCTTTATGAATGATGTGTTTCATCCATTTAGTATAGTATAGTTGTACTACTATGGAATTTATGTGAATATTCCTTCTTAACTCTTTATTATGTTATTAAGATTTAAAACATAACTGCAATATTAAGAAATTGGTGTTAGTACTTTTGTTTTACAGACAATATAGATCATATGAAACAGAAAGAAGCCATATAAAAATAACGAAATCCAATTTCACGTTCAGTTCGAAGTTTGTGCACCACTGTTTTCTTAATCCAACAGGCTGCTTATTCATATACACAACTCTTCCTCTTTCCATACTTAGCGCTTGATGCCCGCGCTTGCTTTGACATCACTGCAATATGCCAACAGAGCCTCGACTTCTAGCGACGACACCACTTCGAATTAATCCTCTCAAAGATTGAAAATAAACAGTTCGCTTTTTCGTCTGTAACAGCAGTGCATTTCCTTCTCTTGTATCTATGTACAAACTGCCTCTGGTATGATGAGGTATATAGTTTACATGTAACAGTTTTAGGAACTCTTACGAGGAATCTGTTTTAGTGAACCACATATGTATATACTGTTGGCAGAGTGGAAGAAATTCTTTGCCAATTTTTAATTAAATCTGTATGGCTAATCCATTCGTTGCATGGGTGGCTAGCTTCGCATAAATTATGCGTGGATATTTGCCCTGTACCAGACATCACACATGGTCTGCCTCAGCAGAAATACGCACTAAGATAGCTGTACCAAGCTGACGGCTGCACATAGAGTGAACCAGTATTCGACGCGAGGTGGAGTCTGTATTTACACTTGTAGTGGGACAGGTATTCTTTGAGTATTTTAGTCACACTTGCATTTGCCATATCATAATATTTCATTATTGGCGTATTTAATTTTGGCAGCTCCCTAGTTCAGAAGGAATGTTGAATAAAAGAATTGACTATCTTTGGCATTGGCCACATCAGATGTAGGAATCTGAAGTTGCATGTCATGTTTGTTGCAGTTGTGATTTACACATTTTAAAATTTTGATCCCAAGTTTTATTACTTTCTTATTAAGGAGACACTCCACTAAAAATGATAACTTTTTCCCTATTTTTTTTCAATCAAATTTTGGGAGCATCTTTACTATATAAAGGACTAACAAAATCCAAATTTTAAACTCTGAAATGTTTTTGGCTTTTGATTTTATGTTTTTAAATATATATGTTTTGTTTTTTTAGAAATAGTTTAAAACCCAAGTTTTTTTCGGCAGAATATCTCAATTTTTAAGTTTCATTTTTTTTTTGGTTACATTTACAAGACATAGAAAAACATTTCTAAGCATTCATTTTATGAAATATCTTGTTTATTCACTTTCAGACATGTATTTTGAAACTTTCAATATATTATTTTCTATATTATGATTCATGACGTTTGAGATGGACAGGGCGTGTAGCACGTATGGGCGAATCCAGAAATCCATATAGAGTGTTAGTTGGGAGGCCGGAGGAAAAAGGCTTTTAGGGAGGCCGAGACATAGATGGGAAGATAATATTAAAATGGATTTGAGGGTAGTGGGATATGATAGAGACTGGATTGATCTTGCACAGGATAGGGACCAATGGCGGGCTTATGTGAGGGCGGCAATGAACCTCCGGGTTCCTTAAAAGCCAGTAAGTAAGTAAGTAAGTATAGACTATGATTCATGAAAAAATATTATTGAAATAAACTAGCAGCATTTCTTACAAAATAAATGCATGGAAACTTGCTGCAGCTCATAAATACTTGCAGTAAAAATATCATCCAGATTGATTAATATTTGACATAAAAAGTTGGTGTTGAATCGAGAAAAATAAACTTACGAAAAAACTGATTTGAAAGTAAGATGAGTATTTATACGTGGTACATACCTATTTAAAGTTCTTCTCCGCTACATTCGTCTAGTAACTTTAGGGAGCGAATTTAGGACAAAAGTTACTAGATTTGTAATCAGAAATTTGAAAAAGAAAGATAATTCTTTGATAAACAATAATTTTAAATGCCACGCCCCCTTACAGCCTTAATTTAAAAACATTTTTTAAACATATTTGTAATCAAAATTGAACTAAATACATTTGGGGTTTCAAAATGGACCGACATCAATGCTAGATTGGCAACACCATCATACTTAGGCAGGGCAGATCATATTAGGAAGTTTAAATGTAGAAAACAAAGAACGGACGTGGCAAAATTTTCCTTTGTTAACCGCACAATATTAGACTGGAACAGCTTACCTGCGGCAATCTTTCAGGGTGGTCCTCCCAAAATCAATACATTTAAGGAAAGGTTGAGAAGATTAGACTGAAAATGTAATATTGTAGGTGCAGTGTAATTTCTAAGTTGTGTCATGTAATTAATTAAGTTGATATGTAATTAATTAAGATGATATGTAATTTAGTTGATATGTAAATAAATTAAGATGATGTGTAATTAAGTTGATTTGTAATTAATTAAGGTGATATGTAATTACTTAAATTGGTAATAGTTGGGTGAAATAGAAGTACTTATAAGTTAGGTTTACTTTTGCTTATTGTTAGGCGTTATTATGGAATAGCTTTTATTTATATTCCTAGATATATTGCATCTATTTATTTATAGTTAGAAATAAATTTAGGTTTATTTTATTCTATTTTTTTTTTCTTTTATTGCTGTACTTATTGTATAATTGTATATTCTATATCACTCCCACCGGGTGTATACCCAATTGTAGTGTTAATACATACATTCATTTTATTCCATAGATCTTACATGAGCAATGAAGCTTTAAGATGTGGAACAAGTCAAAATTTTACAATATTACAATTACAATTTTTACAATTTTTTATATTTTTACAATTTAGTAATTTCTACAATTTTTACAATTTTGTGCAATTTTTTTGAATATTTTGGCGAGATGTAGTGAGATGAGGTGAGGTCCGAGGATTCGCCAAAAGATTACCCGGCATTTGTCTTTTAGTTTGGGGAAAACCTCGGAAAAATCCAACCAGGTAATCAAATCAAAGGGGTTGATGCCAAGGACTCGCCATAGACCATCCGGCTTCAGTCCCACGGCTGTGGAAAACCTCGGAAGAAACCAAAGACCAAAGGGGGATCCAACCCAAGCCCGAACGCAGCTCCGGATCAGCAGCCCAGCGAGACTGCCGACTGAGCTACATCGATGGCACTACTAAAAGTATACAATACATACTTACTTACTTACAAATGGCTTTTAAGGAACCCGAAGGTTCATTGCCGCCCTCACATAAGCCCGCCAGCGGTCCCTATCCTGTGCAAGATTAATCCAGTCTCTATCATCATACCCAACCTCCCTCAAATCCATTTTAATATTATCCTCCCATCAACGTCTCGCCCTCCCTAAAGGTCTTTTTCCCTCCGGTCTCCCAACCAACACTCTATATGCATTTCTGAATTCGCCCATACGTGCTACATGCCCTGTCCATCTCAAACGTCTGGATTTAATGTTCCTAATTATGTTAGGTGATGAATACAATGCGTGCAGTTCTGTGTTGTGTAACTTTCTCCATTCTCCTGTAACTTCATCCCGCTTAGCCCCAAATATTTTCCCTAAGCACCTTATTCTCAAACACCCTTAACCTATGTTCCTCTCTCAGAGTGAGAGTCCAAGTTTCACAACATACAATACATAGCCAATCAGATTATTAAATTTACAAACGCAAACGATCATTCATCAGTTGAGCTATATGTATAATACAAAACAAGTTAATTAAATTTAAGGCATAAACAATTCAATCAGTTGTGATATACAGAAATTGATCATACATATCATGCAAACTACTTCAAATTACAAACACAAACAATTTTTCATACATACATACAAAATAAACTTCTAAAGATGTGAAATAGCCAGTAATTTTTTTTTAGAAGATTTTCATGATTTTCATTGGAGTCTCCCCTTAACAAATGTTTTGTTACGCATCGTTATGCGCGAAGCACTTTGTATTTAAATTTCGTAGTGATCAGTGGAGTGTAAGCCACATGCGTATACGCGCGTTGTGCGTGTGTAGGTAAATGTAGAGCAGTCGGTGTAAAGTTGGTCGTTCAGTGCTGCAGATGAAGGTGGGGGCAGGAACTTCATTAATATTTAAACTGCGGGTGTTCGATGCACCGGATACCTAAGTCATGCAGGAATCCATGCGGGCCACAACCCTCGTGTGCTTCGAAACCGGGGAGCTTGCCTCTGTGGAATAGACGGAGCAATATACTGTACAGGACTGGTAACTGTGTCCGCGGTCTTGTTGGTGAGGAAAAGGTTTTCTGAGGGAAGCGAAGAGGAAGGGGGAGTTGAACTTAGTGGTAAACATACTATTATGCGTGCAAGAAACATTTCCTCCATCTAAACTGCATGCTTTTCACGACTCTGTTTAGTGATTTTCTGCCCCAAGGAAAATTGATTTTTCTTTAATTACCGTCAAAAGTTTAGGTATTGTCGGCACTCTCTTTTCTTGAATATAGAAGTCTTGTATTGTATTTCTTATAACACACTTGTCGAAGTCGTCTACATGCAGTATATTACGAGATATTATTAGTCTCTTCTTTCCTGGCGATTTCAGAAGTCTATCCGGACTGTTTTCTTTTCTTATCTTATGTTCCTTCCTAATCTTCTTTATTATACTATATCCCACACCAGTGTATTCGGCCGCTCTTTCAGTTGATGTATTTAAGGGAATCCTCAAATGTTTTTGCACTCTTTCCTCATCGCACTTCTCTATGATGTTAGCTATTATTTCTCTTGCTTCACTATGAATAGTTGTGTTTGCCTTTCTATTGGCCACACTAAACGAAAGTGTTTAAGACTATCGTTCTTGCTAATATCACTGCTCTATAATCTCGCACTATTATTCCTATACTATAGCTATACACATCCTATACTATTTTATCACTACACTACACTACACTATACTAATCCTATACTAGATATATGCACTACACTGAATTGCACAGATTTACTGTAATTACTGTATAAGGAAGTTCTGAATTGAACAATGTAAAGAATACTGTAAACTCAAGTTGACTGCACTCTCGCAATATATATTCAGAACTGGTAGTTGTCTGTCAATGTCATAGAAAGGCCACCCCCATCCCGAACCTTTAGTACCTACCCTCTTCCCCGCGGTTGCGGCAGACCCTCTCACACGGACACAGTTACTAGTCCTCCACAGTACTTCTTTTAATCACAGTTTTCAATGTGGACGTGATTATGAAAAAAGACAGATTAGGAACGATGTCATTGGAAAGGAAGGAGAAAGTACTGCTGCTGCTGATGCTGCTGCTATACTATATATATATATATATATTTAGATTTTATTTAATAATAACATATACATAAAAACGTTACATTAAAATACCCCGAAAGAGCAAAGCTCGTGTTCGGGGACAGTTCCGTTACATAGATACACATACTTTGTATACAAAATACTTAAAAAAAGCTCACATAAAGATGATAATAAAATTAGTAAATAATAATACTATTAATAACTGAGTGAAAAAGGAGACGATGTTGAGATTGATGGATTAATATTAAATTATTATTAGTAGTATAATTAGTGCAGGTCATGTTGATATAGTAACCAAGATAAAATAGAAGAATACACTTAGGATAGAAATAATTTTGTTTTACAATACATGGTACATAATATATGTACAGGGAAGTCTGTCATATAAATTTTTTAATTCTGGATCTGAAAATTTCATTGCTTTAAGTAGTCAATTCTGGATGAAATTTTATTATCGAATTATATAGACGTGGACCATAATTTGTACTGTGTAGTAAAGCAGCAGATGTGAAACATTTAGGTTCAACTAATTTAAGAATTTCATTTCGTCTTGTATTATGAGCATGTGGCTGAGCTACAAATTTCATTCTATTTTTATGATAAATTTTTTTATGATATATTACTATATTACTTGTATCACAGTATTACCAACCTTTACCCTACATGTAAAATTATCTGCAAGTAATTCGGAGAACAGTACTAGTCATAGACATGTTCAAGTCATATCTCATTAAGGGTAAACACGCGAAATTGTGACAAAAATGAATTTTTTTTTTTTTTTTTCATTTTGAATCTTGCGTACACTACTTTTAACACTTGAATATAATTAATTGATTAACTAGCGGACTTACTCGTGTTAATTATGTAAGATTTGTGCGGCTTACAGCTGTTTCGGTGCTTCACGCAACATCCTCAGAGCCTGCTAGATCTCGGCGTCATCTCGAACTTCTCTGCCTGTTATGTGGATGTGTTTGATTGTTGAAAGGTGTTGAAGTGTGGAGTCAAATAGTGTGTGTGTGTACTGAAATTGATCTGTGTGTTGAGAATTTGATCGGGGTGTGTTTTAGTGTGTTTGTATATTTCATATTGTTCTAGTGTGTTGAGTTTTTGGTTCTTGGGTTGTATGTGTAGGATTTCCATGTCCGTATTTATGTTATTGTATGTGTGGTTAGCATTGGTTATGTGATCGGCGTATGTGGATGTATTGTGTCCTCTGGTTATTGCTTTAATGTGTTCATTATAGCGTGTTTGGAATGATCTGCCTGTCTGTCCTATGTAGAACTTATCGCAACTATTACATGTGAGTTTGTATACACCTGTGTGGTCGTATTTATTTGTTTGTGTTTTTTGCGTGTTGAGATGTCTTTGTATTGTATTTTCTGTTCTGTGTGTTATGTTGTATTTCTGCTTTCTGAATGAAGATGCGATCTTATGTGTGCTTTTGTTTTCATATGTTAGTGTGATGTATTTCTTGTGTTCTTGTGCTTGTGTTGTGTTTTGGGTGTTTTTGTGTTAAGTTTTTGTTTTGTCTTCCTTATGATGTTGTCTATTATGTTTGGGTTATAATCGTTTTCTTGTGCTATGTATTTGATTGTGTTCACTTCTTCATTGTAGTGTTGTTGGCTCATGGGTATGTTGAGTAATCTGTGTACCATTGTCCTGAATGCAGCATGTTTGTGTTGTATGGGGTGATTAGATATGTTGTGTATGTGTGTGGTGGTGGTGGTGGAGGTTGGTTTTCTGTATATTTTGAAGGTGTGTTTGTTGTCAAATTTTGTTATGGTGATGTCTAGGACATTTATGGAGTTGTTGTTTTCAAGTTCCAGTGTGTATAGAAGTTTTGGGTGTAATTTGTTTATGTATTGGTGTAGTTTGTGTATTTGTCGTTTGTTTCCTTTGTATAGTATGGGTATGTCGTCTACGTATGTGCCAGTATATTTGTTATGTTCATTGTTGAGTATGTATGTTTGTTCTATGTTGTGTGAAAATATCTCTGCTAGTATGCTGGATATGGGTGATCCCATTGGCAATCCTTCTCTTTGGGTGTAGTATTGTTGTGTGTGAATTTTTTTTTTTAAATTGGCTACTTTTCTGCTATAAATACTGAAATGTTTTGCTTGTCTGAATTATCTAAGTGATCTTTAAAATTTAAATACCACACAGCGCCACTGTGCACTCCTCCTTTCAGTATGCATTTTGAAGTTTCTGTGTTATATAAATTTTCTTGGAATTTAGACAGGCAAACTGTCTGACCAGTGCTAGGAAGACTGTGGCCTACTACTCCCTTATGGATATAGGAACATTGAGTGCACAGTATGGGACGAGATAGCAGATGAATAGCACTATAACTTTAAACGTCATTTTCCGTAACTTACAATTTTTTCAGTGCTTATGTACCTTTTTCTGGAAGTAAACCCCGAAAAGACAAAGTATATGATTATGTCTCGTGACCAGAATATTGTACGAAATGGATATATGAAAACTGGAAATTTATCCTTCGAAGAGGTGGAAAAAATAAAATACCTTGGAGCAACAGTAACAAATATAAATGACAGTCGGTAGGAAATTAAACGCAGAATGAGTATGGGAAATGCGTGTTATTATTCCGTTGAGAAGTTTTTGCCATCCAGTCTGCTCTAAAAAAATCTGAAAGTTAGAATAATTTATAAAACAGTTATATTACCGGTTGTTCTGTATGGTTGTGAAAATTGGACTCTCACTTTGACACAAGAACAGAGATTAAGGGTGTTTGAGAATAAGGTCCTTAGGAAAATATTTGGGGCTAAGAGGGATGAAGTTACAGGAGAATGGAGAAAGTTACACAACGCAGAACTGCACGCATTGTATTCTTCACCTGACATAATTAGGAACATTAAATCCAGACGTTTGAGATGGGCAGGGCATGTAGCACGTATGGGCGAATCCAGAGCTGCATATAGAGTGTTAGTTGGGAGGCCGGAGGGAAAAAGACCTTTAGGGAGGCCGAGACGTAGATGGAAGGATAATATAATAATGGATTTGAGGAAGGTGGGATATGATGAGACTGGATTAATCTTGCACAGAATAGGGACCGATGGCAGGCTTATGTGAGGGTGGCAATGAACTTCCGGGTTCCGTAAAAGCCATAAGTATGTACCTTTTTTTCTGCAACCATTGGGAGTAAAAATATGAAATTTTGCACACAAGCTTAAAACTGTATTACCGGTATCTATAATTCCCTGCAAACAAAATTTTGATTTGTTCATATATCTGAATTTTATACATTACAAAACTTAGAAAAAGTAAACAAAGTATTTCATACCTAATATTAAAAAATGATATAAAGCCTAAATAAAATATTTGATTGCAGAGGAATGTTACTTTAGGTATTGGCAACACATGTCTAAAGTTTTAGATTTATAGGTGCAGAAATTTTTAGAAAATGGTACAATTATTATTATTTTAATGAAAATTAAAAAAAAATAGTAACTATTATTCATAAAATTCTGAAAAAAAAAATGGAAGGTAATGAAAAGTCTGTTTTAAATTAATATTTCGAATTTCAAGATCCTAGGTCCAAAAATGTGAAAGTTATAGGCAATTCAGTAACATAATATTATTTCTCATCCGTCCCCCCTTAATCTGGCTTGTTAGACCGTAGGTTCTCTATGTCAGATGTTCAGTAGCGCATCCCCTATTTCCTGTTTAATTTTTGCACCCTTTTACTGAAACAACCTGTATATTGAACCATATGACGTAATGTAATATATTAGAATGTTAGAGTATCTCTTTATTGTTCATGTAATGAGAATGCTGAAATCATGTTAGTTGGCAAACCTGCTAATGAATCCGGACTATGCATAATAGGGTTTACTGCAGTGATCCGGAGGACAGTTGTTACTTCTCATAGCTTGATTCCCTGTTGGACAACTTCGGTGCCCTTTCGCTGAACATGGGTTCTGTATCTATTGTTATTTGTGGAGATATTGCTCGGACAATAGAATCATCACAACGGCGCACAGCGATGTTCAGGCTGTAGGCCTTCTCAATCTCGGCGGATTCTGTAATTACCGTTCTGGCTCGTGGACAAGTCAATATTCAGACGCATTATGGAGCTCTGGTGTGCTCTGCAACGTCTCTGTGATCCAGGGGTGGCCAGACTTGTGTCTTGTCCAAAACATTTACATGCGTTTATTACCAACCTAAGTTAAAGATAGGAACTGTATATGTAACAAATAATGCATATAATATACATTCAGACTTACAAATAAGCAAATGCTTACATGCCCCTAAATCATTTTCGAGGACGCCTAAGATACCAATAATAGTGGTTCCTGAATTTGAAAGAAAATTGTTCAAAAATGTGCTTTATGCAAAGAACATTTAAATTCTTTTTCATTCGACCATCTATACTAATAATAAATCTGTAGCCGAAATTTTTCTGGTAATTTTTCGATTTTCCAAAAATAATTGGTTCTACCATATATAATTAACCACCCTGAAACCGAAAATCGGTTTTTTTGACGTTTTTGTTTGTATATCTGTCTGTCTGTATGTTTGTTACCTTTTCACGCGATAGTGGCTTGATCGAATTTCGATGAAAATTGGAATATAAATTAAGTTCGTTGTAACTTAGATTTTAGGCTATATGGAATTCAAAATACATTATTTAAAAGGGGGGTTATAAGTGAGGCTGAACTAAATAAATATAAATATTTCGCTTATTATTGATTTTTGTGAAAAATGTTGCATAACAAAAGTTTCTTTAAAAATAATTTGCGATAAGTTTTATTCCTCGAAAAATTTTGATAGGACTGATATTTAATGAGATAAATGAGTTTTAAAATTAAAATAACTGCCATCTAAGGCCGTGTAATGAATTAAAAAACAAATGACTTCGTCTATAAGGGGCCTTGGACAGCAACAATCGAAAACTATGAAAGATAGCCCAGAGAATGTTTCTGTGTTTGTATGAAGTAATATCGGAAGCTAAATTAACCGATTTGTATAATTAATTATTATTTCACCATTGGAAAGTGTAGTTTCTCTAGATGGACATAATGCTATAATGTTATTACAGTAACTTCTGATATAATATAATATAATATAATATAATATAATATAATATAATATAATATAATATAATATAATATAATATAATATAATATAATATAATATAATATAATATAATATAATATTTAATATGTAATATTATATAATATAAGTTATTACCATAATTCAATGGAAACCTATAACAAGAAAAATAAAATATACACATTAAATCTAAATGATGTCAATCTGGTTTAAGCTATGGTTGCATGTAATAAAAATTAAGAAACATGTTAAAGGAATTGTCATTGCACCAAATGAGTGTCTCTGGACCAAAATGATCGCATTTTAATTATTTGGATGCAATTTAAATTAAGTAACATATTAAACGATTTATCCTTCTATCAAACACGAATGTTCCCTGGATCAAATGTCCTATTTTAATTATGTAATTACTTTATATTTATTTCTAACGGGTGCAGCGGAGCGCACGGGTACGGCTAGTACTATAATAATACTGTTTGTCAGCATGGAGATTCAATCTCACTGAAAAAGAGGAACATCACTTACTGAGTTATAGTGTGATACTACTTGGAAAAAATGTTTAAATGAATATCAACTTTTCGATTTTTGGATGAAAGTTCGTGCGGGACACAAAGAACTTTCAGAACGAACCATGAAACTTTTAGTGCCGTTTACCACGACTTACTTGTGTGAGCAGCCATTTTCCGTTCTTTCCTGTACAAAAACTGTTAAAAGAAACCGAGTAAATTTGACGGCAGACTTGACAATAAGATAACTGACATTGATCCAAAATATAAAGACATTTAAGCTCAAGAAAAAGAAAAGAAGAGAGTTCTAACATTCGAAGTAGGGAAATTTATAAAAAAAATATACTTGATTTCTTTTTTCAGTAGGCTTACATGGATGTATTGAAAGTATAATATTGTTTTGCTTGGATATTTTTATATCAACTCCTTGTAGAGCATTAATGAAGGCCATCCACTTTTTCCAGTACTAGATTATTCATTTTTTGTTTAATTTAAATGTACACTTAATATTAATTCAATTTTGTAAAATATAACGATTGTAGGACACTTTTCCCAATCAAATATTATTTTATATTCCCAAAGACGGACAACTCCCAATTCATACTTTACCATTCTATTTTTCCCAATCCATTTTTTCCTTTCCCTCCGATTCCAAAACCTAATTCCCAATTTGATATTTTCCTCCAACATGATACCAAGTGTACTGGTTTATTTTTTGTTTGCCGGTAAAGTTGTTGTAGTTTCTTCTCAGTGACATAAATCCAAATATGCTTAGTTTCTTTTTACTGACAAATCCAAATATGCTGTAGTTTCTTCTCACTGACATAAATCCAAATATGCTGTAGTTTCTTCTCACTGACATAAATCCAAATATGTTGTAGTTTCTTCTCACTGACATAAATCCAAATATGCTGTAGTTTCTTCTCACTGACATAAATCCAAATATGTTGTAGTTTCTTCTCACTGACATAAATCCAAATATGCTGTAGTTTCTTCTCACTGACATAAATCCAAATATGCTGTAGTTTCTTCTCACTGACATAAATCCAAATATGCTTTAATTTCTTCTCACTGACATAAATCCAAATATGTTGTAGTTTCTTCTCACTGACATAAATCCAAATATGCTGTAGTTTCTCCTCGGTGACAAACCCAAATATCCTGTAGTTTCTTCTCACTTACATAAATCCAAATATGCTGTAGTTTCTTCTCACTGACATAAATCCAAATATGTTGTAGTTTCTTCTCACTGACATAAATCCAAATATGCTGTAGTTTCTTCCCACTGTCATAAATTCAAATATGCTGTAGTTTCTTCTCACTGTCATAAATCCAAATATGTTGTAGTTTCTTGTCACTGTCATAAATTCAAATATGCTGTAGTTTCTTCTCACTGACATAAATTCAAATATGCTGTAGTTTATTTTCACTGACATAAATTCAAATATGCTGTAGTTTCTTCTCAATGACATAAATCCAAATATGTTGTAGTTTCTTCTCACTGACATAAATCCAAATATGCTGTAGTTTCTTCTCACTGACATAAATCCAAATATGCTGTAGTTTCTTCTCACTGACATAAATCCAAATATGCTGTAGTTTCTTCTCACTGACATAAATCCAAATATGCTGTAGTTTCTTCTCACTGTCATAAATCCAAATATGCTGTAGTTTCTTGTCACTGTGATAAATTCAAATCTGCTGTAGTTTCTTCTCACTGACATAAATTCAAATATGTTGTAGTTTCTTCTCACTGACATAAATTCAAATATGCTATAGTTTCTTTTCACTGACATGAATTCAAATATGCTGTAGTTTCTTTTCACTGACATAAATTCAAATATGCTGTAGTTTCTTTTCACTGACATAAATTCAAATATGCTGTAGTTTCTTTTCACTGTCATAAATTCAAATATGCTGTAGTTTCTTTTCATTGACATAAATTCAAATATGCTGTAGTTTCTTTTCACTGACATAAATTCAAATATGCTGTAGTTTCTTTTCACTGACATAAATTCAAATATGCTGTAGTTTCTTTTCACTGTCATAAATTCAAATATGCTGTAGTTTCTTTTCACTGACATAAATTCAAATATGCTGTAGTTTCTTTTCACTGACATAAATTCAAATATGCTGTAGTTTCTTTTCACTGACATAAATTCAAATATGCTGTAGTTTCTTTTCACTGTCATAAATTCAAATATGCTGTAGTTTCTTTTCACTGACATAAATTCAAATATGCTGTAGTTTCTTTTCACTGACATAAATTCAAATATGCTGTAGTTTCTTCTCAATGACATAATAGCGAAATTAATAATGTTTCCTGGAGAGGAGGGTTACTTCATATCGATGGTTATCTTAATTATAAATATTTGAAAAATGAATGGAGAAATCTATTGGAACTTTAGAAGAAAGAGTAAATGTTGTGCAACAACCATAACAAAATTTTATCTTACTGAAAGGACCACAACAGTCATAACATCAGCATACCCTACACAACGAAGATGTTCGGGCTACTAAAGTACTTGCAACATTGTATCCAGATAGCAAGGATTCAAGGAAAGTGATGATATATTAACATATTTTAAATCAATAGGCCACAATTGAGGGCTTTGCCGGAAGAAAGGCGGATAGACCTGTACGCTCTTCTTCGGGAAAACGGTTTAAAATGTACTGAATAATTATAGTAGCGAATTTTTTTTTTTTGATTGTACTGTACATACCTGCAGATCAGGGCTGCGTGCGTGTATAACATTTTAATCAGGTGCGTTTTAAAATTTTAGATTGCATGTATCTCAATTCGCCATATTGACGTATACGCCCTTTTTCCTGGAAAATCCCTCAATTTTTCTTTCTAAGCTTTAATCATTTTGTACTGAGAAGATTAATAAATTGGTGAAAATGCCCTTTGCGAAATAGTCTTTGGGAAAATTTTATTTTGGGAAATTTGTTATTGGAATTTTTTTTTACGAAAAATGGATTGGGAAAAGTTCCCGCCCACGAAATACAACAGAAATATCACTACTTATATTCACTTAATATGAACTCCATTTATTTATCTCTCTGTCCATATATGCATATTTCCTTTTGCCTTTTGTTTCTAGTACTCCACTTCCAGTTTCTGTTTTTGTTGTGCTGCCCTCTCTGCAGAATATTTGGCGGGTTTCTCCCTGTACATTGTACCCACAAGCGCTGCGTGTGTCAGGCCGCTGTCTTTATCAAAGACCGCCCCAGTGCTGCTTGCTCTGTTCTCCAACGTTGGGCTTCCTTGTTTATTTGTGGTCTGTAATTAACCGCAGGCTTTTCGACTAGTGGCGAGAACTGAAACACTGCATCCAAGGGAGCTTTCCGCGGCTAGGACGAGATGCTGACCGTTAGAGTTAAGAACAGCGTATTCCGAATCTCACCGGACCCCGGTGGACAACAATGACGTCACGCTGCAGCGAAATAGGAACAAAACTGCTGGAAGGATCGATGGCTGTCATGGCGACTGTATAAGTTGTTGTCTGTGCTACGCCAGTAAAACTTTGCGAAATTTCCGTACTGCCATCTCGTTCAAAGAAAAGAGAGCATAAACAATTTATTTCTTGAACCGGTAGTAGTAACTGGTCCGTTGACATGTTAAAAATGTTAATGTTATGTTTTATTTAACGACGCTCGCAACTGCAGAGGTTATATCAGTTCGCCGGATGTGCACACTTAAATGCCATCGACCTGGCCCGGGATCGAACCCGCAACCTTGGAGCCAGCGCTATACCAACTCGCCAACCAGGTCGACCTCGTTGACATGTTCGCTCATAAGCCATTACCATATTGTTTTTACGTTGTGCTCATTACAAACAATACAGCAGAACACACCGCCATGACACAACAGTGCACGATGTCATTCGTCTGCTAATTCCCGCCCTATACAAGAACCAATCAGATTCAGTGATGGCGGCTGATGGAGACTGCCACCAACTCTGCAAGCTGATGGCACCGGTGCGACACCGGTGGAGCATCAGTGACTCCATCGGTGAAATTCGGAACACCGTGATGCCATCAGATTGCTCAGCGCTGAGATTCGGAATAAGCTCGAAGAAATAGCTCTTATCTACCTGCTCATGTACGTGGGACACATAGCCTACCTCTGCTCCTTACTTGATGTTGGGAATATTTCATCGGATTGTCATAATCTGAGAGAAAGTCGTCACCGACATCACGATAAGAGTTAGTCGTTAACAGGGTAAAAAAATTGCAAATTTTTATTTAAATATATGAAAGGGCATTCTTTTCTGAATTATTTTTATATACAGTATCTGTATCCGCGATTAAACTCGACGACATTGTTTTACATGATTTAGTACCTAGCGTCTTGATATGAAGAGTTTTACAGGAAAAGTAGACGGCGAGTGCGCCTGTTCGCAAGTGAGTAGTATTGTACAAATTATTATTATTATTATTATTATTATTATTATTATTATTATTATTATTATTATTATTCTAATAGTAGAAACTCTATTATCCGTGGTAATGAAGGGGTGGACTGAACGGTTAATCGAAAAAATCGGCTAATCCGTACCATAAAGATGTTTATATTTTTATTTATTTTAGTAGGTTATTTTACGACTCTTTATCAACATCTGAAGTTATTTAGCGTCTGAATGAGATGGTGATAATGCTGGTGAAATGAGTCCGGGGTCCAGCACCTAAAGTTACCCAGCATTTACTGTATATTAATATTTATATTGATATAGGTGTACCGCAAGGAACAATTTTGGGACATTTTATTTCTAATATATGTTAATGATCTGCTAAATATAAATTTAGAAAAATTTAATGGATCTATATATTCATATGCCGATGATACAAAAGTTATTTTCAGTGGTTTTTCTTGGCAAGAAGCATATAGAAATGCTAATATAGGAGCTAATATTGTAAAAAAATGGCTTAATTCCAACTTCCTTTCTTTAAATATATCTAAATCAACTTTAGTTCCTTTTTCGTTAACAGCTGCCAGTGTTAAAAATTTAAAATTTAGCGATGAATATAGACTAATAATACACAGTGAAAATTGTTTAGATCCCAAAAGTTGTAAATGTCCACCATTGAAAGAAGCCACTTATGTCAAATATCTGTGTATTATTATTGGTCAGAATTTAAAATGGCCTCATCACATTACTTATCTTTGTAAGAGGCTTCGTAAAACAATTTATAAATTCGTTAATCTTCGATGCTACTTACGCATTAGAGTTCTACGAAATGTTTATTTGGCCATTATTCAGTCTATCATTCAATATGGTATAATTGTTTGAGGCGAAAGTACAAAAATTAATATTAGTCCGTTAAATTTACTACAAAAACGAATAATTAAAATTTGTTTGAAGAAACGTTTCGATTATCCAACTAAATTAATTTATTCTGAATTTAATGTATTTAATATTGAACAAATTTATAAGTATACGCTGTTAAAATTTTATCATAAAAATCGTAATAAGTTTGTATTACAGACACACAATTATGACACAAGACGAAATATTAATTCAACATTAGTAGAACCTAAATGTCTCACATCTGCTGGTCTAAAGCATAGCATTAATTTTGGCCCTCGGTTGTATAATGCTTTAACTAAATTACACCCAGAACTTCTAACATGTAACCCACTAACATATAATAAAAAAATTAGAAACGTGTTAATATCTTCAATTTGATTAAATAAATTTATAGCCTATGTGTATGAATTAATCAACCTATATTATATTTGTATTCTATAATTTTTGTAACTGTAATTTTAATTCTATTTCCTATTTTATTTTATTTTATATTCTCTTATAGGCCTAATAATATTATATCTGAACTGCGACCGAACACGAGCGCTGCTCATTCGGTCTCAAATTTTGTTAATGGTACTGTATCTCTTTTTTTATATTGTTTGTATTATTTTATTTCTATTGCTCTTGTTTGTTTGTAATATATTCGTCTGTATATTTAAATTTAAATAAATAAATAAATAAATTTGCTCATATTTGGATTGAGGGAAAACCTCGGAAAAAACCTCAACCAGGTGACTTGCCCCGACCGGGAATCGAACCGGGCCACCTGGTTCCGCGGCCAGACGCGCTAATCGTTACTCCATAGGTGTGAACCATATTAAATAATAACATGGACATATTATAGAAGTCGTGTTTACATGTTTTCAAAAAATAATCTAAGGAAAATAGCTTTCTACTTCGCCATGTTTGCTGAAGTCCTCGGAAAACGAAATAATTTCGGAATATGTATTGTGAATTTTATTTCCACTCAAGAATAGGATTTTATTCTTCCAACAATAATTCCTTTCTACAATTCGCCTTAAACGCTCTCGTCAACAATTGGATATTCACTCAACACAGTATTCGTTATAGCACTCCACCTACGACAATGACAATTTACTTGGACTAGTACGAACAACAATGAACTGTTAATCTTAACTAATATTTACAAAGCACTATTTACAAATCAGAACTATCAATTCTCAGTTCACAGTTCTTCTAGCTCAGTCACTCGAGTTCACAGTATCTCGAACCACAGACCTTCAGAGACAGTTCACTGTACTCGAACTCAGGTCCCTCCAACTGCGGTCCACTGCACTCGAACTCAGGCCTTCGGATGCTGGCACAGTTGCGGACGCACACTCGAGTCGAACTCCGGTACACAAGTTGGCTTGCTTGCTCTGGTTTACTCACTGACTGGCTGACTAATCAACAGAAAACTGCTCGAGTTCGCTGGCTTTTCTTCTTTTATAGCGAAATCATAGTTGCGAGAAATTTCTACAGATGTGCAGAGAATTATCTGGATATCTCCACTTCGACGCACTTCTCGAAGAGTCGGGAGGGTCCGACCCCCTTTTCCGTACGCAGCAGTTGCGCGCGCGCACTCTCCCTCGTCGGGTAGGCCCTTTCCCCTCTCGCCGCGCGCCGTCCCTCAGTGCTCCGTGAAGGCCGCGCAATCTGCTTTCTTGTGGGACGCTGGTCGTGAGTTCGAATCTCACGTCGCTGTCACAGTATTATTTGTCTTACTAATGCTGTAAAATAAAAGTACATGAATAATTTCAAATCAACACACATTAAATAATTTTCTACAAGCGAAACTGCAGTTTATATGGTATTCCACAGCCTTTCTTATTATCAATGGATGCTGTCATTGTTACAATCGATATACTGTATACGGTCAGTTACGTTTCATATTGTATTAACGAATAAATGTATCAATTTAATTGTAAATATAAATATAAGTGAAAAATGTATAGTTTATTGAAGACATACACAAACAAGCTGAATGATGTAATGATAATAGATCAATAGTAGAGTTTATATGCAATGCCTCCTGTGTGTCTCTATTTCTATTGTTGCCTAAGCGAAGTTCTCGTAACACGATAATACAGGGCTATTAAAAAAGAAGGAGCAGATTTAAAATATTTATTTCTTCCAACCTACAAAAGATAGAAACACAATTCCAACGTTCCTGGACAGACGAAAGTTTAAATTTTGAACAGTCCGGGTAGAAGTTTCAATCACGGCCGCATTGGCGCTGTTGATTGTAGTAAAATGGCGACACAACAGGAAAAAGCATTTTGTGTGCTGCAATTAGCAAAACTAGAGTCCATTATTGAAGTTCAACGTGCTTCTTTTCGCCTTCAGTTTAATAATGACTTTATCGTCATGCAAGATGGTGACCCGCCTCATTTCTCTAACCACGTCCGACGTTACCTGAATGACACCATTCCAGGACGTTGGATTGGAAGAGGAAGAGGAGAAGATAAATTTCATCGCCGGTGGCCTCCCAGGTCTCCAGACCTCACTCCCTGTGATTTTTATCTGTGGAGTTACGTAAAAGACCGTGTTTTTATCCCCCCTATGCCTGACACTCTTGAAAGTCTGCGATATCGAATTGTTGGAGCTGTGAATTCGATAGCTAGAGACCAGCTGATTCGTGTGTGGTAAGAAATGAGCCACCGTTTTGATATTTGTCGTGTAATATATGGTGCTCATATTGAATGCATACAACATTGAATCTTTCTCTGTCCAGAAACGTTGGAACGTTGGAATTGTGTTTCTGTCTTTTGTAGTTTGGAAGAAATACCGTATTGGCCCGAAAATAAGCTGCCCCCGGATATAAGCCGCACCTTTAATATTCGAGAGGGAAAAGAAAATAAGGTTTATGCACGAATATAAGTCGCACCCGGATTAAGGGAAGAAACATTTATTTTCTTGTATTTACATGTAAACATTTTTTTCGTAACGTATGGTATAGGATACTGGCACCTAACACATTACCATTATTGTCTTATTCATTGTCATCACTGCCAGTATTCACGTCATCACTCTCACTCTTTTCTTAAGTTGGATTATTTCTCATGAGATACACATCCCATCGTTCCTTTTATCTTGCACGTAAGAAAGAATCCTAGCTATTTACCACATTTTGGTCCCATGGTTTTCCAGTTGAAACTGCTTTTTCCCATTTTTCTTCTTCGTACATTGGATTGGTCCAATCCCAAACTTTCTTCCGGTGGTTTTGGCATAACGCACAACTGCAACTTTGAAGCTTGCATCGTAACTATGCCTAATTCCTTGGCTTGATGCTTTCGCTCTAAATGATCATTCATATCGGGGTGAAACAGGCTTTCTTACCAGTATCCAACTTTTTACTGAAGCTGAACTGAAATATATAAACTTACGAAACAATAATAATTATTACATTACAAATTACTTACAAATGGCTTTTAAGGAACCCTAAGGTTCATTGCCGCCCTCACATAAGCCCGCCATCGGTCCCTATCCTGTGCAAGATTAAGCCAGTCTGTATCATCATACCCCACCTCCCTCAAATCCATTTTAATATTATCCTCCCATCTACGTCTCGGCCTCCCTAAAGGTCTTTTTCCCTCCGGTCTCCCAACTAACACTCTATATGCATTTCTGGATTCGCCCATACGTGCTACATGCCCTGCCCATCTCAAACGTCTGGATTTCAAGTTCCTAATTATGTCAGGTGAAGAATACAATGCGTGCAGTTCTGTGTTGTGTAACTTTCTCCATTCTCCTGTAACTTCATCCCGCTTAGCCCCAAATATTTTCCTAAGCACCTTATTCTCAAACACCCTTAACCTATGTTCCTCTCTCAGAGTGAGAGTCCAAGTTTCACAGCCATATAGAAGAACCGGTAATATAACTGTTTTATAAATTCTAACTTTCAGATTTTTGAGAGCAGAAATAATTATTACATTATTATTAAATACAATTTTAACGTCAGATAAAAGTTCGCATTGTTGCGTCATGAAAAGTTGCCAGTTTCGCTTACAGACGCTAGCTGTATTGTTGTAAATGAGCAAACCGTCATTTCTAAACAGCACACATGGTATGTAAAAGCGTAGGTAGCGAATATAAGCCGCAACCTGCTTTTTGTAGCTGAAAATTGGATAAAAAGTGCGGCTTATATTCGGGCCAATACGGTAAATGTTTGAAATCTGCTCCTTCTTTTTGAATAGCCCTGTATTTAAAATCGATAGTGACTTCGACTCGGCATTTCTTTTGCAGGCCAGTGTACTTACCAAATATGACATATCAACAAAGACATGTATTTTCATTAAATCCTTTATCCATTGACAACGTGAGATGCTAAATTGTTTCTAAATGCGCAGGATGCATGTTGAAGTACGTGTGACGTCCGTGATACTCGTGTTGTAATGTATATTAAACGTTGCTTTATGCCAGTAAATTGAGGCTTGTTTTGAGGAGACAGAAGGCAGACGCCTGCAGTGTCGCGTCGCCCGCTGCTCAAATTAATGTAGCCCACGAGGGCTCTTGAGCTGGGCTCGACCAGGGGCTTAGTGTCTGCTCCAATTATGCCCCGCGCGTTTCTTGGAATAATCGCACCCCACAATTAATACGAGCCCCGCCGGCACGCTGATGAGGTCGAATAAACAGATACTTCACTACCGAGTGCATCTTCCCCCTCGACTTCGGCATTCAGAAGAAACTCCAGTGATTCTCTCTGCTGTCATTTTAGCGTGTCCTTAAAACGAAATACATTAATACCGCTCCGCTATCTCTGAAGTGGCAACGCTTCATGCTGCAAATTAATGGCTTGCAGTTCGTTCCCTTATTACAACAAAAATAATAGAGCGTTCGAGAATTGAAGACCTCCCCGGAAATAGGGTGTAACATCATTTAGGGACCGGATTTTTATGTAATATCAAGGTGTGAATTTTTACAAAGATTTTTAAGTTTTTTAAATATATGTTCGAAGTTTGGTCACATACCAGAAGAATGGAATATAGCACTAATTACTCCCATTTTTAAAAAAGGGAACAGGAAGAATTGTGAAAATTACAGAGGGATTAGCCTTCTTAACTCAGGCTATAAAATATATGCCAAGATTATCTCTCAAAGACTAAAGAAAATTGCAGAAGTGCTATTAGCAGAAGAACAGAGTGGGTTCCGGAAAAACAGATCATGTATTGATAATATCTTCGCCGTAACGCAGATTATAGAAAAACATGTCGAATTTAATATTCCCACATATATGGCTTTCATAGACTTTGAGAAAGCATTTGATATGATTAGCAGAACAAAAATTGTGGATGATATTAAAAAGAAAGGAATTCCTGAGCATCTAATAAGGGTGATACAAAGTATGTACAAAAATACAAAAATCAAAATGAATATCAACAAGATTACCACAAACTTGCGAGAAGTTAACCAAGGGGTCAGACAAGGGTGTCCCTTATCACCTACTCTTTTTAATTTGTACATAGACGAAGCCGTAAGAGAATGGCAGAACAATTTAAAAACACATTATTTTATAGATAATATCTTTTTAGATTACTTACTTTTCGCAGACTACCAGTTGGTGTTGGCTGATTCTGAAGACCACCTACAGAGAGCAGTTCATCTGTTGAGAATTGTTGCTAATAACTACAATCTAAAAATATCACACAGGAAAACGAAAGTATTTGGCTTCTGCGGAAATAATACAATAAGAACTAAAATTGTAATAGAGGATAAGATGATTGAACAAGTAAATTCTTTTACTTACCTTGGATGCGATCTCTCTTACATATCCTCCACAGACGTGGAAAACAAGTTAAATAAATTTTTAAGACTTATTGGTACAATTAAACATACACTCATAAATAAAGTCGACAGAAAAACTGTACTCAAATTTTACAAGACGCTGGCAATTCCGACATTGTTATATGGTTCAGAAACATGGATTCTGACTAGAGCCCAACAGAGAAGAATTGAGGCCGCTGAGATGAGACTCTTAAGGTCACTAGCAGGATTTAGACTACAGGACCATGAGAGAAACGAAGATATACGTCGAGAACTGAATATCGAGAGTGTAATAACTATAATTGAAAAATATAGAAATAATTGGTACGACCATATAACAAGAATGCCCAACGACAGGAAACCTTTCAGAACATGGTGTTATAGACCTACACGAAGAAGACGAGTGGGAAGACCAAAGAGACGTTGGAGAGATCAATTTGATGGATAAAATTCTGTAGGCGGAACAGGCCATCGGCCTAAACCTTGAAGTTATTGATGATGATGATGATGATGATGATGATGATGATGATGATGATGATCAAGGTGTGAAATATGTACATATTTATGTAAGAAAAATAAGGTGAATATGTACCAAAATATGTAAAATCATGAAAATATTTAATATCAATATCTGCCTGGATGGTTAAGACTCTCCAGTTATGATTTCATAGAGCACCCGACTTTTCTACCGCACACTCGACACATTACTATTTTTTCAGGGGCGAATGCTAGTCACGAAAGTTAGGCTTGCTCTTTTATTCATAGGGGAAGATGGGAGGATATAATAATTCATAATTAATATAAATAATCAGACCCACATAAATAACTTATTTTATAATTATGAAATCATTATGAGTCATGGATCGTATTCGCTTAGCAGATGTAGAAGTTCGATATAATATAACAAACATGGCCAACAAAACAGTTTATTTAGTTTTTTCCGACCCTGCCAACCAATGCACATTGTTGTATTGAGATGCACTGAACGAGCGCACATATTCTCTATAATGTCTGTCTTCTCTTGAATAGTCCTTCGGGAAAATGGATTTAATAATAAGGTTTCAATAACACTCATTGTAATACTTCAAATTAATGTTTAAGAATTAATAATACATGCAGCAGCTAACACATGCATTCCGCTCATACAATTACATTGCACTCGCAAATCGCAGTGCACTCCCGCTGCCAATACTGCTCTGTGTAACGTTAAATAGTCGTTGGTGTAGCTCTCGGACCAGAGCTTCAAACAACACATAACAGAAGCATGTGCGCCTAGGACGGACTAAGGTGGAAGGCATTTGCGCGCGCATCATATTCTCGCTATAACGTCATTGCTATTTCTACGTCTTTCCTGTAGCTCCAAGAAACGAGCAAGCGTTGCGATACTTGCGGTGTGCAACCTGCGGATGTACGCCTATACAATATTCCAAAAATCAAAATAAATTTTAATGTCCGTAATCCCATTTTAAGAAATACACATTCTACGAAAATATTGGGCTTGCTCAGCAAGCATAGCATGGCCTGAGAAATCGCCCCTGGTATTTTTCCATCTGTACTGAAAGCTTCGTCCATCGCAATTCATGATCTTATTTTTGTCTTAGGGTTGAAGATACAGGGGCCATTTTAGTTAGTTACATGCATTTTAGCTGCTCCCTCTAAGAAACAATGTACCTACTAAAACCTCAAACTATAGGCATTTACAAAACTGTTGTTTGAAAAGTGACATTCCAGTCTCATTCAGAAGGGTAGGATTATTCCAGCCGAGAACCATACTTTCTAATTGCTCGGAAAATCCCATTTCCGTATAGGTCTACTAAATTTAAAGTGAAGAGGTCAAGCAATAACCTGCAAAGCTATTTATTTTAATCTTTGAACATCTTTCCAGTTTGTTCCTTTACTCCAACTTCTTTTCAAAAGTCGGCTACTTTATTGCTGCTCATGTCAGACTTGACACGGGTTTCCCATTGAAGGATTAGGAAGAGGGTGGGTAAGGTTGCAAATTGCATGGGAACGGCTTGTTAAGACGTGTGCAGAACAATTATAGTTCGAGACAAATCATGTCGTCCACGTCCCACTCCACTGCATGAAGGCAACGCTACTTTCTGAGTGATTTTACAATACAAGATAAATTTTACAATGCAAGATAAATGTATGAGAAAGATTGCCTTTTGTTCACTCATTTACAGTGGGCGGTATGGGGGAGTGCCTCTATTACTTCCTGGAACTAAGGACATTATGTTATGTCCCGAAATATATCCTTTCTTGGGTAGGCAAAAAGGCTTTTTAAATCTGTGTATTTCAAATTGTAAACTTTTCCAGCAGAATTTCTTCCTCCCTTTTCGAGAAGTAAAAATAAATAAAAACCCCTAAATATGTAGATTTATGTAATACCAAGCCATAATACGTAATATGGGGTAAATATGTAAAAATATGTAATATCAAATTTTAATACATTAATGGTAATTACAAGATTCGCAAAGATTTATTATTTATATACGGTTAGGTTGAAAAGAATGTAATATGTAATTACATAAAAATCCGGTCCCTAAACATCATATTCTTGAAATATATTATGTATAGTCCGGATCAGCTTACTTAACACCCAAAGGGTGAAACCTATTTCTCCCCCATTACTACGTATGCTAGTGGATTATGGAGATTTTCTAGTTTGCAGGTTGAATTTTCTTTTGCCAACTTCGTTTCGAATTTCGGTACTGAGAAATACTACAACTGGTAGTGATATTCTGTTATGTTGGCAGCAGTGACAGCAGTTGTCGGTATTGAAAATTCTGAAAATTCAGAATGTTCTAGATTTCTGAGCCGATTACTGGAAGCTAGTGAAATTTCAACATACTAATAATTAATTAATATCAATATTAATATTGACAGCCGATGAGGGGTGGTCCTTCAGCTTGGGGTTTGGGCGAAGGGCTAACAACCCATCACCGTAAAAAACAGCTTGTTACGAATCCTTCAAATAAGCCTCGGAATGGGACTGATTCTTTGGATTAAGGATGTTTGAGAATAAGGTGCTTAGGAAAATATTTGGGGCTAAGAGGGATGAAGTTACAGGAGAATGGAGAAAGTTACACAACACAGAACTGCACGCATTGTATTCTTCACCTGACATAATTAGGAACATTAAATCCAGACGTTTGCGATGGGCAGGGCATGTAGCATGTATGGGCGAATCCAGAAATGCATATAGAGTGTTAGTTGGGAAGCCGGAGGGGAAAAGACCTTTAGGGAGGCCGAGACGTAGAAGGGAAGATAATATTAAAATGGATTTGAGGGAGGTGGGATATGATGATAAAGAATGGATTAATCTTGCTCAGGATAGAGACCAATGGCGGGCTTATGTGAGGGCGGCAATGAACCTCCGGGTTCCTTGAAAGCCAGTAAGTAAGTAAGTAAATAAGTAGCGTTATGGTTACAATCAAGATTATAGTCATATAAGTGTAAACTGTAAATAAATACACTTGGTGCGATACTTACATTTTGGGTAAAAAAAAAGTAAATTCATGGCGCTACAGCCCTGAAGGGCAAAGTCCGACCAGCCGGCTGCTGGCCTTACGTTCACATGCCGAAGCAGAGGTGGACGATCATCCAACCAGAATGGAGGTATCGTGTGATTAGCACGATGATCCCCCCAGCCGTGAAAGCTGGTTTGCTGAACCGGATTTTCGCTTCTTATCGTAGCTCCACAAGTGCATAACGATGCTGGGTGGGCACCGGTCCCATACACTGGCCGAAATTTCATGAGAAAATTTCTTCCCCCATGAGGACTCGAACCAGCGCGCATTCCGTAACGCGAATCCAAGGCAGGATGCCTTAGACCACGACGCCACGGCCCGGGACTACATTTTGGGTAGTCGATAGAAATATCATTTCACATTTTAATAAATTTCTCTCATGTTTAGATTTTTATTACAATAACGTGAAAGAGAGGATATAGCATGGCAGTGACTCCTCCAAGAAAGAAAGTGTGTGTCATGCTGAGTAGGCTATGCTTCAGGAACCTATAGTTCATAATGTATAATGAACTGAAGAAAGACTATAATGAAGAAGGTATTACGCGCACGGAGATAGCAATTATGACTAGAATAGCAAAATTATTAGGAGTAAATATTCTTAAGCTTACATTTCATAGTGACATTCGGTTTTCGGAGTTTGTACTAATCATTTCACGTGATCAAACAAAATACATTTTTAGGTTAGATCTCGTGAATAGTAAACTGTTTAGTCAGAGCAATGAATTTGATGTAGTCAGACAAAATAAATTTTAATATTAGGTCATACTAATCTTCTAATTACCAACATAATGTGCGAGAATTTCAGGAGGAAAATATAGGTCTACTCTTTCACAAATTATTGAATCATTTAGAAAACACCTCCCAGCATAAAGATGAGATGTGGTAAAATAAGCAAGACATCGTTATTGTTAATACTGTATTATTATTAAGTTATTATTATTATTATTATTATTATTATTATTATTATTATTATTATTATTATTATTATTAATTCTTAAAATATGCTGGTATGAGTTGTTTTTATTGCGTAATAATTTCTTCTAAATCATATATTTTTAGTTGTTCAGGGATATCTGTTTTCTGTTTTTGTCTAAACGGGTAACACCAGCTACTGCTCTAAAAAATTTCATTTTTGTAGTTTCTATTCTTCTTTTATCCGTTTCTTTATCCTCCAGTTATTTAATTCATTCATTTATTATCTTCCATAGATCTTACATGAGTAATGAAGCTTTAAGATGTGGAACAAGTCAAAATTTTACAATATTACAATTACGTTTTTATAAATTTTTACAATATTTTATAATTTTTACAGTTTTACAATGTAGTAATTTTCTACAATGATGAGGTGAGGTCCGAGGATTCGCCAAAAGATTACCCGGCATTTGCCTTTTGGTTGGGACAAACCTCGGAAAAACCCAACCAGGTAATCAATTCAAAGGGAGAAATGAAGTGATGCCATAGACCATCCGGCTTCAGTCCCACGGCTGGGGAAAACCTCGAAAGAAGGATTATCTATTTTCGGCAGTATTTCGTGAAAAAACATTTGTCAAGTACCAGTTTGTTGGCTATGAGGCTATTTCGTTGAAATCACTAGATTGCACGACTTTTCGCAGTTAGATGTCATAGATAGACCTATCATTCATTTTGTAGAGCTCATTCATGAGATGTTTTTTTTTTACGAATACAATTAAGTTTTAAAACATTTCGTGTATTTCGTTAATACCATCACACCACTATTGCAATTTTCCATCTAATATTGCCTTTTAATGCCACAATGTTTTTGTTATTTGGACTTTGCATTTACCAGAGATATAACCCTCTCCACTAAGAACCCCACAGACTTCACCTGTCTACCAAAAGTTTTGAGGGATGCACACCCTCGCGGTGTATCCAGTGCTGGGCACGGTTTGGGGGGGGGGGAGGCGCAGCACGCCAGAGCGACTGGATGTTGACTGTTTGACAACGATCGATGGAGTGACGTCTGGCAATGAATACGGGAGACACATGGGCCGCTTGTTTGTCTGTCGCGAGTAATTTTATGTGCCGTCCATTTATAATTTAGTTTTCTGGTTGCGCAAGCCCTGGGGACCCACGTGCGTCCGTCAGGTCTTTGGCAAGTGCTGGAGTACGACTGCCAACAGGCCGAGTCCAACTGCTGGGTCTTCGAAGGCGGGACTGTAGTGCAGGTCACTGGGCGACCTCTCTCCAAAGGTACCAGTGTTCGATCCCTTGTGAAATATCTTGCGCACAAAAGGGGTGAGGTACTGATTTTCTTGGGTTTTACCAGAAGTTCCTATTTTATCACAAAGGAATTGTCTATCCTGAGTATATATATATATATTTATTTTATTTATTTAATCTGATGAATGTACTTAAAGATTAATGTTTTTTTTTTTTTTTTTGGTCTTGCAGAATATATCTGTTATAGTAACAGTGGTTATTAGAGGAGAAAATTTCGCTCCGGCGCCGGGGATCGAACCCGAGTCCTTGCTTCTACTTACCAAGCGCTCTAACCACTGAGCTACGCCGAAGTTCAATCCACAGCACATATCGAATCCCTCTCCTCTAGTGTTTTTCCCTTTGTGGCCTGACTCCAAGTTCGACATATATGTTGACATAATAACCATTGTTACCATAACAGATATATTCTGTACGACCAAAAAAATAAATTTTTACGTAGGTTCCGCCCAACAGTGCATATTATTATGAAATCCGGCCAGCAAGTCACTAAATTGACTGGCTCCTTTTATAATGGCAGTTGACTTAATATATATGTCAACATATATGTTGAACTTGGAGTTAGGTCACAAAGGGAAAAACACTAGAGGAGGGGGATTGGATCCGGTGCTGTGGATTGAACTTCAACGTAGCTCAGTCGTTAGAGCTCTTGGTACGTAGAATGAAGGACCCGGGTTCAAGCCGGAGCGAATTTTTCTCCTCTAATAACCATTGTAATCTGATGAAGTTAAGGCTATCAGCTTTCTCTTCCACACCACTAGGATATAAATAGTCATATACAAAAAAAAAAAAACAAAAAACAAATGAAGGGAGAAGAAGTAAATAAAGAATATAAATAAAATTACAAATACAAAAACACAAATGCAAAAATGCAGAAAGAGGAGGCTAAAAATATAAATACAAAGATGTTATGTCTTACATAAGAAACTTCTTCTCGAAAACTGTTCAAGCTGATTTTTTACACCTCACGTCCTTATAAGTTGACTTTATGATGAAACAGTAGTGTTTCTTTAATATATTTCCTTATTGAGAAATATTTTTCGACGATACTCAGAACATTATCTCCTGCAACATCTCCAAAATAAAAAAAAAAAATCAAAAACATTATTCCAGTACATGTAAAACATCCAAATAACAATTCGTGAAAATATCAGCACTCTAGGATCAACAGAAGCTAAGAAAAGGTTCATTTTCTAGAGACTATTACGCTTTACTACGTTATAATACTTTTAACCAATAAAACGGTACAGAACGACGTGTTTCAACCAATCATTGCTGCTTATCCCACAATTTTATCACCTCCCTAGCATTTGTTTCTTTGCCAACATTGTGCTTTTGAAATGATTCACGTTTATTTCATCATTCTTAATTAAACCTTTTCTATCATTTATCTTGTTTATATTATTTAGGTTATGTTATAGCTTCTGCTGTATGAGATTATGGATAGTCACGTATCAGAGATTGTTTAATATTAGATTGATAATTGAAATGGAATGCAACTGTTTTAATAAAAATGAAATTGAATCAACAAAGCCTTCTTGACTAGTAATCATAGTGTTAAATGAACATTGTACAGTTGGCACAACTTGTAACAAGAGAACAGTTAATCATAAGACACTACTGCCATCTAGTGGAATATTTGTAATGATGAGATGATGCAATAATACATTTTCAAACAGTTTAGTATTTTCGTAAGTCAATATTTTATATATTATTTATTTATTTATTTATTTATTTATTTATTTATTTATTTATTAGTTATTTATTCAGGTGTAGTTAAGGCCATCAGGTCTTCTCTTCCACAACACTTACTTTATTTCTTCTAGTCTTTATATACTTTCTTGAAATCGTGTAATAATCAATTAAATCCCAATTCATTTTCCCTAGATAAATAAAAACTTCCAGTGATATTACTGTTGATAAGTTTTATCGTATTCATTCTTATTCAGATATTATTGTAAGTCCTGTGCTGACATGTTATTGGCCAAGTGCTGTTTACTGGCGCGTTAATTATAATGACTATTACACTCTTACTACGTCATCTACTTTTGACCAATAAAACAGTACGAAAGGACGTATTTCAACCAATCATGGCTGCTTATCGCACAATTTTATCGCGTCCCTAGCATTTGTTTAATTTTATCGCGTCCCTAGCATTTGTTTAATTTTATCGCGTCCCTAGCATTTGTTTCTTTGTTTGACAACATTTGAAACTGCGCTGGTCTGGACGTCAAAAATATATATACAATTACAAACCACTCCAGTCGATGCACAGCAGTTTCAAATATGACTCGCATAGGCATTCAAGAACAAGAATTAATAAAAATCACTGATCATACCTATCCATCTTCTGAAATCCGATTTACAAATAAATGAAGAGCACCATTCGGAAATCCTGAATAGGTTGAATACACCATGTAGGCCTAAATCAACGAGTTCCACTTCTATTACGCACACGTCCAATATAACATCAATTGAACCACCAACCACATTCAAATTTGAAAATTGTACATTTAATAATTATTCCTTTTAAAATTATTCATTCTGAAATCCTGAATAAGTTGAATACACCATGTAGGCCTAAATCAACGAGTTCCACTTCTATAACGCACACGTCCAATATAATATCAATTGAACCACCAACCACATTCAAATTTGAAAATTGTACATTCAATAATTATTCCTTTTAAAATTATTCATGTTTATTTTTTATGTCGCCGTCGTTAATTAAAGCTTTTCTAACACTTGTGTATATTAGTTAGGTTATGTTATAGCTTCTGCTATATGATATTATGGATAGTCACGTATCAGAGATTGTTTAATATTAAGATTTATTGAAAATCATCTGTCAAGTGACGTTGATTACTGGGATTCGGATAATTGAAGTGAAATGCAACTGTCTTAATAAAAATGAAACTGAATCGACAAAGCTTTCTTGACTAGTAACCGTCTACAGTGTTCAATGAAGATTCCATAGTTGGCACAACTGCCATCTAGCGTAATGGTGCAATAATACATTTGAAGATAGGTTTATTTTCGTAAGTCAATTAATATTTTATTGTATTGGAGTACTTTGTTACTTATAATCTTTATATACTTTCTTCTAATCGTGTAATAGTCAATTAAATCCCACTCGAGTTTTGATTTTCTCTAGTTAAATCAAAACCTCTCGTGAGATTACTGTTGATAATTGAAATGGAATGCAATTTTTTTAATAAAAATGAAATTGAATCAACAAAGCCTTCTTGACTACTAATCACCCATAGTGTTAAATGAATATTATACAGTTGGCACAACTTGTAACAAGAGAAAAGTTAATCATAAGACACTACTGCCATCTAGCGGAATACTTGTAATGATGAGATGGTACAATAATACATTTTCAAACAGTTTAGTATTTTCGTAAGTCAATATTTTATATATTATTTATTTATTTATTTATTCTGGTGTAGTTAAGGCCATCAGGTTTTCTCTTCCACAACACTTACTTTATTTCTTCTAGTCTTTATATACTTTCTTGAAATCGTGTAATAGTCAATTAAATCCCAATTCATTTTCCCTAGATAAATAAAAACTTCCAGTGATATTACTGTTGATAAGTTTTATCGTATTCATTCTTATTCAGATATTATTGTAAGTCCTGTGCTGACATGTTATTGGCCAAGTGCTGTTTACTGGCGCGTTAATTATAATGATAAATGTAAATAAATAAAATATAATCGTCGTCGGGAACCAAAGAACTGCATCTATTTATGAAGGACATGGGGTTTTGTCCCTTGTAGAGACTTCACAATGAAAGTAGACTCTTTTTGTTACTTTATTTATAGCAACATGTTTCGGTGCCCCATTGTTACCTTGATCTTCTGATATCCCTTGAATATAATTGTATTTTCTTCTGGCTGTTCATTATCTACCATATATAATATGAATGTCATGTTTCTTGCACTTTCTCTCGTTACCGTTACCTTTGACCTCAGGGGAAAATTTTCTCAGATATTTAGCCCTAAAGAGGTCAGAGTATTTCTCCCTTTAGAGAGTTTGTCCTGAGAGAAGGTTACTAGACCTATTATGTCATTGTCAGGTTATGAAATAACGCTCGCATTCTGTTTCCTTAACCTACCGTTACTTCGATCTTCCCACGTTGCTTGTACTGTATCATATGACAGTTATTTTTCCAGTCCATTCCTGTCATTCGTGTATAATATCAAGCTCTTTCCATTTTCTTTAATTGACTTCTGTCTTCGAATTAATAGAAAATACTCGAACATTCTTGATTTACTGGTTTAATTAATTTTTAATGTTTCTTTGACCCTTAATAATTTAACAACGCTGTATCAGTTACGGAATTATGTAAGGTTGGTGGAATTTGTGACAGCGAAATTGTATTTAGGCGAGATGGGTTCAAAGGTTCGCCATGGAATTATCAGACATTTGCCCTACAGTTGGAAATATCTCCGAAAATAAGTTCATCTAGGCTGTGAGTCCAAGTGGGATTGGAACTCACACCCTCTCTCTGTCTCTAGACTGCGATAGTGACTCTGATGTCATCTACATTGTGAGATTACCATTGACAATTTTGACCCTGATCTTACCTGCATTATGAGCTCATTAGTGATATTTTTGGCCCTGATGTTATCTGTAGATTGTTTTGACCTTATTCATATTTTTGACTCATATCTTCATTATGGGCTTATTGATATGTTTTATCTTTATCTTACCTTCATTATGAGATTGATATTTTTTTACCCTGATGTTATCTGCATTATGAATATATTATTGATATTTTTGGCCCAGATGTTATCTGCATTATGACTTTATGATATTTTGGCCCTGATGTATCTGCACTATGAGCTTCTTATTGATATTTTTTATCTTGATGTTAGCTGCATTATTTTATTTTATTTTATTTGTTTATAAACATAACAGGCAAAGTCAATTACAATGTTCATGACATAGTATTGATATTTTTGGCCCTGATGGTATCTGCATTAATGAACTTATTCAGATTTTACCCTGATGTTTTTTGCATTATGAACTTATTATATTTTTTATACTGATCTTGTCTGCTATATGACTTTATTATTACCTAATATTTTTTTGTCCAGATGTTATCTGCATTATGAACTGTGCAGTGCTTGGGAAAAGTGACACAAGTCAGTTTCCACAAACCTTTTTTGATAATGTATTGACAACTTACGGAACATCTGCTCGCTTGGAAAAAAATACATAAGTATTTATCCCATTACAATAATTCATACAGAAAAAAAACAAATCAACATAAACCATTGTAAGTTGTCAATAAATTATCAAAAAAGGTTTGTGGAAACTGACTTATGTCACTTTTCCCGAGCACTGCAGAACTTATTGATATTTTTTATCCTGATCTTTTCTGCAGTATGAACTTATTACTACTATTTTTGTCCCTGATCTTATCTGAATTGTGAACTTATTATTGATATTGTTTGCTCTGATATTATCTGCATTATGAAGTTATTCATTTTTTTTTACCCTGATGCCTACATTATGAGCTTAGCTAATCATTCATTGATAGTTGTCTGTCCAACAGCAGATCCTTCACTGCAAATCCAGCATTCTCCAGTTTTCCCTCTTTTCCGCCTTTCTCTTTGTCTCCGCATGCGATCTATATATATCTTAACGTTGTCTGTTATCTGATATCTTATGCCCCGAGCTTAGCCATAGTTGCTATTTTTGACCCTGATTTCATCTGCATTATGATCTTATTATTAATATTTTGACCCTGATTTCATCTGCATTATGAGCCTATTATTAATATTTTGACCCTGATTTTATCTGCATTATGAGCCTATTATTAATATTTTGACCCTGATTTCATCTGCATTATGAGCCTATTATTAATATTTTGACCCTGATTTCATCTGCATTATGAGCCTATTATTAATATTTTGACCCTGATTTCATCTGCATTATGAGCCTATTATTAATATTTTGACCCTGATTTCATCTGCATTATGAGCCTATTATTAATATTTTGACCCTGATTTCATCTGCATTATGAGCGTATTATTAATATTTTGACCCTGATTTCATCTGCATTATGAGCCTATTATTAATATTTTGACCCTGATTTCATCTGCATTATGAGCCTATTATTAATATTTTGACCCTGATTTCATCTGCATTATGAGCCTATTATTAATATTTTGACCCTGATTTCATCTACATTATGAACGTATTATTGATACTTACAAGCGGTTGAAACATTCTGGTGTCGAAGATGTTTGCTCAGGTCTTCCAATATTAGCGGGAATCCTTGATCATATTAGTTAGCATGACGAAAGGTCACCGCTTGAAGCAACATAAAATAAGAGACATCCGAGTTGCTATAAAATGATAAATATCGATATCCCTCTCGATAATCGTACCAGAATTCTGTGTATTTGTAGTCGAAAGCTGTGTCGCAGTCCATAATGTTAAGCTTGTTATTATCTCGGTGTATTAAATGTTGGAAGCCTGCCGGTAGGCTTGTTTTCATATTTGCGGTGCAGACGTTATTTCTGCGAACTGTTGCGGTGCTGATTCGTTTCCAAGCTCTCAGGTCTTTATTCCCCCTTGTGTGTTTCGTGTGTTGTAGGACTCGCATTATCTTGTCTTGCCTTGTTTACAACACTAACTCGACTCTTCTCCTTCTTGCAGCCACACACCGCGAATCGGCGCCTTCCCAGCTTCGCAGTCATTCGTAAGTACTCCACATTGTTCTTATGTGCACAGTTAAGTAGCGTTTTGGATGTATGATTTAGATTTTTTTTTTTTTGCTTTGTACAATAGCACAAATTAAATAATTTTCAAAAACGTAAACATAGGACGATCGTAACCAGAGGTCTGCATCGGACGTTTTCGCTCGAGCGCCAAGTAGTTCATAGCATAATCCGATAGGTAGCGCACATGCATGATGGGTAAAATTGTCACGAGCGATAAATCCTCGAACGGTATAAGCCGAGCGTTAGACATTCGTTCTTGTTACAGTTATGAACTGTGTAGTAACATCATAGATGTTTATCATGTCAAAACTTTGCAGTGTTTAACTAACCTCTCCATAGTACAACTACAAAACTTGCTTTAAAATGTAATATAAATGTTGTAGGTAAATGTTTTTTTATTTTCCACACAGGAGTGATTTTGTTTTTGCCACATATGATAGATGTTATTGGATGTAAATGTAATTATTATAAACGGAGAACACAATCACGATAATGCAAGAACTGTATCAAGTTTTCTAGTAATAATAATAATAATAATAATAATAATAATAATAGTAATAATAATAATAATAATCTTTAATAATAATAATCTTTAATAATTAGTGTGTCAATCTTTGCGTCTATAACAGTTGTGGAAGCATGATTCTTCGTTTCTTTGTACTAATATTATTATTAACCTACTGCTATATCAATAATATTTTGTAAAACGTTTCTACATTGTCGCAGTATATAGGCGGAACACTATGTATGGACCTATCATATATATGTGGTAAATCAAATATTGAATAATTATTAATTAGCAATAATAACTGTATATCGAAGTTTTTCATACGATTTTATTTATAACTTCATGTTCCTGTTTTGGTACGTTCCATTGACTGTTCCATTAACCTTTTGTCATAAACGCAGAAAATAAAGCCTTATTTTTACCGTGTGAGCAAAACATATGTGTATCTTATCTGTCGCCTTCCATACAAGATAAGACATGTCGGTGAGATGACCTTGTACTGTGCTTCTATTTATTACGAGCGTATCACGACCGATATTATCTCACTCGAGGGTGCGACACTCGACCGAGTTCAAGCGAGCGATTTAACTCCAATACAGCACCAAATAAACGTTGCACAAATGTTTGATGCTTGAGAACTTCCATAGATATTAATTATTTGCCTATATCAGGCCTGTTGCTATCTTGATTTTCACACATAAACTTTCCTTTAATTTTATGAAAATATCCTTGTTTGTACACAAACAGATGTTGTACAAATGCTGCCTTTTTTACTTTGAAATCTGAAAACAGATTTAAAATTCTTGAGCCCTGATCCCAACTATAAGTAGTTAATGCTCAAATATCAATGTTTGCAACTACTTGACAAAGATTGTGTGTTTTCCAGTAGGTAAATATTACGCAGATGTGTAATGCGTTCAATATATGAATATTTACTCGTACAAATGTTTCAACCCAGGTCGGAGCTGTAGGGAAGGTGTGAAGTCAATTCACAAATCCTGTAAAACATCCGTGACGGAACCTTTTCCAACAACGTGTTTTGTGTAAAATGATGTGATATTCTAAATTGATTCTAATAATAGAATATAACGAAAGTATTTTAATTTTCAATATATAGAGTTTGAAATGGTAAAATGTAGCCTAACATCCGAGACAACTGGAATAGCTGCTAATGTATTTAGATACAGTGAAATTAGAATAACAGGGAATTATTGTTTTTATTTCTTTATTTAGAAATATGATTTCGAAATTTAGACGGAAACATTTTTTACATCCCTCAGTATGCGTGCCTACACACTGTTTAATAACTAGGGAGCGGATTTTTATGTGCTAAAAAATTTAAGTATATTTACTTTTTATGTGCTAAAAAGTACGTAAATATTTGCTAAAAATAAAAAATATTTTTTTAAATATGACAAAAATACCTTACTTAGCTTGGAAAAAAATATTACTAAGTAGGTACTCACCCACCACATTTGAGAGCTAGTAGTTGGCCGAGAATTGCAGTGAACAACAAAGGTCATCTCCAAATTCTCCATCACAAATGCATGCCGATTATCTCTGAACAACGACTTATACTGTGGAAACGATCTTTTCACATCATAGGACGTCAGACGTGCATATTTAAAGAGAGGAATATCCCAAACACAAACACCGTCAATTTCAACTACAGACACATCCTCCAATACTTGAGCAACTTTACACATTTTTTTACATCCACTGTTTTTCCCAAACACATTCTGGAATTTGTCCCTTAGTACTTGTACTTCTGAACCTGATAGCGAGTCTAGTTTAATTTCCACGGCACGCACCTCCCTGTTTCAGGCAAGAGGCTTTTGGATGTTTTGTGTTTTTTATGGTGTCACACAAAAAGCTTAGATTTGCTAATAGGAAAGCCAAATCGTTTTTAAACAACCATCTTTCAGTATATCTTGAAGGATATCGATTGACGAAGCCCGAAAACAGGGAATCACAATAAGATATATTGCCGTACTTGGTAGACATGAGCGAGAGGCGAGAGATTTGTTTAAATTAAATAATGTTCATACCCGAGCTCTTATCTGTTGTTTTTCACAAACAAAGCGTGGAATGAAATCATCTTCAGTAACAATAAACATTCCTAATTGTGTGTTGCAAGATCTCTCCTCCTTGTCCATGTTAATTTATTCTCTAATAATAACACTGATATGCTGCCTAGCAGTTCTCAGAACTTGAGGCGATAATATTACGAAAATGGATCACGGATACACCACACAGCGCTTAGAAACACCAAGCAACCAAGAATTGTTAAAACGATAACGTACTTCTGAGTGATATAATTGATTCAGTTTTAAAATATTCAAAAGTTCTTGTAAAAATTATTTAAGTAAAAACTCCAAGATTTGTGTGTTTATAATAGATTTCCTGAAAATATGTATTTACATATTTTATTTGTGAAAATATGTGTTTTTATGTGAAATAAAATTCGGGTTTTAAACTTGAAACTTCATGTTCGGAATTTTTAACTTTGTTAATTGTGTTTTATCAGACGCAAAAAGACTATTTAATTACATAGGAATCCGCTCCTTATTAATAACATGTTCTTGGTCACGCAATCCTTCCTCAGCTTTACAAGGAACCATGCATAGAATATTCAGATACGATTAAATGAAGATGCTGCGATAAAGGATCAGTGTTGGAAAGAAAGGGATAGGAAAAACTAAAGTTTTAAGAAGAAGCCCCTTTTTCCAAGAAAAATCTCAGTGGCCCTGCCGGGGTCGTGCTTCTGTTTCTCTTAAAGATAAGTCGTCAGCTGCCTGACTGAAATAAGAATGTCACAGGGAGCGAAGTACTGTTGTAGAAAACCTGTCTTCACAGCTGGTTTATTCACTGCAGTCCTCAGAGAATCGAACACAGGTTCCATACGGAGGAAAGTTGTCAGTGTCTGTTAGCCTTTCCTTGTAATGTATTCTGGGAACACTGAGAAGTAGCCGGCCTTGGTTCGAACCCCGTATTGCCTAGTGCCAAGTGAGACCTGCTGTTACCACTTCATTCTAATAGATGCGTAATCCGTTATTGGTATGGAGGCCACATGGCAGATTAAACTGCGAGGAAGCAAATAAAATTGAAAAGTATCTTGGACGTGAGCTGCATTGAGTGACGACAGCACAGGACTTCAACTAGCTACTAGTTGTTATGACATTCATCCCGTTATTGTACATCAGTTGGGGAGAATGAATAACAATTTATATCAGACATTTGTTTTACATAACTTTGTGGGTAACACACACATACCATACATGGTAAAAATATAAATAATTTATTGTTGAATAATAAATAATAATAATAATTAGTGTCGTGGGATTTAATCGTTTAAATCTATTAATCGATCAATTTTTGTTGTAAGATTAATTCATCAAAATATTTAATCGAATAATCGAGTCGATTAAAATTGATCGGTTGTAGTTGATATTAATTATTTTGTTAATACATGCTCATACTAAAAATTCCGACAATATTTTATTTTATTTTATTAGGTTATTTCACGACGCTTTATCAACAGCTTAGGTTATTTAGCGTCTGAATGAGATGAAGGTGATAATGCCGGTGAAATGGGTCGAGGTCCAACACCGAAAGTTACCCAGCATTTGCTCATATTGGATTGAGGGGAAAACCCCGGAAAAACCTCAACTAGGTAACTTGCCCCGACCGGGAATCGAACCCGGGCCACCTGGTTTCGCGGCTAGACGCTCTAACCGTTACTCCACAGGTGTGGACCCGACAATATTTCTCTCTCGGAAATTGCTTACTTAAAAGCACAATAGCACTCTTATTTTCTAGGGAAAATCTTTGCACAAACATTTCAGAAAGAGCTGGAGGTATGATGACAGTGACCTACTCTACCTCTATTGAAAGTTGAAACACAATACGAAACCCTTATTAAATGTTATGGTTTTCATCTTCCTAGCATATGAAATACACACTTTTCTGGTATTCGTCCCCCTCATCCCTTATAAAATAGCCATGTCTACAGTCTGCACTGTGTGCAAGTGAAAGCGTAACTACCTTCTTCTCTTTCTAAAATCTGGTAATTCGATTACAATAGGGATCAGGCTTCAGTTTTGATCCCTGTACTTTTGCAGTTTCTGTACTGAGTTTGTATAATGAAGGTTGTGTGTTTAGTTTGACAAAGAAAAAAAAATAAGTTTTCTGGAGTTTGTGAACAGTGTAAACTCGATTATGTCATATGAGAATTTGAGAGTTAAACTCGGTGAAACGTTTGGATTTAAATTGAACGATCGTGGATAAGTGCTTGACAGAAAAAGTTTTTTCGTGTTTAGTGATGCAGGAAACATTGTTACTAAACGTAGAGCGGCACTTAATTTGGAGCATGTGAATCCACTCAGATGTTTAAAATCATGGATGAAACAGTATTAACTAGGTGAGTCTTCATACTTTTTGTTATTTATGTTTGTTTCAAAAATTCCCGGAGAAATTGACACAATAAATTATAAGCCTCATAATAAATATGCTGGTAAATAATTAAAATAGTTGTTTTGTAATATAACGATACAATATATACAGATATACAACATTTAATGCTTATGCTTATCACCGAACACAAGTTAAATTTAACAATAATTGTGTATTATAGTATATTAAAACATTTTTCAACTCGATCAAAACTCGATTAATCTATCGATTAAATTCAAATAGTTAATCGATGAAATATTTTGATCGATCAACATCAATAATAATAATAATAGTCGGGTATAGACAAAACTCCAAAATTTTTAGGAGCCAGCCCCCTTTTTCAGGAACCAGAACACTTTACCCCCACGTGCAATTGGAAAAACGAATAGTTTCATTTACTGAAATACGAGTATATTAAACAATATTCAATATCTATGAGATGCAAACATACGCTGGGACATTCGAACTCTGTCGGCTAAGGCGCTTGCCTGTCGATCCGGAGTTGCGCTCGAGCGCGGGTTCGATTTCCGCTTGGGCTGATTACATGGTTGGATTTTTTCCGAGGCTTTCCCAAACCATAAGGCAAATATCAGGTAATATATGACAAATCTTCATCTCGCCAAATACCATTTCGCTATCGCCAATCTCATCGACGCTAAATGACCCAGTCGTTGATACAGCGTCGTTAAATAACTGAGTGAAAAAACGTTGTTGGTGATTTTGATTATGATGATAATAATAATAATAATAATAATAATAATACTAATAATAATACTTACTAGCTTTTAAGGAAGCCGGAGGTTCATTGCCGCCCTCACATAAGCCCGCCGTTGGTTCCTATCCTATTACTGTTGCTCCAAGATATTTGAATTATTCCACCTCTTCGAAGGATAAATCTCCAATTTTTTTTTTTGTTTCCATTTCGTAGAATATTCTGGTCACGAGACATAATCATATACTTTGTCTTTTCGGGATTTACTTCCAAACCTATCGCTTTACTTGCTCAAATAAAATTTCCGTGTTCTCCCTAATGGTTTGTGGATTTTCTGCTAACATATTCACGTCATCCGCATAGACAATTCAACTATTTTATTATTGAATAATTCCAAGGGAAAAATTGTTCCGGGGCCGGGTATCGATCCCGGGACCTCTGGTTGAACGTACCCGGAACAATTTTTCCCTTGAAATTATTCAAATCTGCTTTACAGGGAGCGTCACCTGAAAGACTAGGTTTGTATTTTTTATTATTATTATTATTATTATTATTATTATTATTATTATTATTATTATTATTATTATTATTAAAAAAGAGTATGCCCTTCTAAATTCCCATCTCCCAAATTTTATCTCTCGTAGGTTGGTAGGTCTGATGTTACTTGCGCTCTCCGATTGTTTAGTTCAATATTTCGCCGTTACGGCTGAACGCTTGGCCGAAGAATCCTTTCTTCTTCGATTTGAGGTTAAGACATTGAAATCGTATGATCATGTTCAGAGGATGCCCAGAAAAGATGCCCAAAGAGAATTTTTTTGCGGTCCCTTCTAGGACGTCGAAAATAAGATTGACCTCGTACTAGATGGAAAGGAGGAATAAAACAAAAGCAGTGAGAACTCGCAACCTACACGACGATTGGTTGGGAGATAGGCAAAGTTCGAGATTAAGAATAAAAGGCATCATCATCATCATCATCATCATCGTCCTTGCAGGTATTAGGCCTAGTGTCCTGTTACGGTCTCCATCCATCTTTTCAGGGGGCGTCCCAAAGATAGTCTTTCGTGTGGTATATAGCGCAGAATTTGTCTTGGGAGTCTGGAACGGTCCATTCTATTGACATGGTTAAGCCATTTTTGTCTATAGTGGTTGAGATGTTCATAAATAGGCGTAATTTCCAATTCTTTTGTAATTAGTTCATTCCTTTTGTGGTCAAGCAAGCTGTAGCCGGCAGTCCTCCTTAGAAATCTCATTTCCGCAGTTGTTAGGCGTTGAACATCTGAGTTTCGGACAGTCCAGGCCTCACTACCATACATGAGGACAGGTCTTGCTAGAACTTTATATGCTTTTAACCTGGTATCTTTTTGGGTTTTCGTGGTTGTGAAAACCTGGTTGATGGTACTTAAGGCTCCATTAAAATGTTGAGTATTTTCAGATACATCAGTAACAGGTAAATATGTCAAATTATAACCTAAATATTTAAATGAGTTTACCTGTTCTAACGTATGGGTTCCAATGCAAATTGTACTCCTAACTGGCTTTTTACCTTGGAATTTTTGTTTTGTTTGGGGAAATTTTCATTTGAAATTTTGCGCTATTACATTCAGGTGATGTATTGAGTATTGCAGCTCGTTTTCATTTGTAGCAAAAAGAACCTGATCGTCTGCATATAATGATGTATCTAGAGTACAATTTCGGAAGATCGGGATGTTTCCATGAATTGTTAGTCGCCAATGTCTGATAATGGAGTTGATGTATATATTGAATAAAAGTGGTGAGAGGGGGCATCCTTGACGAACTCCACAGTTTATCGGTCTGCATTCAGTATGTCCTGATCCAATAGTAATTTTGATAATATTGTGGTTATATAATTCGTAAATTGTTCTTATAATTGCGTTTGGAACTGAATCATCTGCCAAAATTAAGAAGAAGAATAAAAAGCAACCGCTGAAAAGTGGAAAAATCTTATTACTAAAATGTCCGTTGTATTTGAACAAGTTTGGTTAAAAGTTGCTTTGTTATTAATGTTTTTGAAACACAGCACTGCTGCAAATTAATTAGGATGTCCGTACCTCAAAGAAAACAGTCACTAAACGCAAGTATATGCTTAGATGTGCATTCCACATGACATCCTTATTATGCCTTTGATAATGTAGAAGTATTATCTAACATGGTTTACTACAGAATTTATATCAGCATTATGGTGAAATGACGTCATTAATTATGCTAGCACTGTGGAACGTGGAGGGTGTTAATTGCAGCTCATGTACAGAGAGCCAGCTTTACTGCAACTATATACTTGATGCTCGTCTATTGCTATAGGATGCTTCCAAACTATTGGACGATTGTACATTGTAGATGAAACAACCAACGTTTTGAGACATCCGAAATATTGTGAACTGGAAGCACAGTATTTTAATGAAACCTGTACAAGGATGTTAAAACTTAGAGGGTGGCATCAGGGAGATGTTTTCAGTGAGATGTTTAATATTTGAGGACTTTAACAATAATTTATACAGCCAGTTAAATCAATCTTATGTAGGCCTATACTTACAAATGACTTTTAAGGAACTCCCAAGTTCATTGCCGCCATAACATAAGCCAGCCATCGATCCCTATCCTGTGCAAGATTAATCCATTTTCTATCATCATATCCCACCTCCCTCAAATCCAATTTAATATTATCCTCCCATCTACGTCTCAGCCTCCCCAAAGATCCTTTTCCCTCCGGTCTCGCAACTAACACTCTGTGTGCATTTCTGGATTCACCCACACGTGCTACATGCCCTGCCCATCTCAAACGTCTGGATTTAATGTTCCTAATTATGTCAGGTGAACAATAGGCTACACTGCGTGCAGTTCTGTGTTGCGTAACTTTCTCCATTCTCCCATATATTTTCCTAAGCACCTTATTCTCAGACACCCTTAATCTCTGTTCCTCTCTCAAAGTGAGAGTCCAAGTTTTACAACCAGACAGAAAAACCGGTAATATAACTGTTTTATAAATTCTAACTTTCAGATTTTTTGACAGCAGACTAGATAACAAAAGCTTCTCAACCGAATAATAACAGGCATTTCCCATATTTATTCTGTGTTTAATTTCCTCCCGAGTGTTATTTATATTTGTTACTGTTGCTCCAAGATAGTTTAATTTTTCCACCTCTTCGAAGGATAGATCTCCAATTTTTATGTTTCCATTTCGTAGAATATTCTGGTCACGAGACATAATCATATACTTTGTCTTTTCGGGATTTACTTCCAAACCTATCGCTTTACTTGCTTCAAGTAAAATTCCCGTGTTTTCCTAATCGTTTGTGGATTTTCTCCTAACATATTCACGTCATCCGCATAGACAAGAAGCTGATGTAACCCGTTCAATTCCAAAGCCTGTCTGTTATCCTGAACTTTCCTAATGGCATATTCCAGAGCACTAATATAAATCCGTTTTAAGGGAAGACTCCACTGAAAATCATGAAAATTTTTCCAAATTTTTTTAGCTATTTCACTTATTCAGAATTTATATTTTCATACCACAAATGGATTCAGCTCAATTCTGATTACAAATACTCGAATGTTTACACTTTTTAAGTTAAGGCTGGAAGGGGCGCGGAATTTAAAGAGCTGTCAAAATTGTTTTTCATCGAAGAATTCTTTTTTAAAATTTCTGATTACAAATCTAGTAACTTTTTGTTGGCTCTCTGAAGTTACTAGATGAATGTAGCGGAGGAGAATATTAATTTACATAAATATTCATATTATTTTCAAATCTATTTTTCTGTGTTCATTTTTGTTGATTCAACACCAACTTTGTTATGCCAAATATCAATCAATTTGGATGAAATTTTTACTGCAAGTATTCATGAGGTAGCTGTATGTTTCTATGCATTTATTTTGTGAGAAATGCTGCTAGTTTATTTTATTAATATTTTTTCTTAATGCTGCTAGTGCATTTTATTAATATTTTCTTAATATTAATAAAATAAACTAGCAGTATTTCTCACAAAATAAATGCATAGAAACATACAGCTACCTCATAAATACTTGCAGTAAAAATTTCATCCAGAATGATTAATATTTGGCGTAGCAAAGGTGGTGTTCAATCAACAAAATGAAGACAGAAAAATAGATTTGAAAATAATATGAATATTTATGTAAATTAATATTCTCCTCCGCTACATTCAACTAGTAACTTCAGGGAGCCAACAAAAAGTTACTAGATTTGTAGTCAGAAATTTTAAAAAGAATTCTTCGATGTAAAACAATTTTGACAGCTCTTTAAATTCCACGCCCCCTTCCAGCCTTAATTTAAAAAGTGTAAACATACGAGTATTTGTAATCAGAATTGAGCTGAATCCATTTGGGGTATGAAAATATAAATTCTGAATAAGTGAAATAGCGGAAAAAATTTGGAAAAAATTTCATGATTTTCAGTGAGTCTTCCTTAACGTAGAGATAAATAAAATTAGAAGCAAGCAATTGAAAATATGATTTTCTTTTGAATAAGCTGGTATATAATACCTGGTGAAGGCCTCCTGCGCTCCACTGGCTGTCGGTTTATTGAACCAGCAGCCTGTTGAGCATGTCGTTACACACGGCATGCAGATTGCTATACACACAGCACGCCATTCGGCTGCAGACTCTCATTTCCTCTGCATTGTAATAACACGAGCGTGTGCGGGCCCCAATGCAGATAGCATATTAAACCCACTCGATTTCACCTCCAGTTTACGAAATATAAAGAAAAAATATTGTGGTGTGAGGAAACCTGATCTCCATTTTCATGGAAATATATGTTTCCAGAATCCGTAATAGGCCTACTGAAAAATAGGTGTAATCTATCTGCACCTATTTCTTCCAAACTCTTGGTTGAACGTTGTTGTTTATGTTTAATATTGTGACGGCCACGTGAGGTTCGATCTCACGACCGACGGTGGAAGGGCACAGGGGGTGTATTACGGCAACGCGGCGAGGGGAGATTGCGCGCGCATCTGCTACTTCCGAGTGAGGAAGGAAGCAAACTGCTACGTGCGGAGTGAAGGGGGGGACGGACCCTCCCGAATCGTCCAGAAGTCCGTCGAAGTGGAGATATCCAGATAATTCGAGAGAGCTATCTCTGGACACCCGTAGAAATTTCTCGTAACTATAGTTTAGTTATGAAAGAAGAAACGCGAGTAAACTTGAGCAGTTTTAGTCAGTCGGTCAGTAAGCCAGTGTTGTTACAAGCAGTGAAGCCAGCTTCGAGACCAGAGCGCGACTTGAGTTGTGTCCGTAACTGTGGAGCCTGAAGCCCGGAGTTCGAGTGCAGTGGACCGCAGTTGGGGGACCTGGGTTCGAAGTTCAGCGGATCGTCTCTGAAGGTCTGGGGTTCGAGATTCTGTGAACGCGAGTGACTGAGCTAGAAGAACTAGCCAAGACAAACGAGCTGTGAACTGAGAACTGACAGTTCTGTGTTGTAAATAGTGCTTTGTGAACATTAGTTAAGATTAACAGTTCATTGTTGTTCGTAATATTCCAAGCAAATTGTCATTGTCGTTTTTGGAGTGCAATAACGAACGCTGTGTTACTGTGTGGAGAGCAAATCCCATTGTTGACGGGAGTGAAATTAAATTGTAGAAAGTGAAGCGTTATTGTTGAGATAATAAAATTACATTGTTGTTCAGTATAAAAATTTACAATATGTACGAGAATTGAGTTAGATGAAATATAATAAAAGCTAAAGGTATTCCCTATACAGGGTTAGTTAAAAGTCCCGCACCACCTAAATAACTTTTGAAGCATGCGGTTCAGTGATATGAAACTTGGTATGTGAGGATAACCATATACTAAGAACTCAATAATGGTATTATTGAGTTTTTTCTACTTCCGGTTTAACCGGAAATAACTCCAACTCTCTTATTTTAAATGGAACACCCAATATAAATTTATTTTTTAATAGTGCTTATTAAGAGCTTTTCAAAAAGTACCCACACTCTATACTTCTGTACAAATTCAGTGTTGCTAAGTCAAGAAAACAGAAACGTCTATCGAATATTAAAATAATAAAATACTTCTTCCTTAACAAAAACAAAACAAAGCTAGCTCACCTTCTAAATTATGTGTTCAAATTGGTAGCCCTCAGCTGCTTTACAATGTGTCACTCGATCATAGAAACCATTTAAGGTATGATTTAACCAGGCTTTAGGAATATCTTGCACCACTTCCATTTTTATTTAGAAACACTGGATTTGTACAGAAGTATCGAGTGTGGGTACTTTTTGAAAAGCTCTTAATGAGCACTATTCAAAAATAAAAAAATATATATATTGGGTGTTCCATTTAAAATAAGAGAGTTGGAGTTACTTCCGGTTAAGCCGGAAGTATAAAAAAACTCGGCAATACCATTATTGAGTTCTTAGCATATGGTTATCCTCACATACCAAGTTTCATATCACTGAAGCGTATGCTTCAAAATTTATTTAGGTGGTGCGTTTATTATTTTAATATTCGATACATTTTTCTGTTTTCTTGACTTAGCAACACTGAATTTGTACAGAAGTATCGAGTGTGGGTACTTTTGAAAAGCTCTTAATGAGCACTATTAAAAAAAAATATATATATATATATATTGGGTGTTCCATTTAAAATAAGAGAGTTGGAGTTATTTCCGGTTAAACCCAACTATTACCACCCAACTATTACCAATTTAAGTAATTACATATCACCTTAATTAATTACATACCAACTTAATTACATATCATCTTAATTTATTTACATGTCAACTAAATTACATATCATCTTAATTAATTACATATCAACTTAATTATATATCAACTCAATTAATTACATGACACAACTTAAATATTTACACTGCACTTCCAATTACATTTCCATTTTAATCTTTTCAACCTTTCCTTAAATGTATTGATTTTAAGAGGACCACCCTGAAAGATTGCCGCAGGTAAGCTGTTCCAGTCTACTATTGTGCGGTTAATAAAGGAAAATTTTGCCACGTCCGTACTTTGTTTTCTACATTTAACCTTCCTAATATGATCAGCGATAGTGATAGTGTGTACTTCGTGAAATATTTTTCTACCACCTTGCAAACTGGACGACTATAAATATTATCATATAACATCGTTAGCTGAAGAAAGTAAGAAGAGGTGGTGTTGAAATCAGATTTGTTATTAATATGAAGTTAGACTTTCATATCTTCCTTTATGGCAATTTTGAGAGAGTTTTCTCGGCGTATATCAAGGACTTTATTCCAGCATTTGCCTCTTTTTCTTCCCCTACGTATTTATTGCTTTGAATTCAGAGGTGTGGGAATCAATTTTGCGGTCTTGATATTCCGCGATTGTCTACAGCTGTTGCCGCCGCTGTGTGTAACTCCGGCACCACCCGGTGCGCTCCGTGACGTGGAGGGGTGGCTGGCTAGCGACTGCGGCCGCGGTTTTTGGTCTGCTCTGTTGTGTCTGATGTCATTATGCCAAAGCGACAAGATACCACATTTAACAGTGTCTGATGATCTAATTACAACTATCACATATTGTGATATACTTAATATGAGTTTATGGTGACTATTTCATTTATATGACGTCATTCCATTTTCGACCAATGAAGTGTAATGAAATTTTGAATTCCAACCAATCACAGTCAGACTTTGCGATAATTTTTGCAGCTAGATTTATCGCTATCAATTTATCGAATGGTCGTTCTTTTGTTTAGTCATTGTCGCCAACTGTTTCCCCGTGAATTCATGATCATGAATACATTAAGATGCAACTACACGGTTAAAATTTTCTTTCAACTTTAAAGCAATGAATGCAAGATTGATATTTAATATCAATTGATATATTTACGCAGTGGAGACGACGTTCAAAACGGCGTACCATGTAGACACAAAATCTTCATCCATCTTAATTGAACGTGCCTTTTAAACTTGATTCTTTTAATATTCTTCCCAGATTGCACGCATACGCGATTGGAATATTGAACTGTGTAGATGCAGCTTTAGTTCCGTTACACACTACAGCGAGAATGCGTTTGTCGAGCTATAAAAAATGCTTTCCTGTAGCACGAGTAAAGGTCGTTATAAGGCACAGCTGACATTGGTCTTGCTCCCACAGGTAACTTAACCTATAAAATTTGTATTTTGTGAATGAAATTAAACAGTTAATAGAAAGTCAGATGTTCAAATTTATGTAACATCATCGCATATCAAACCCAAAGACCTTGTATAGTATTATATACAAGGTCTTTGATCAAACTACCTTCCGTATGGAGTAATAAAATTCGTGTTTTAATTATCTATACAGAGATGGCTTCACTGTGTAGCAACATGTCTCGCTGTGAATAGATAAGCATTGCTATACAATTCTTCATTTAATTAATGTATTAATCAGGTTACTGTAATTATATTATAAAATTTTAAAATTAAACTATGATTTCAGCAGATAATGCAAATGTATTTATGTTATAATAAGAAGAGAAAAGTGCAGTACATGTCATTAACATTGTTAAACCTCTATTTCGCTTTTCGCAATTGGCATTATTGAATAGTAATATCGAATTTCTTTATTGCAGTAATCGATATTCATCTATTTCAACTTCACAGTGCCTGAATAGGTTAAGTATTCGTAAATATACAATTATTAACATTTTGTGATCGAATTTTAGGGATATATTTACATTTTTATTTTATTCACGAAATAGTCCTAATAAATGTCACTCGAGGTCTGAGTTTCCCAGATAAATCCACTCGCTTCGCAGATTATTTTATTTATTGGTTAAAATGGTTTATTTCGGTGAATATTTTGTAAAAAAAAAAAAAAGAAGCAAGCAATTTCGTGCATATTTCGCACCCTAAAGAAACTTAAAAAAAAAATAATAAAATAACTTTTTTTTTTCAATTACTTTTGAAACAGTCCCTTTGAAACTAACAGAAAATTGTTTGCATAATTAATTAAATCCATAATTCAATTTCATTCGGCTGTGAGGAGTGACGGCACTGCCTTCTTGATCTCAAGAAGTCAGTTGTTGCGGGAAAGAGCAGACATGCTTGCGCTGCTTTCTGGAACTAGTCCCTGAAACTATGCGTACATCGTTGCCAGATACCACACTATGTAATGCTGAACGATCAAATATGTAGAAATGTTCATTTATATTTTATAACGAAGAACATTTTCACTCCTTATTTGCAAGAAAGAGTAATTTTTTGTGCTAATTTTCCATAAAACCTGTTTTTAGTGTAAAATATCGCAGTTATGAAGTAATTTCGTTAATTCATATAAATTTCGCGAAAATTCGCGAATATATTTCACTTAATTTTGGACTTTCATTGAGAGATTTACATTTTCCACGCACAAAATTAAGTTCTTATCACATTTCACGTATATCGTTAATGCAAAAAAAAAAAAAAATATATATATGTACTGTATATATATCTCACCCCTGAAGAGAAGCGAATAGAAGCATATAAAATGTGGATATGGAGAAGAATGGAGCGTGTGAAGTGGACAGACAGAATGAGAAATGAAGCTGTGTTGGAAAGAGTGGCTGAAGAAAGAATGATGCTGTAACTGATCAGGAGGAGTAAAAGGAATTGCAAATCAATCTTTAAGATATAACTCCCTGTAAAGGTGATTTGAATAATTTCGAGGGAAAAATTGTTCCGGGTTCGATACCCGTCCGCGGAACAATTTTTCCCTCGAAATTATTCAAAAGGAATTTGTTGGGCTACTGACTGAGAAGAAATTGCCTACTGAAGGATGCACTGGAAGGAATGGTGAACGGGAAAAGAGTTCTGGACAGAAAAAGATATCAGATGATAGATGACATTAAGGTATATGAATTATTAGAGGAGGCAAAGAGGTAGGCAGAAAATAGGAAAGATTAGAGAAAGCTGGTTTTGCAGTGAAAGACCTGCCCTTGGACAGGGCACTGAATAGTAATAATAATAATAATAATAATAATAATAATAATAGTTTATTTTGTTTAATTAATAGTTATATATTAACCAGTAGCTGTTTACCAATCACAGGTAGGGACTATGAAATTTCGTGAATGAATTTTTGGCGTGAATTTTTGTGTTAAGATAGAAAAGTTGCTTCTTTGATATATCGCACTTGCAGTGAAATAGTGTTCTAAGTAGAAGATTGTGATATGTAAATATACGCTGCTATTTTCTAGTAAAATACTGCTGTAAAATATTTTAATAAATGAATCACCCCATGCAGAAAGGGTTTCAGTCACAAATTTTGGGAAAAAAAAAAAAAATAAAAAATAAAACGAAATATCGATGGAAATCATATCTTCATGGGTGGCTCCACCGGCCTGTGCAGAAAGGTATTCAGTCCAGTGCTTGGAAAGATAGAAACTGAAGCGTCAGGCTCAGAGTTCTATGCAGAAAGGAATGTAATGTACAGAAATGTTTTTTTTAGTTTTCTCAAAACTAAGTCTAATGGACTGAAGCCCTTTCCTCAAGGAGCGATTCAAATAGGTTCCAATACCATTTGATAACTTACTATTTTATTATATAATTTCATACCTCCAACTATACAAGAGCTATGCTTAGTTGGTCTAAATGAGGGGTTGGAAAGCAATGGTGGATTGTTAATGTTTAGGTGAGGGGTTTGGACTTTTTCCATTGCTGGTTCTCACAATCAAAAATTAAGACACAACGTTTCGAAGGGTGGTTCTCCCTTCGTCTTCAGGTAGAAGACGACGCAACCTAGTGTTGCAGCTTAGTAATTAGTAGTAGTGTCTGCTACCGCTAGGTGGCAGTAGTAGTTTTTATCTTGTCCTTTGTTACTAGTTTTTTATTTTTTTATCTTTCTATTATTTTTATCGCGGTATCATAACACTTGTTCATTTTTTCAGTTCCCCACCCCCTCCTTTTGTGTGTTTTTCATCAATTTTTTAGCCACTTCACGCCCATCTTCTTTATCCCGTTTGGTTTTAGTGCCAACATACTGCAAATGACTTCGAGTCTTTCTTAATTATAATCTCCACCGAAGCCAGGAATCCAGATGACAGCGTCTTGCCACCCTAACGGCAAACACCAGCCAACTCCTCCTCGCCCCGTTCCGTGATCACTTGATCAAATCTCAGTCCCCCTCGCGTATGTGGTACCTAAGAGGTTACGTCCAATTTCGGCTTCCCCTTCAAAATTTTCTAGAGCTCCTTCAGGGGAGCAGCGTAACCCGGAGTGAGACTAGTAGCCAACAGGCTTTGAGCTCACATATTTAGTTTTGTACAGCCCCCAACCCCTTGCAAGGACGCGTTTTGCGTACCTTTTAAATTTGTCCTTCCAATTCTCTTTCGATTTTTCGAAAAAAAAAAAAAAAGGAATCGACGATCAGTCATACTGTACGTAACGATCCCAACAATAGGTTTTTTTTCTTCTCTCCTTCCTTCCACCTGAAGACGAAGGGAGAACCACCCTTCGAAACGTTGTGTCTTAATTTTGTGATTGTGACAACCAGCAATGGAAAAAGTCCAAACCCCTCACCTAAACATTAGCTATACTTAGTATTAGGCCTAGTTGTGTATTATTATTATTATTATTATTATTATTATTATTATTATTATTAGTTTTATTATTGTAAACAGAGGAAACTTATAGGTTCATTATGTATTACTTTGTGTTATGTTTGTATTGAGAGTGACGGCGGATTAAGAAATGGAATACATCTAATCCGCCATGACGTGAACGAAGATTGATGAAATAAATAAATAAATAAAAATTTCATACCTCCAACTAGTAAAATAACATTGGAAAGAATTTGCGAAAGTAATATGTGATTTTCGACATAGGACAATATTTTACTATTTTCTAAGATTTTATTATGACTCGAGCGGTAAGATCATGAAGGCAGTTTAGCCAGTCGCCATATTGGATTAAAGTTCACAATATATCAGCATGGATCTAAATATAGGTCTATATCATTTTTAAGATTAGGTTACAGTCATCAAGTTAAAGTTTGAATTGTATTAAGTAGCCCTACGTAATTTCTACTGTGATAAGTAGGGCTAGAATTCTCAGATAAATAAATATTTTATTTGCACTGTAATATAAACTCGTAATTGTGATTTAAGTTTCGGACAAGGTCACCTGAACATATATTTTAAATTTTATTTCACACAAAAAGACATATTTAGAATTTTTTTTATGTAAATACATATTTTCAAATATTCACATAAAACACATAAAAATTAAGTTTTCATCAAATAATTTTCTACAAAACCCCCATTTCAGATTAATCATCATTGCTAGTGCAGTTGCTTAGACGTGAGGATTTGGAAACGTATCGTTGACATGGTTGGGGACTATATTCGAATTATATATCAAAAGTAACCTAAATAAATTTATGGCGAAGTGCATCAACATCGGTTAAAAACGCAGTAATCATAGATTACGAAACGACGGTTAAAAAGTAACCGTGGTTAAAATGTAATTTCTGTGCACCATTCATAATCACCGATTACTTAAACATAGTTAGCTGACACTTCATTTAACCAGAGCAAAGTCTATGATGGTACACTGTTTCTACAAAATGACTAAAGGAAAGCATTCATACCACAGCAAAGACAATAGTCAACATCTAAAAACGACTGCGCTCACTCCGTTCTACATCGAAGTGAACATGTCCTACATTTTCGCGTTGCATTTGTTTGCCTTTGGGAGCTGTTATATTTGCGAGTTGCATTTCTTTGTTTTTCATTGCTGTTAGGTTAAAATCGTACAAAATAGAAAATTTAATGCAAAAATGATTATATCCCAATGTGAGGTTAAGTATCGATAGACTTACTTAATATATTTAAATATATTATATAATCAAGAAGGAATATCCATAAAGGAAAAGGATGCAGAAGATTAGTAGAACTGTGTACGACCCAAGATCTCATTTACACCAGGTTACTGTTCATTATCCTAAGATCCATCCATAACCTCTCTTTGTTCAGCCAGTGACAGAGAAAGAGATATTCAAGTATTCCCTCTTAAAATACAGAAAATAACAGTTACATAGAATCTTAACGTAAGGAGCTGATCAACAGAAGACATATGACTGTTTTTGAGTTATTGCAAGTGAGCCATTTGTAGATTTTGATAAACAAAATCCCTCCTGAAATTTTCTGTCGCCTAATTCCTCGTAAAGATTCCCTCTTTCCACTAAAGAAACTTCACGCCCACGCTCTAGCCAAGTAATTCAAGTACTGTACAATAATAATCGTCTTCGAAGTAAACATCTGTGGCTCTGGCCGCCATTTTGCTTTACTTGCTCTACTAATCACTGGTTATCTCCTTTAACCGCTCGAAAATGGCCGGTTATAGATTACTGTGGTTAACCTCCTATTTAAGTCGTAACCGAGGTCAATCCACTGTAAAAATGCTTAACCAGAGGTTAGGTGACAATTTTAACTGGTGGTTACACTAACCGACGTTGATGCACGTGGGCATTAGTGTGAAACAATAGCTATGTTGTCATTATTTTTTAAATGCCCTGGTATAATAACCTTTGATAAAATGGAGGCACATGTCTTGCTTTTGGGTTTATAAAGAATGTCTTTTATGTGTAATTCTGAAAATGAAAGTTCATTGTATTATTTAGGAACATAATAAATTATTAATTTTTTGTTTCCCTGGAAAGTGAACTGTAGGAAGTAGGCTAATATAATTCGCAAGAAGACGAAGGAAGCACATTGTCTCGAAACGCGTAAACCTCATAATGAAGTGTGTGTCATCTCTGCGAGAGGTGCGGTGCGGTGCGGCACCTCCTGAGAGGCTGAGTGCACCTCCAATTACAAGCCCGCTCCGTATAATTAAGGCCTCCGCGGCGATATGGATCGATACGGCTTTCATGCCATCGGGGAAATGCCTCGACTTTTCGTGAGCCTTCCACTGGCGTGCACATCTGACCTTTGTCGACTTTTTAGGGTTTCCAGGTCCGATTGTGGCGGCGAGCCACAGGTTTTGGTGACGAAGACGTACAAAAAGCATTTCGAACTGAGTTCCGAACGTCTGTCGGATTTCTAAAGGACTGAAAATTGTTTTATTTGTAAAGGCAACTCCAAAATAGCACACACAACTGACGTATCTGTACACGATTGAAAATTTACCTTTTGTTTATTATGTGAAATTTATTTTATTTATTTAAATTTAAATATACAGAATAAAGAATATAATTACAAAACAAACAAGAGAAATAGAAATAAAATAATACAAGCAATATAAAAAGAAGATACAATAGTATTAACAAAATTTGAGACCGAATGAGCAGCGCTCGTGCTCGGTCGCAGTTCAGATATAATATTAAAATAAAAAGAATAATATTAATAATAAAAATAAATAAGTAAAATAAAATAGGAACTAAAATATAATTACAGCGGCAATGGAATTATATAATATAATATTAACACTAGAGAAGAATAATATCGCACGTGAAAAGTAGGACTAATATATATTTCAAAATTATAGAATATTATTATTATTATTATTATTATTATTATTATTATTATTATTATTAGAATATACATTTTTTTGAACCCTATTTTACCCGAAAGTACATTAGGTTATAGTTATAGCCTGAGTTTATATTATTATAATGAAAATTCATTTGACGTGGGTAACCCAGTCTTGCTACTTAAAATTAACACATATCTACTACAATAATTTGAATTATTTACAGGTTCTTAAATTAATTACATATAAAATTACATTGACGTGGGTAACCCAGTCTTGCTACTTAAAATTAACACTTATATATACAACAATAATTTGAATTATTTACAAGTTCTTAACTATATTACATATAGACTTACATTGACGTGGGTAAGCCAGTCTTGCTACTTACAATTAACAATTATATACAGGTTGTTTCAAAAATACGGGGCATAATTTCAGGTATGTATTTCCCACATGTAGACAATCAAAATAGTTCATTACAACATGTGTCCGGAAATGCTTTATTTCCGAGTTATGGCCTTCACAACATTGAAATTCACCGGAACGTTTTTCTTTCCGCTGGCCGTTGTCATTACAGAAGATGTTCAAAATGTCCACCTCCTGCTTGAATACAGACCTCACATCGATGTCTCATTGACCTGCGAACACGATCCCAAACTCCAGGAGTATTGCGCATGTCCTCAGAACATGCCACAATTCGATTCCGAAGGGATTCCAAATCAGGCACCGGAGACGAATAAACGAATGATTTTAAATGGCCCCACAAGTAGAAATCGAGAGGGTTCAGATCAGGTGAGCGTGGAGGCCAAGCAATCGGGCCACCTCTGCCTATCCATCGATCAGGAAACTTTCGATCCAAGTACCGGCGAGCCGTACGACTGAAGTGTGCAGGAGCGCCATCATGCAAGAAGTGAATGTGTTGACGATTGATCAGTGGAGTGTCTTCTAAAACATGAGGTATGGTTTTTTCCAGGAAGTTTGTGTACGCCTGCCCCTTAAGACTGTTTACAAGTACTCCTGGAGTATGGGATCGTGTTCGCAGGTCAATGAGACATCGATGTGAGGTCTGTATTCAAGCAGGAGGTGGACATTTTGAACATCTTCTGTAATTTAACGACCAGCGGAAAGAAAAACGTTCCGGTGAATTTCAATGTTGTGAAGGCCATAACTCGGAAATAAAGCATTTCCGGACACATGTTGTAATGAACTATTTTGATTGTCTACATGTGGGAAATACATGCCTGAAATTATGCCCCGTATTTTGAAACACCCTGTATACTACAATAATTTGAAATATTTACAAGTTATAGAATACAAATATAATATAGATTGATTAATTCATGTAAAGGTGGTGAATCAATTACGGCTCCTACGAAAAGTTTAAGGACACCCCCTCCATAAGTGATGTTCCATTCCTGTCCTTACACTCATGTGAAACCCCCTGATGCTTACACACGGACCAAATGCGTGTGAAAAATAAAGTTTTTACTGTAAATTCAATCTATCTTCCAAATGTGGATTATATAACAATTTTTCTGTTAATGAAACTTATTGAAAAATTACATATTTTGTAGAAAAAATTAATTAATGGGTTGACTTAGATCAGTGAATTTTGAGAAATTGTAGTCACTCATCGGCAAACCTCTGAGTTGTCTCCGTACCAATTACAGTAAGTTATGTCAGGTTTGGTGTATTGCTTTTGTCTAAAGCTCTTGGCTTTGTCCACCACAGGTACGATGCTGCTATCACCGGGATTCAAACTCGGGATCCATAATTATCGTGAGCCAATGTTATGTCTACTGAGATACGGAGGCAATGTAATGCTAAATTTAATAATAATAATAATAATAATAATAATAATAATAATAATAATTAATTATTATTATTATTATTATTATTATTATTATTATTATTATTATTATTATTATTATTATTATTATTTGTAGTCTTTTTTTGTAACGCAGCTTTACTCCTGGTTGAGTGTTAGAGAAGGCCGTATGGCCATAACTCTGCCAGGTTAAATAAACCATTAATAATAATAATAATAATAATAATAATAATAATAATATAATAATAATAATAATAATAATAATAATAATAATAATTTGTAGTCTTTTTTGTAACGCAGTTTTGCTCCTGGTTGAGTGTTAGAGAAGGCCGTATGGCCTTAACTCTGCCAGGTTAAATAAACCATTAATAATAATAATAATAATAATAATAATAATAATAATAATAATAATAATAATAATAATTTGTAGTCTTTTTGTAACGCAGTTTTACTCCTGGTTGAGTGTTAGAGAAGGCCGTATGGCCATAACTCTGCCAGGTTAAATAAACCATTAATAATAATAATAATAATAATAATAATAATAATAATAATAATAATTTGTAGTCTTTTTGTAACGCAGTTTTGCTCCTGGTTGAGTGTTAGAGAAGGCCGTATGGCCTTAACTCTGCCAGGTTAAATAAACCATTAATAATAATAATAATAATAATAATAATAATAATAATAATAATAATAATAATAATAATAATTTGTAGTCTTTTTTGTAACGCAGTTTTACTCCTGGTTGAGTGTTAGAGAAGGCCGTATGGCCATAACTCTGCCAGGTTAAATAAACCATTAATAATAATAATAATAATAATAATAATTTGTAGTCTTTTTTTGTAACGCAGTTTTACTCCTGGTTGAGTGTTAGAGAAGGCCGTATGGCCATAACTCTGCCAGGTTAAATAAACCATTAATAATAATAATAATAATAATAATAATAATAATAATAATAATAATAATAATAATAATAATAATTTGTAGTCTTTTTTTGTAACGCAGTTTTGCTCCTGGTTGAGTGTTAGAGAAGGCCGTATGGCCATAACTCTGCCAGGTTAAATAAACCATTAATAATAATAATAATAATAATAATAATAATAATAATAATAATAATAATAATAATAATAATTTGTAGTCTTTTTTTGTAACGCAGTTTTGCTCCTGGTTGAGTGTTAGAGGAGGCCGTATGGCCTTAACTCTGCCAGGTTAAATAAACCATTAATAATAATAATAATAATAATAATAATAATAATAATAATAATAATAATAATAATAATAATTTGTAGTCTTTTTTGTAACGCAGTTTTGCTCCTGGTTGAGTGTTAGAGAAGGCCGTATGGCCATAACTCTGCCAGGTTAAATAAACCATTAATAATAATAATAATAATAATAATAATAATAATAAATTTATAGTCTTTTTGTAACGCAGTTTTACTCCTGGTTGAGTGTTAGAGAAGGCCGTATGGTCATAACTCTGCCAGGTTAAATAAACCATTAATAATAATAATAATAATAATAATAATAATAATAATAATAATAATAATAATAATAATAATAATAATTTGTAGTCTTTTTGTAACGCAGTTTTGCTCCTGGTTGAGTGTTAGAGAAGGCCGTATGGCCTTAACTCTGCCAGGTTAAATAAACCATTAATAATAATAATAATAATAATAATAATAAATAATAATAATAATTTGTAGTCTTTTTGTAACGCAGTTTTGCTCCTGGTTGAATGTTAGAGAAGGCCGTATGGCCATAACTCTGCCAGGTTAAATAAACCATTAATAATAATAATAATAATAATAATAATAATAATAATAATAATAATAATAATAATTTGTAGTCTTTTTGTAACGCAGTTTTGCTCCTGGTTGAGTGTTAGAGAAGGCCGTATGGCCTTAACTCTGCCAGGTTAAAGAAACCATTAATAATAATAATAATAATAATAATAATAATAATAATAATAATAATAGTAATAGTAATAATAATAATTTGTAGTCTTTTTTGTAACGCAGTTTTGCTCCTGGTTGAGTGTTAGAGAAGGCCGTATGGCCTTAACTCTGCCAGGGTAAATAAACCATTAATAATAATAATAATAATAATAATAATAATAATAATAATAATAATAATAGTAATAGTAATAATAATAATTTGTAGTCTTTTTGTAACGCAGTTTTACTCCTGGTTGAGTGTTAGAGAAGGCCGTATGGCCGTAACTCTGCCAGGTTAAATAAACAATAATAATAATAATAATAATAATAATAATAATAATAATAATAATAGTCTATTTTATTTATTTATACTGACAGAGTTAAGGCCATAGGGCCTTCTCTTACACTCTACCAGGTCACAAAGTATGTACAAGCTGTGAAATTTAACAAAAAGTTAAAAAACAGAATACTAACATATTACAAAAATATTAGTACAACAAAATCGACACTAAACAATATGAAAAAAATACTATAATAGAAAAAAGAAAGATCTAAAGATTGGAGTATAATAAAAGCAACTCAGTTGGTACAAATAGTTTATAGGGAAAACGTAAGGAAGAATACAACAAATGGAATGTAATAGAATAATAAAAAAAAGAAAAAGAATACGAAATTGAAATAAAATCCACAATAAAAAGAGTAAGGCCTATGGTAATAAATTCATCTGGTGATCAAGAGATACAAAACTATCGTAGAGGAAATGGCTAATAAATTGAAAGGAATCTGAATTGAAAAAGTGCAATTTTAATTTATTTTTGAAACTAGATAATGTCCGATAGGCTCTGACATGTGGTAGAAAGTTCCAGAGATGAGCTGCAGAGACGATGAGAGATGAAGAGTAGGAGGATGTTCAGTGTGTAGGAATTTACGTGAAATAGTAAATTATAAAACACTAGGATTTAATTGATACAATCGTTCCGGTCATATAACACTGCCCGTCATCCCTTTCTCTCAGCTGACGGTGCTTCAGGTTTATCCTTTGATAAGTGAACCTGAAAATCATGACCTTTGGTTAGGCGTTACCTCGCCTCTTCGTAAGAGTGCCAACGTAAATTGTTTAGAACAAGGTGGGAGGAGACGCCGTTAGTGGTTGACACCCTGTGTGGCGGAGTGGCGACGAGAATTCTGCGAAAAAATTAATGCGCGTTTTTAGACGTCCTTAAGCGCCCCTTGTCACGCTTTGACCGCGCGAACGACCTGCAGATAACAGATAGCTGGCAGTTTGCTACGGGAATCAATGTGTGATGGGCTGAGGGAGGGAGAGAGAGTTCTCTCAAGGTTTGTGCGTTGAAAACTATCTGTTTGGACGGTACGTAATTTAACTCGATGTAGGAAAATTGAACAGAAAGTTGAGTTAGATTTCTATATCTGGTCTTCAGTAACAAATTGTTATAAATTTTCATTGTGTGTGTGTGTGTGTGTGTGTGCGTCCGTGAGAGAGAGAGAGAGAGAGAGAGATGTTAAAAAAATGTTACGTTTTATTTAACGACGCTCGCAACTGCAGAGGGTCCGCACCTGTGGAGTAACGGTCAGCGCGTCTGGCTGCGAGACCAGGTGGCCCGGGTTCGAATCCCGGTCGGGGCAAGTTACCTGGTTGAGGTTTTTTCCGGGGTTTTTCCCTCAACCCAATACGAGCAAATGCTGGGTAACTTTCGGTGCTGGACCCCGGACTCATTTCACCGGCATTACCACCTTCATATCATTCAGACGCTAAATAACCTAGATGTTGATACAGCGTCGTAAAATAACCCAATAAAAAAACTGCAGAGGTTATATCAGCGTCGCCGATGTGCCGGAATTTTGTCCCGCAGGAGTTCTTTTACATGTCAGTTAATCTACTGACATGAGCCTGTCGCATTTAAGCACACTTAAATGCTATCGACCTGACCCGGGATCGAACCCGCAACCTTGGGCATAGAAGGCCAGCGCTATACCAACTCGCCAGCCAGGTCGACGAGAGAGAGAGAGAGAGACAACATATGGTTATATTCCTTATATCAAAGCTAAAAATAAAATATAATATGAAAAATTTCCATAGAAATTAAAAGTGGGAGGTAATCGATTGATTTTTAATCGAATCATAATCATTCGATTATTTTCATATTCGAAAAATGAAATAATTGCTTCTTCTAGTGTTGGGCTTATGCGATTAATTGATATGATATGATATATGATATGGTATGGTATGGTATGATATGATATGATATGATATGATATGATATGATATGATATGATATATGATATGGTATGGTATGGTATGATATGGTATGGTATGATATGATATGATATGATATGATATATGATATGGTATGGTATGGTATGATATGATATGATATGATATGATATGATATGATATGATATGATATGATATGATATGATATGATATGATATATTTCGTCACAGCACTTCTTTACATGGTATGGTATGATATGATATGATATGATATGATATGGTATGGTATGATATGATATATGATATGGTATGGTATGGTATGATATGATATGATATATGATATGATATGATATATGATATGATATGATATGATATATGATATGGTATGGTATGGTATGGTATGGTATGGTATGGTATGGTATGGTATGATATGATATGATATGATATGATATGATATGATATGATATGATATGATATGATATGATATGATATGATATGATATGATATGATATGATATGATATGATATGATATGATATGATATGATATGATATATGATATGGTATGGTATGGTATGGTATGATATGATATGATATGATACGATATGATAGGATATGATATGGTATATTTCGTCACAGCACTTCTTTACATGTAATGGTGTACCTCACATTTCTGTATCCGGTGCCACCATTAACATATTATTACAATAACACATTATTTGCAGTACACGTCTACACAAATATTCCCAATTACACTATGTACCTCTTTTATTACTTGTCCAATCTCCCCTTCATTATTTCTCCTAGATTTCATTTGCTATTCTCTATTTGATCATTAATCCTAATATATCTAATATTATATACGCCTTTCAAACCTCCTTTTTCCTCTAACTACTATTCACTAAAATCTCAATTTCACTTTTTCTCTATAAATTATCATATTGAATTATTTTTCCTGTTTGTTCTTTGACCTTTTCTCCTATCTTTCTCTTATATTCATTTACTGTTCCAACGTTCAAATGTTAGTACTAATTTTATGCTGTCACTTGTTCACTTCTCTTAACCCTTTTTCACTGTTTTCACTCATTCCTATTTGCGCTCACTTTCACTTTATCACTAATCCACTTACACCTAATCCTTGTCCACACCTGTGGAGTAACGGTCAGCGCGTCTGGCTGCGAAACCAGGTGGCCCGGGTTCGATTCCCGGTCGGGGCAAGTTACCTGGTTGAGGTTTTTTCCGGGGTTTTCCCTCAACCCAATATGAGCAAATGCTGGGTAACTTTCGGTGCTGGACCCCGGACTCATTTCACCGGCATTATCACCTTCATCTCATTCAGACGCTAAATAACCTAAGATGTTGATAAAGCGTCCTAAAATAACCTAACCTAATCCTTTCTCACTATTCTCACTTCCTATAAATACTTATATTTATCTCTACACATCTGCTTATACACTTTCTCTCTCCCCTATACTTCTCGATCTTTTACAGTTCAACTTTACTTGCACTTTCCCCACATTTTCTAATCATATCTAATACCTCCGCTATATCCTCAGCTGTCGCAGGTTCTGACCTTTCTTTACTGTTATTGTCTGCTTTATTTCTATCTCTGTCTTTCTTTCTATTTATTTCTTCTTCTATTCCTCTTTCCCCCCCAGGCTTTCACTTTCACATACTAGATTTCCACTTACATTCGCACCCTTAATCTTTTCACTACTTTCTTCCCTATCACTTCCTGACTCTTGGTTTCTCTTTTTATCCCCACTCCCCTTTTTTCTAGCGCCCGTGCTATGCGATTAATTATTTCATTTTATTTGTTTTATATAAAGATTGATAACAATCTAGATTGTGAATAATTTCGAGGAAAAATTGTTCCGGAGCCGGGTATCGAACCGGGATCTTTGGTTTAACGTACCAACGCTCTACCACTGAGCTACTCGGGAACTCTAACCGACACCGATCCAATTTTTCCCTCTATATCCACAGACCTCAAAGTGGGCTGACAACCGTCAAGCAACCAACTTCGAGTAGTTAGTGTGCACTAGTGTGCACTCGAAGTTGGTTGCTTGACGGTTGTCAGCCCACTTTGAAGTCTGTGGATATAGAGGGAAAAATTGGATCGGTGTCGGTTATAGTTCCCGAGTAGCTCAGTGGTAGAGCGTTGGTACGTTAAACCAAAGGTCCCGGGTTCGATACCCGGCTCCGGAACAATTTTTCCCTCGAAATTATTCAAATCAACTTTACAGGGAGTTATACCTGAAATCTTGATTTGCGCAATCTAGATTGTGTTGGAAGCAACATAATTATGCTAATACGACACTAAGTTAAGGGAATAGGATACTGTAAATTTGAAATTTCTTGTTTTCTCCTTGAAACGTACTATGTCTTGTGTACTGAACAACCGTACGAATAAAATCTAAATTTGAGTATTAGGTTAAAAAAAGCAAAAGGGGCCCAAATTTGGCAATTTGGCAATTCCCAAAACTCGTCAGTTTTTTTTTTTTTTTGTTAGATATTTGAGAAGTTCTTTTTCTATTAGATTTACAGGAAGATTTATTACAAAATGGCTTCACTTGATTTTTAATATGCTTTACAGAAACATTATAACTGATTTTAGAATATCATGAATTTCAGTCTTCGAGTTCATTTCTTTGCATTATTTTAAAAAAGAATATTACAAATATATTTATCACACAACAAAACGCAGTGCAATTTTTAATTGTGTAAGTTTGTAATAACTACGGACCAAATTTCGCTAATAATAATAATAATAATAATAATAATAATAATAATAATAATAATAATAAAAGAGGAATGAACAATTCATATAATTAGTTATGTATTAGTTACGTTATGGTTATGTTATAACTGTGTTTCATTTTTTTAAGTAACTGCTCAAGTCATGAACTGTTGTTCTTATGTGTGCAGATTATAATATATTATTAATAAAACATCTTACAAATGTATAATATAAACTTAAGCCTTTTTTCAGGATATTATTGTAATTATTTATGATTATTAATACTGATGGAGAATTGTTAAGCAAGTCAAAGTCATAAGCAAGTGAATAATTTAATGTAGGCTACATTGAAAATATTGCCATGTGAAATATTCCAACCTTTTCAGCGGACAAGTGAAGCAAGTCAATGGTTTATTTGTCATTGTTTAATTTCAAACATAAATTTTCTTTCAAGTATTTATATTCGTATGATATAGATGAAAAGGTATTTTGTGTCTATAAATAAATGTGCACTGGTTTCTGCATTTGATTTTTTTTTTTATGAAACAATGAATAAGTCACTAACAGTTTCTGTGGACTTGCACCACTTGTATTCTGAGTGCCTCAATGTCAGGGTTGTTGTAATTTAACCCGACCCAAAAAAACCATATGGGTTTTTTAAAAAAAACCCCTTCAATAAAACCCGACACAAAACCCAAAAAAACCCATATATTTATTTCTCGTAATTTAATCAACATACAAAATATTACAAAAAGGTACATCATATTTATTTACTATAACAATTTGTCAGAAGTTATTAATTAGATAATGTTTCATTATAAAGAAAAAATTACTTTCATCAACACGGTGTTTTATTGTAGAATGGTATTAATATTAACTACATCACAATTCAGTCCTCCTTAACATGCAGAAATCTGTAGATCTTCACTAATTTCTCAGCTTTTTCCTCTCCTAACTTATTCCTTAACTTTGACCAAACAAGCCCATAGGTGGAGAAGATTCTCTCAATGGATGCAGTGCTGGCAGGGCAAGAAATTAAACTTTTCACAAAGCTAATAAATCCTGTTGGCAAGTTCCCCTTTTTTGTTGTTTTCAATTCCATTATTTTCCACCATTTTTTGACTGAACTGTTGTACAACTGCGTCAGAAAACATAGTAGCAGGAAAATAATCAGAATCAGCAATCCTAAAAGACATAACACTTGTCACCCACTCTGGATGAATCTCTGTGAGCCAATTTTCTGCACTTTCCTCTTGATCTGCAGTTATTCTTGCCCCTCTGAATCGTGGATCTAACATATTAGCAAGATAGTGGAAGGGCAGGCTGCCAACTTAAGAATATTTAATAATAATTTACCAATATTTGCTTATTTAATTTACCAGTTTTTGCTCATGAAAGTAGTTCTTAGAATATATTGGTGTTCTGAATCACTTAGTCACGAAATTGAACTATTTAATACCCATTAGAGAAAAACCCAATAAAACCCAAAGAAACCCATAAAAACCCAGTTAAACCCACTGGGTTGGGTCTTTTTTTAAATACCCGGGTTTTTCTCAACCCTGCTCAATGTGCACGTACATGTATGTCTACGTAACAGAAGTGCTCACTTTAAAAGTGAGGTTCACTCAGCCTCCTATAAAATTGAGTACCGGGTCTTTCCTGGGGTAAAGGCGGTCAGAGCGTGGTGCCGACCACACCACTTCATTCTAGTGCCGAGGTCATGGAAAGCATGGAGCTCTACCTCCATGCCCCCAAGTGCCTTCATGGCATGTTACTTGGGATACCTTTACCTTTACCTTTTTACTATGTTCAGTGCTTTTGCAAGTATTCATTCTATGCTTATCCATTGTCAGCAGGGAAGTCGTCATTGCTCACTTCATAAAGTACTTTGCATTCAAATTGATAGTAAATAGAGGTCTATACGTTGCAATATAAATTTCATTCGTTGCAGTGTCAGGCACTGGCAGTTTCACCTCCGTTGATCTCGAACAGCTGTTCTGTCTGAGCTCAAGATGGTTTGCATTTTAAATAACCCGTATTTCGGATGTGCCCTGCCGATTTGCTATCAAACATGGATAACCCTTTTGCTCGCTTCCTGTTGTTACATTACACCTGTCATCCTGTATCGTCAATTTAGTGGCTCTGAAAGGTTGTCCTTTCTCAGTCTCTACAGCTGCATCACAGAGTGAAGGAAAGAATGTCCCTTTTGTGATGGCGTCCTCTTTGGTTTTGTGAACAGACCATGCACCATAATGCAGTTAAAAGAAAACACAAATAATGAAAGTAGAGCCATCTATCGTGTGTATTGTAGAGAGTAATGGCGAGCTTTCAAAACAGACTGCAAGAATGTGTTTGTTGTCGTAGAGATCACTTAAAATTAGTGTCGTGGGATTTAATCGATTAATCGATCAATTTCTGTTGTAAGATTAATCGATCAAAAATATTTAATCGAATAATCGAGTCGATTAAAATTAATCGGTTGTAATTGATATTAATTATTATTTTGTTAATACAAGCTCATACTAAAAATTCCGACAATATTTCTCTCTCGGAAATCGCTTACTTAAAAGCACAATAGTACTGCTATTTTCTAACTGTAAACCAAGTAGCGTAGGGAAAATCTTTGCACAAACACTTCAGAAAGAGATGGAGATATGAGGACAGTGACCTAGTCTACCTCTATTGAAAGTTGAAACATAATGCGAAACACTTACTAAGTTAAGATTTTCCAAGAAAACTTCAACCTTGTTGTCAGCTCATCATCCTAGCATTATGAAATACATACATTTCTGTGATTCGTCCCCTCATCCCTTATAAAATAGCCATGTCTACACTGTGTGCAAGTGAGAGCGTAGCTACCTTATTCTCTTTCTAAAATCTAGTAATTCGGATTACAATAGGGGCCAGTCTTCTGTTTCGACCGCTGTACTTTTGTAGTTGCAGCTTCTGTACTGAGTTTGTACAGGGACATCATTTTATTTTTACTTGCATTTTTATTGTACCTGCATTTCTGAATGTACTTCACTCCCACCCCTTCACTAATGTCCTTGCTCCCGTCAGACACACAAACTTACGGCCGCTGTTGCATTCGAAGTCTTCAACCAGTGAAGTAAACACTGCAGTGTATAGTGTGTTTCATAAATATGATTGCTTTTTCTATAGAAGAAAGAACCTATATTAATAATATCGTACTAAAAAATTATATTCAAGAAACGATAAATTCAATTTCAGAGAATATGCTTCAAAATGTTTTTAATAATATGCGTACTGAATTGAAGCCTGCATTGTCATGAACGGCAACCATTTCCAGCAACTTGTTTAAAAATTCAGATTAGCTTTTTTGAATTGAGGTGGCTAGAAGCAAAGGAATACTAGTGACATTTGTATCAACATGAGTTAAGTGCATCCAGTGTAAGCAAAAGTATCTAAAATTTTAGTGGCAAAGGGATATTTTAATCGCATCACACATTAAAATTTAAATAAAAAATTTCACCGATTTTACGAAAGCTTAAATATTTAAACCCCATTTTCTCAAAAGTAACTTAAGTGCACTTATAGCCCTTTACTTAAGACCCCCTCAATTTAAATGCACTCTATATTGTATGTTAACATCAATAACTAATATGCTAAATAAAGTAGACATTACATAACGAACATAGCCGCCTGAAAAGTTGAGTTTTTTTTTTTTTTTTTTAATGTTACTACTCTACTGTATTTTGATAAATACCGTAAAGTGATGATCAAACTGAAAATCGTAATATCGTAATTCCCTAAAACATAAATGGATATACTACTTTTCTCTCCTCCTATACCTAGTAAAATGATTTGTTTACATATTGCACTAGTAACATCAAACTCCTGTAATGGAAGGGGGCAACAGTGTTTCCGAGTATAGCCAGGTTAATGTTAAAAATGTTGGTAAAAATAAAGTGATGTCCCTGTATATGAAGGTTGTGTGTTTAGTGTGATAAAGAAAAAAAAATCAGTTTTCTGTGGTGTGTGAAAAGTATGAACTCCATTATGTCATATGAGAATTCGAGAGATAAACTCGGTGAAACGTTTGGATTTAAATTGAACGATCGTGGAGAAGTGCTTGACAGAAAAATGTTTTTTCGTGTTTAGTGATGCTGGAAACATTGTTACTAAACGTAGAGCGGCACTTAATTCGGAGCATGTGAATGCACTCACATGTTTAAAATCATGAATGAAGCAGTATTAACTAGGTGAGTCTTCATAATTTTTGTTATTTATGTTTGTCTCAAAAATTTCTGGAGAAATTGACACAATAAATTATAAGCCTCATAATAAATATGTTAGTAAATAATTAAAATACAATATATACAGTTATACAACATTTAATACTTATGCTTATCACCGAACACAAGCTAAATTTAACAGTAGTTGTGTGTTAGAACATTTTTTCAACTCGATCGAAACTCGATTAATCTATCGATCAGTCCTTTAAATTCAAATAGTTAATCGATTAAATATTTTGATCAATCAACAGCACTACTTAAAATGCGCAATTTTTTTTAAATAAGTACAGATTAATAAATTGCATTCTGCAACAACGTTTCCAATAAAAGTTTTGTCTGTTAATTCAATTTGATTGTCCCACAATAAGGCAATGGCAACCGTCACATTCTACTGCAACACCTTGTATCAGTCATGTCAATTGATGCCCATAGGAGCAAGCGCGCGCTTTAGAGCTCAGGAGAGCCTGAGCGCTTTACAGCGGAAAGGAAAGAGACAGACGAAAGAGGTAGTATAAGCCGCTTGGTCGAACTGTATTCAGGGATGGCCAGCACTGATTCAATAGATAAAGGGAAGAGAACTTATTAAAACTGTATCCATGTTAATTTTTCGATTTGTCTGAGAAGTATAAGTGCATTATAAGAATGTAAGTTTTAATTTTAATGCTCATTTATCACAAGTTTGATTTTTTTTTTTATTCAAAAGAAATATTTTCTCAACTTGTTTTATAGAAGAGTGAAATTTTCAGATACAGCCCTATTTATTTAGTAGCCTTAGAGAATGTTTTATTAAATCTAATATACCGTAAGTACGTATTACTGAAGATAGTGTATTGAAAATTTTGAAAATATTCGCGTGGAAATTGTTTGTAAGGAAATGAATTAACAAAGCAACTACTGTTACATCGTAAGCAAAAGCAGATTTCGAGAAAATAATTTCATATTCTGATGATAGGAAGTTGCTCGCCAATATCACCTTAAAAGCATAATGCACCTAGGTAACTTTGCATTGTACTCTAATATTGTTTTGATTAGTTTACTGATTACTTTTATAAGGGTAAAGGTACTATCGATATCAATTCCAACTTAACGTGTCATAATCCCTTTTTTTGAGATATCGCTTTCTTTAAGAATGAGGTGTTACATCCATTTAATACAGTATACTTTACTACTATGAAATTTATGTGAATATTCCTTCTTAACTCTTTATTATGTTATTAACTTTTATGCTCGATCATGCCGAAATGTAGTAATTATACACCTGGTAGCATGTCATTAAAGTACACCTACTCATTAAAGGTCAGGTCTTTCAGCCAATGACGACTCAGGTTACAACTGTTCAGCCAATGACAGGTCAGCTTTCAACCGTTGTAAAACCGCAAGTATCGATTATTCTCGGATATGCAATCGAAAGAGAATTAGCGAAAAGTCACGGAGGCTGGAAATCCAATACTGTCGCAGAAGGTTATGTTCTGTTACTACAATAATTAGCGTTAATTGTAAATAATATTCAAATAAATTCAATTTGTCATCTCGTTTTTCAATGTCTAATTTAATTTCAATGTTATCTCTGTAGGTTCTTATGGCCTAGCAAGGTCAATGTGGACATCTGTTCCTCGGAAAAAATCAATACTTTCGCGTCTGCGGACTTCTCACAGCATACGGGACATTGCTCAAAAATTAATAATATCAAGTTAGAAATATGGTCGAGCATAAAAAGTCGTATGAAACTCGCCTATAATGGTAATTAAGAAGCTCGTATGAAAATTATGAAACTCGCTTGCGCTCGTTTCATAAATATCCATACTCACTTCTTAATTACCTTCATTATAGGCTCGTTGCATAATGTACTATTCAAACACAACTGCAATATTAAGAAATAGGTATTAGTACTTTTGTTTTACAGACAATATAGATAATATCAAACAGAAAGAAACCATATAAAAATAACGACATAAAATTTCACGTTCCGTTTGAAGTTTGTGCACCACTGTTTTCTTAATCCAACAGGTTGCTTATTCACATACACAACCCTCCTCTTTCCATACTTAGCGCTTGATGCCCGCGCACAACGTCAAGGTCAAAAAAATGCGCTTGCTTTGACATCACTGCCTTATATTATACGTGATCTGGGGTAGTCTACGTATTCGACACGTTTTTTTGTTCCGCTGTCTTTAAAGATAGTCTATTGATGAAGATGATGGTAATATAACATTAGTGGACCCCTACCAGTTGCATTATATCAGCTATTGATTTCCCTTTGTACTACTCTTCGACTGTTTCTTCTGTCGAGTTGCAAAATGGCGGCGGTCGCATAGTGCACCACGAACACGGCAGAAGATTTGGATCAGGCGAGCCCATAAATCACAGTAATTTCCCGCAATTTAAGGGTGTGGTGCCTCCACGCGAACTCTCCCTCACGCAAGCGCCGTTAAAACTTATTGGCTACTTATGCTCAATTAAAATGTTGGTTTTGATTGAAACCGCCAATTGGGCCTCTTGATCATCGTGATCAGGAATGCGCTATCAGCTCGGATATGGTTATCACCCTTCTTAAAACACCGGCTATAAAAAGGGCATGTTGTGAGTTTTATGTACCCCCAAATGATAGAGTTTACCAAGTGCCATACCCGGGAAGCAGGTCGTGAGAGCTTCTAACAGGCCTGGCCAACGTACGCATTCTTCAATAAATTCCGGCAAAATAGACTTTAATACCGGGAAACGAAGAAAACTAGCTGTTGCAGTTCCTCTTCTTGCTGTTTTATTTCTTTTTCTTTCTTTCTTTCTTTCTTTCTTTCTTTCTTTCTTTCTTTCTTTGTGTTTAGCTTTTCAAAAGGTAAACATTGTAATGCTTCAGAAATCGATTTCCAGATCTTGATATATTATAGTACATTATGCCTATAATGGTAGTAATTAAGACGCAAGTATGTTTGTTTATGAAACGAGTGCAAGCGAGTTTCATAATTTTCATACGAGCGTCTTAATTACCATTATAGGCAACTTTCAAACGACTTTTTATGCTCGACCATATTTCTAACTTGAAATTATTCATAAGTTTTCATGTTATGGTTATGTTAAGTGACGAACGGAACTGACCTGAATTGTGAGATGTGCGCAGACGCGAAAGTATAGATTTTTTCCGAGGCACGAATGTCATTGACCTTGATATAAACTAGAGAACATTAGTCTTGACATAACCTGGAAATTCATTTAGAATATAAAAACGAGATAACAAATTGAATTTATTTGAATATTATTTACAATTGACGCTAATTATTATAGTAACAGAATATAACCTTCTGCGACAGTATTGGATTTCCAGCCTCCGTGACTTTTCCCTAGTTGTCTTTCGATTGCATATCCGAAAATAATCGAAAACCTGAACTTTAATGAATAGGTGTACTTTAATGACATGCATTAAAGGACTGCTACTAGGTGTATAATTACTACATTTCGGCATGGTCGAGGATAAAAGAATTTATGATACTGAAATAGTTATTAAGATACGAGGTGCGTCCATAAAGTAACTTTCCCACTCGTCCCACAGCTAGCAAACCATATGTTGTGCGAAGCGACTGCGTGTACGTGATAGAGTAATGTCCCGGCATGGCGCATGCGCTAGCGGAACTTCCCGAGTGCTCTCAGTAGCTTCGTTGCATTGGTTGAAGTTGGACGTTCCTATTCCAGCTCCCGCCGAGTGTGGAGTGCGGTCAGTGATAACGTTTTTGAATGCACAGGGCATAGCGCCGATTGAAATTGATCGTCAGCTGTGCCAGGTCTATGAGCCTAACGTCATGAGCAGACATCGGATTCTAGGGCAAATGTCTATTTTGTTTCTTTAGGAGAAAAGTAAAAATAATTATTAATATTTGTGTTTCATGGAAATTGAAGGGTATTCAAAGAGTTTTATAGTGCCCTAAAATGCCCTAAAACGGTTATTAGAGCCTAATTTGTTAATATTCGCCTAAAAATGCCTAACTCACTGTAAAGTTTCGCATTTTACTCTTACTTTTTATAATTTATAAATGCATTCACTGCGAAAGTTAAGGCATTTAAAAAGTGGAAAGTTTGCTTCACGCCGGCCATGAAACCATTGATAAAGGAAACAAAATGTTTTGAATCTCACGACACTCGCAATAGATTTCACCGAATTTAACATGTTTGGAGGCATAAATGCCGACAAAGAACCAACCTTAGTTTTGAAGCAGGCAACAATCACAACATGTGCTGCTACCGATTCAGAGATATACTATACTATAAAAATGACTGTTTTCGGTCTGAAACCGATTAGCTGTACTGCCCTTCAGAGTGTCATAAAATCACAATTTTTGGAGAAAGAGTGTTTTCGAAATATTTATGAAAAGTCGTAATTAGTAGGGTAAACCGTTACAAAATATTTAAAAGAATGGCCCTCCTAGTGTTAACACTACCAGGAAATGCAACAATAAGTGGAACTTTGTATTTTTGTCCAATTGAATCTCAATAACAACGGTTCATTTGAATGCTCGTTAACAGTTGCTCTTTCCCTCACCTTATTTGTGTTGAGAAGTTTTGAGCGGTAGGACGTTTTCCTGTGAAGTTTAACGCGATAATGCCGAAAAATATAAGTGCAAAATCTACATTGATTCGGCAATGGCTAACAGAATATTCAGAATTCATTTATGATGGAAAAATAATATTCTGCAAGATTTGTAGCAAACAGGTATGTAACAATAGTTGAAATATATAAATTCTATTAATTTTAATGAGTAGGCCTATAATATTTATACATTGACTGAGCTATCCTGAGGTATAATTCTTTTTAAGACCACTACACTTTAACCTTTTAAATTCCAATAGTTAAAGTATTTGCAGGTCATTAAAATTTTGATTGTTCGAACCCACTAACTTTGTGATAGAAATACGGCAATACAACAATTAGGATTTTATTTTAATTCAGTTTACTTTACATTTTTAGATTTCGCAAGAAAAGAAGTGCCACCTAAAGCAGCATGTGCAAGGAGCGGCTCATAAGGCTAAAGCTCAGCAGAAAAATCAACTGCAACAAACTTTACTAACATAGCCTACTTCATCCAATCTCAGCAGCAATTTCTATGCTGATTTAACCAGAGCGTTTGTTGCTGCTAACATTCCCTGGAATGCAATTGAAAATCCGGTTTTAAGACAGTTTTTACAAAAATACTGCAAACAAAATATCCCATCTGAGTCGACCTAAGAAAAAATTACTTAGACAGAATATACAATGAAACTTTAGCTTCCATTCGGGAGGATATAGGTGATTCTTACATATGGGTATCTGTGGATGAAACCTCAGATCCTATGAATAGGTATATAGCAAATATGGTAGTAGGAAAACTTAGTCCTGATGGACCTTCGATTCCACACCTCGTATGTGTTAAGGAACTTTCGAAAGTGAATAGCCAAGCCATTGCTTATTTTGTAAATAAAGGCCTACAGTCTTTATACTCAGGTAATATAGACGATTCTAAAGTTCTGTTGTTTTGTACTGATGCTGCCTCATACATGGTTGCTGCAGCTCCACTTCTTAAAACATTTTATCCTAACCTCACGCATGTAACCTGTCTAGCACATGGCCTTCACAGGGTTTCTGAAACAATCCGGAATGAATTTCCTCTTGTCAATTCGTTTATTTCTAACACAAAAATGTTTTTGTAAAGCCCCATCCAGGATTTCAATATTCAGAGAGAACTTTCCAGATATCCCACTCCCACCTCAGCCGGTTGTTACACGATGGGGAACCTGGATTCAGTCAGTGGTGTATTATTGTAAGTATTTTAAAGAAGTGGTCACAGTTATTGATAAATTACCTGAAACTGATAGTGCAGCGTGTGTGAAAGCAGTGAAAGATTGTCTGAATGACTCACGAGTGAAAAACGATATTGCCTACATAACATCAAACTTTTCTTTCATACCTGCAAGCATTGAGCAATTAGAACGTGAAAAACAATCTCTTTGTAGGCAAATAGCAATAGTAAAGGAAGCTCAAGTGAACATACATTCTGCTTTGGGCGAAACTGGGAAAAAAGTTAAACATAAGTGGGACAACGTATTAAATAAGAATGTAGGATTTTCATTGTTGGAAAAAGTATCAAGAGTGATATCGGGGGAAAGTGTAAATGTTCCAGTAAGTATTGATGTTTCTATTGTACCTAATTTAAAATTTGCGCCTCTCACATCAGTTTCGGTTGAAAGAAGTTTTTCTGCTTTCAAAATGATTCTCAGTGACAAAAGGCAAAGGTTAACTGTGGAGAATTTAGAAAAATTCTGGTGGTGTACTGTGCAGATAATTATAATAAAGTCTGAGCATGGAACTGAATTTCAATAACTTAAAATGAGTAATCTTGATATCAATAATCATTATTTCATTAGTTTCAATATATTAAATTTGTGCAGCTCTGTTTATAAATATAATATAGTATTCTTTTCTAATGTTTAAACATACTTTTTTGTGCGTATTTTAGTGTATAACTAAAAATTTCAGTGAAAGAAATGAGTATACCTTGATGTGCCTAAAATGCCTATTTTCATTAAAATAGAGCCTAATTTTACAAATTTTGAGCTTATTTTAGGCGCCTAAAACTGCAATTTTAGTGCCTAAAAATCCGATGTCTAGTCATGAGCAAGCAGATGGTGCGTTGCTCCACAAGGTCGTCTGTGATGATTTGGGCTAGGATTTTGATGAAATTGCATCTTTTTTCTAGCAAGCCAGAAACATAGCTGCTTTAGTATTTATATGTTATGTGATAAACTGTTTAGGACACATTTGTTAGGACATTTTTTTTTTGCATTTTTTGCCTGTTTCAACTCATAAGAGCATATTTGATTTTATTTGGACATTTTTAGGCATTTTCATTTAATTTTGGCCATAAATCCCCATTATTAATATATAATAATAATGTTTATTTCCTTTGATATTTTGTCTACATATTTTGTCCATTAATACCCATTTTTTTACTTGGTTATTTCACGACGCTATATCAACTACGAGGTTATTTAGCATCGATGGAATTGGTGATAGCGATATGATATTTGGCGAGATGAGGCCGAGGATTCGCCACAGATTACCTGACATTTGTCTTACGGTTGGAAAAGACCTCGGAAAAAACCAACCAGATAATCAGTCCAAGAGGGAATCGAACCCGCGACCGAGCGCAACTCCGGATCGGCAGAGAAGCATCTTAACCGTCCAAGCTGGTGGCTAATACCCATTATTTTGTATAATATTTTAATCGTTTTTTCTACACAAATATTGCCATTTTAACGAAGTACACTCCAACCACCCCTTCAATTATGACTCCTCTATACCTGCTAATTCCGGATAAGAGTGGTCTTGTGGTGGACTACATGGAAACTACATCAGGTAAAATAATTAATTAAAGTGTACCACTTAGAAAAAATTATGTAAAATTAAATAAACTTAAATGTTGGTACTACAATTTAATTTGTGCGAGATCGTGCGTATTCGCTTGTTTTCCGCACAGAACCAATACGCGGTAAGTGTGAAATACCACATTCAGTATTCCCAACGTAACACACATAACAATTTGCCTCTTCTTACCGCTTAAGCGCGACATTCATTTTACTGCTTTAGGCTTTTAACATATTATTTTTAGAGACGTTTAACATAGTAATAATTATAAATTGAAACTTACCACTGCAATTTCACCTAAATTGCACTGTTAATTATTGTTTTTAAATATTTGCAAAAATTAAGTAAAGTCTACTACTCCACGTAACTTATTGCATTCCTGATACAAGTAACATTAAGGAAGCCGTGAAAAAATCAACAAGATTCCAGATGCCGATGTTATTACTGCAATATGTTATATAAATAATATTGTTAAAATATTAAAATGAAAAATAAATCATTACATAACCCTACCGTTTGTTTTAAGTTCGCATTTATAGACTGGGGGTAAAAAAAGACAGACGTATATCCTGGAGTATAGTAAACACAGAAAACATTTTATAGCAACAATGTTGAAGACAGATATTTTGGTTTTCCGAGGTTGCCGTCAGTAAACAGAAACCAAGATGGAGATTTCATTGCAAATAATTAGAAATTCGTATTTCAGGTATGTAATAAACGATCTTCGAACAAAATAATGTACGATACACGAGCGGTATGTTTGTTTTCATGTTCGAGGAAAAGATTGAAAAAGCGAAACGTCATACCGCTCTTGTAACGTATATTACTATTAATTACTAGTCTACATATGAAGTAGTACAACACCTCTTTTTCTACTAAGCCAATTGTGTAAGAACAATTTTTAGGGCATTATTTTTTTTAAGATTTTTAGGTCATAAATGCATTGTTTTTAGGACATCAAAATCCTAGCCCTAGTGATGATGGTTGGCCTCCCACTGCGCTCGTCGTCGTACACATTTTGGCGTCCTGCTGAAAATTGTATATAGCAGCAACGCACCATCTGCTTGCCCATAGTAACGGGACGTGTGGAAGAATGTTGTTTTAAAGGTGGAATGTACCGCTACGTGTTAAGAAGGAAGTGTTAGGGTATATGACTACGCGGCCTGACCTGTGTGACCCAGCCCGCCAGTAGTCATGAGTAGGTAGCGGATTTTTATGTGCTAAAAAATTTAAATATATTTATTTTTTATGTGCTAAAATTTTAAAGATATTTATTTTTATGTGCTAAAAAGTACGAAAATATTTGCTAAAAATATTTTTTTTAATATGACAAAAATACCTTACTTAGCTTGAAAAAAAAATGTTACTAGGTACCCACCAACCACACATGAGTGCTAGTAGTTGACCGAGAATTGCAGTGAACAACAAAGGTCATCTCCAAATTCTCCATCACCACAATTGCTACAATGCTTCGACATTTCCATTTTACCAGTTTGCAAATTCGACGAAATTGTCAATCTTTAAACTTTCTTTATAAAATTATTAACAATAAGTTGGACTGTGTTGGTTTATTTTATTATATAACATTATATGCACCTAAGCTTAAAACGAAATTTCGAAATTTGTTTTACATACCAAGGACAAATACTGAATCCCACAAAAATTCCCCAGTTTTCCAAATGTTACAGTTATACAATAAATTACATCCTCATCCGAATGTTGATATTTTCAATATGAATTTCTCTAGATACAGAATTATTTGTTACCATATTTTACAGAATATTGTTGTTAGCTAATTTGAAGCTACTTTCACACCTTATTTCAATTTATCTTTTTCTTTCCCTTTTTTCTATTTTGTTTCAGTTTTTAATAAGTGTACGTTTCCTTTTCCTTGTTTATGTTTTATAAATTAATTTGTTAGTCGTGAACATTGTAATTGGGCTTTGCCTGTTATGTTCATCAACAAATGAATAAATGAAATGAATAAATGAGTTGCATTCCGATTATCTCTGAACAACGACTTATACTGTGAAAATGATCCTTCCACATCACAGGACGTCAGACGTGCATATTTAAAGAGAGGAATATTCATACATTCATATTCTTTATTTGCCTGAAGGTACAAGAATACAAGAGGCCTCGTCAATGTGATAATATACAAAAACAATGTGTCAATTTTTAAAATATTAAAAGAGTAAAAAGTAATAAAATTTAACTAAAATATTACATCATTTTCAAAAAATTCAATAACTTTATATAAGTGTCACAAACACATACACCTTCAATTTCACCTACAGGCACATCCTCCAATACTTGAGCAACTTCACACATTTTTTTTTTATCTACTGTTTTCCCCAAACACATTCTGGAATTTGTCCCTTAGTACTTGTACTTCTGAACCTGGTAGCGAGTCTACTTTAATTTCCACGGTACGGACCTCCATTTTTCAGAAAACAGGTTTTTGGAAGTTTCGAATTTTTTTATGGTGTCACACAAAAAGCTTAGATTTGCTGATAGGAAAGCTAAATCGTTTTTTAAACAACAATCTTTCAATATATCTTGAATTATATCGATTGTCGAAGCCTAATAACAGGGAATCACAACAAGATATATTGCCTTACTTGATAGGCATGAGCGAGAGGCGAGAGATTTGTTTAAATTAAATAATGTTTACACCCGAGCTCTTATCTGTTGTGTTTCACAAACAAAGCGCGGAATGAAATCATCTTCAGCAACAATAAACATTGCTAATTGTGTGTTGCAAGATCTCTCCTCCTTGTCCATGTTAATTTATTCTCTAATAATAACACTGATATGCTGCCTAGCAGTTCTCAGAACTTGAGGCGATACTATTACAAAAATGGATGACGGATACACCATACAGCGCTTAGAAACACGAAGCAACCAAGAATTCTTAAAGATAACGTAGGCTACTTCTGAGTGACATAATTGATTTAATTTTAAAATGTTTAAAAGTTCTTGTAAAAAATTATTTAAGTAAAAAAACTCCAAAATATGTGTTTATAATACATTTCTTAAAAATATGTATTTACATATTTTTTTTGTGAATATATGTGTTTTTATGTGAAATAAAATTCGGGTTTTAAATTGAAACCTCACTTTCGGAATTTTAAACTTTGTTAATTGTGTTTTGTCACACGCAAAAAGAATATTTAATTACATAGGAATCCGCTCCTTAGTGATTAGTAACTCGCTTTTACTCTATCTACATTCTTTTTGCAGGGACCAAAATCCCTGGATCAAGCTGTACTTCAAAACTCTTTCTGGCCTTTATATGAAAAACCTGACGCACAGTTACTTTTCGTAGTGAAATTTAATGGTCTTTGGTTCTATGGAAGTTTCAGCAGAATAAAATCTGTCTACAAAGAACAGTGAGGCTGACAAGTGACGGACGCTGTCTCATATACCGCCATGTTTGCCACATGCGCATGAACCTAAAATGGCCCGGATCGCGTCTCAAAATGACTGACACTGCAGTCGCCAGGCCTGGGAATTTGTTGAAAGCAGCGACTTGTGTGGTTTTATTCCGACTCTGAATTCCATTGTAATTTCGTGCTGGAGATAAGTTATTATTTATTATCATTACCGGTAAAAATGTACGCGTAATTGCATTCATTTACTGCAGTTTTAGCTGCAGTTAAAATAAGGTTTTTCATTATTTCATTCCTGGAAGCTCTTGGATTATGTTTGTATGTAGCAGCAAGTACAGATTACACCGTAAATTAAATTAAAGGGCTCTTAATGACCGTTCATCATACGGGCGGTCCTCCTTTCAGTCCTCGCATCTACACAAGACAGAGACCGATCGGAATGTACGCAGCGGACATTATTGTTGCACATCGCACCACATGTGAGGGGCAGTCTTTCGAAACCTGACATGTCTATTTTCAGAAAATGCTACAAATACTTGTCTTTATAATAAACTATTTCTTTTTGAGGTGAAATTTTATAAGAATCTATAGCAAATAATTAAAGCCTTTCAGGTTGAGGTGCATTGGGGTAAACCCACTTCTAATTCTAATCATCATCATCATCATCATCATCATCATCATCATCATAGCAAATAATAATAATAATAATAATAATAATATTTAATATGTCACCAGAGAAAATTTTTAATTATGGTTCATTTAACGACGCTCGCAACTGCAGAGGTTATATCAGCGTAGCCGGTGTGCCAGAGTTTTGTCCCGCAGGAGTTCCTTTACATGCCAGTAAATCAACGACATGAGCCTGTCGCATTTAGATCGATCAGTTATCTACGTAGATCCTGGATTACATTTTGTGCGATTTTTGCTATGCTATAAAAGAGGAAACTAAAAAACGCAAATTTCGAGTTACCTAGTTCTTGCATTCACGTGACGATATGAGGGCCAGTCTGTCAAAACCTGACATGTCTATTTTCAGAAAATGCTACTAATACGTGTCTTTATAATAAACTAATTTTTCTATGTGGTGAAATTTTATAAGAGTCTATAGCAAATAATTAAAGCCTTTGAGACTGAGGTAAACTTACTTCGAATTGTAATAATCGTCATCGCAAATGATGATGATAATAATAATAATAATAATAATAATAATAATAATAATAATAATAATAATAATAATAATAATAATCTTTAGTATCTCACCACAGAAAATATTTTGTTCATAGGAAAGATTCAAGTTTTTAGCATCTGAACAGTTTTTTCTAAACATGGACGTGTCAGATTTTGCAAATCAAGGTCTCAGATATAACTCCCTGTAAAGTTGATTTGAATAATTTTGAGGAAAAAATTGTTCCGGGGCCGGGCATCGAACGCGGGACCTTCGGTTAAACGTACCAACGCTCTTCCAACTGAGCTACCCGGGAACTCTACCCGACACCGAGCCAACTTTTCCCTCTATATCCACAGACCTCAAAGTGGGCTGACAACCGTCAAGCAACCAACATTAGGTGCACACTGACTCTGTGTGACTTAAATTGTGGTTAGTGTGCACTCAATGTTGGTTGCTTGACGGTTAACAGCCCACTTTGAGGTCTGTGGATATAGGGGGAAAAATTGGATCGGGTTCTGATAGAGTTCCCGGGTAGTTCAGTTGGTAGAACGTTGGTACGTTTAATCAAAGGTCCCGGGTTCGATGCCCGGCCCCGGAACAATTTTTCCCTCAAAATTATTGAAATCAACTTTACAGGGAGTTATACCTGAGAGCTTGATTTGCATAATACACGTCACTGTTCGTTAACAGAAAAAAAAAACAATTTAAGTCACACAGAGTCAGTGTGCACCCAATGTTGGTTGCTTGACGGTTGTCAGCCCACTTTGAGGTCTGTGGATATAGAGGGAAAAGTTGGATCTGTGTCGGGTAGAGTTACCGGGTAGCTCAGTTGGTGGAGAGTTGGTACGTTTAACAAAAGGTCCCGGGTTCGATGCTCGGCCCCGGAACCTCAAAATTATTCGTGTCAGATTTTGATAGTTTGCTTCTCATATTTATTTTTGTTTTACTAGAAATCGATGCCATAACAAATTTATACATATTTTCGTTAAGCTATTCAAAATTGTACAATTCATATCAGGTAGAGATTAATTCAATTTATAAGCACATACAACTCATAATTTGAGCTTTACAGACTACTATTCAATTTACAGCATACACAATTCATCAGTTAAGCTATACACAAATATACAATACATAATAAACAGAATAAGTCAATATAGAAACATGTTTTGTGCGAGATCGTGCGTATTTGCTTGTTTTCCGCACAGAACCAATACGCGGTAAGTGTGAAATACCACATTCAGTATTCCCAACGTAACACACATAACAATTTCCCTCTTCTTACCGCTTAAGCGCGACATTCATTTTACTGCTTTAGGCTTTTAACATATTATTTTTAGAGACGTTTAACATAGTAATAATTATAAATTGGAAACTTACCACTGCAATTTCACCTAAATTGCAATGTCAATTATTGTTTTTAAATATTTGCAAACATTAAGTAAATTCTACTATTCACGAAACTTATTGCATTCCGGATACAAGTAACATTAAGGAAGCCGTGAAAAAATCAACGAGATTCCAGATGCCGATGTTATTACTGCAATATGTTATATAAATAATATTGTTAAAATATTAAAATGAAAAATAAATCATTACATAACCTTACCGTTTGTTTTAAGTTCGCATTTATAGACTGGGGGGAAAAAAAGACAGACGTATATCACGGCCTGCTGGAATATAGTAAACACAGAAAACATTTTACAGCAACAATGTTGAAGAAAGATATTTTGGTGTTCCGAAGTTGGCGTCATTAAACAGAAACCAACATGGAGATTTCATTGCAACTAATTATAAATTCGTCTTTCAGGTATGTAATAAACGATCTTCGCACAAAATAATGTACGATACACGAGCGGTATGTTTGTTTTCATGTTCTCGGAAATTAAAAAAGCTCAACTACGTTTCGCTTTTTCAATCTTTTCCTCGAACATGAAAACGTCAACATACCGTTCTTGTAACGTATATTACTATTAGATGAGCTATACAAAATTGTATTACATTTCATATCAAGTAGAGTAAAAATGTGTTCCCCCCCCCCCAAATGTTTAACACCCTCTTATTCGGTAAGAATTTTATTGTTAGTAGGGTCGGGATTTTTGTGTAGATCGATAGAAAATCTAATAGAGAATAATTTATTTCTCCTGCGTATTTCAATAGCGTGGATGGATTTCGTGTAAATTTAATTTAAAAACCTAATTTCCAAGTCACTGAACGATGCGAACAGATTGCAACGTTGTAGAGTCTATAATATAGACAGACAGAGAGAGAGAGGTGGTAGGTACTTCACCTAGGGAGACAGACCGACCTCTTACATCTGTATTACGAGAAGAAATCTAGGGAGACAGATCTGACCTCTTACATCTGTATTACGAGAAGAAAGAGCCTGAATATGTTAGCGGCGATGTTGCCAGACTGCTGAAACTTCCAGCTTAACTTTCTAATTAACCGTGCATTTAATAACAAACCGTAATACTGTATTATACGTTTTCTATTCATTTAAGTGTACCCTGTCGCAACCTTTCAAGGATTATTTCACATCTATGGAAATATGTGCGGATCAAAAGGTCGGACAAGACAGGGACAACAAAAACAATGGTGAGACCAATTTCAGAATCTCAACTTGTGTCGATTGTAAGAAGAATGGTAACAACAAAATAAAGGAAGCTGTAGAGTCGCATCAGACAGTGGCAATGCTCTGCTGCGCTTTTCGCGTGACTCCGTTCATCCTGCGCGATGACATCACTCAATCGCCATCTGCGTGACGTCATAATTACGCCACTTGCAATGATGATGCTTGCACACAGCATAACAGTCTAATTGTTACATTGATTGATTAGCTTGAGGTTGAGGACGGCGCTCAAGCGTTTCCTTTGTTTAAAAACATTGAATCAACTGTCTCGATATTTAGGCTGCCAATGCCTCTGTCACGTCTGACGACGGTCGTTAGTCATCTCATCATCTAGGATTACAACGTGGCCACAAAAACAAAGCGGCTGGAGATCACATGAAGACTACTGTGTTGCCACCCCATGCGCTGGAATTTCCCTAGCTATTGCTTGTTTTCTCCCTAGAAAGGACTAAATTTCCCTAAAAACTGCAAAATATATTAACGAAAAAAATCAGTTATTGCAATTTTGTAGGCTTATTACAGTATCTATTCAACAAGAAACAGAATACACAAGATAGGGTAGTGCTTATAGTACTGTCGGTGACTCAGGACAAGACGAGAGCGGACTGAGGAGGAAGGGATGTGAACAGATAACGTAAGACAACACGTGCAATATTTGTACTGCAGTAAGCGGAAACATTAGGTCTCCTTCTGTTCAACTTAGCTTTAATTTCCATACGCATTGTTACTCATGTTTCCTGTACGAGGAATAACCTGGCTACTGGGATGCTTATCTGACCGATGTTTATAATAATCAGCAGCGATAGTCAAGAAGGTCACATTCTTTCCGGTCGTCTCCTCCTGAGTAACGGACAGTTCCTTCCTCGTGCCAATAATTCTGCTACAGAAAAGAATAATAAAAATATGCCTTAACAAAGCTCTTGATTATCTTTCAGAGCTGCTGTATTCAGAATTTAAAGTATTTGACTTCCATCAAATATATAACAATGTATTACTGAATTTCGTATATAAAAACCGAAACATATTTAATTTATATTCACATAAATATAAAACCGAAAGATCAGACAACATATGCTCGACAGTTCCTAAATGTACTACAACTGTAGCATATAATCGCAGTAGCAACTTCGGTCCAAGGCTTTATAACATGATAATAGATAAATTCCCAAACATACAATTTGCTAATGCTCCTTATTTAAAAAAATCTATTAAAATTTGCTGTTAACAGAAAAAAATGTAAAGTTCAATTATTGTGATATGTGTTTTTTCTTTTTCTGTTTTTCTTTTATTACTTTTACTCTGTTTTTCAATAAAATGTCTTAACATTAGGCCTAACGTATGTGGAATGCCCCCTGAGCACGAGTATGTAACTTTTTCTGGGGTGCTAGAGAGTTTTTATATTAAAAAAATCAATATGTATCTTCATTCTGGCAATAAAGTATAATAATAATAGTTATGAATAATTTCAAGAGAAAAATTGTTCCGGGGTCGGGTATCGATCCCGGGACCTCTGGTTGAACGTACCAGCGCTCTTTCCAACTGAGCTACCCGGGAACTCCACCCGACACCGTCTCAACTTTTCCCTTTATATCAACACAACTCGCGTGGGCTGACGAAACGCCAGAGACCCACATCGAGTGCACACAAACTCTGTGTGACTTGGAATTGTGGTTTTCTGTTAACGTACACAGAAACGTATATATTATGCAAATCTAGTCTTTCAGGTAAAGCTCCCTGTAAAGCAGATTTGAATAATTTCAAGAGAAAAATTGTTCCGGGGCCGGTACGTTCAACCAGAAGTCCCGGGATCGATACCCGGCCCCGGAACAATTTTTCTCTTGAAATTATTCAAATCTGCTTTACAGGGAGCCTTACCTGAAAGACTAGATTTGTATAATAATAGTTATTATTATTATTGTTATTATTATATTATTATTATTATTATTATTACCCGATTTTTATTCAATGCCATTTTTGGTAATATAAAACTCGTAGCAAAGACCCATTTATATTATTTTCCTACTTTGCAATGGCCAGAAATTATTGTTCAGCTCGCAAGTTCATTCCTTATGTTTGTTTTCATTACAAATGAGAAAACCCCCTCCATAGAAGCTGTATAGTGTGGTAATATCAAAATATGCTCAACAAGATTAACAGGGGTGGAAATTTCATGTAATATGATTTTCTTTACCTGGGCAATTTCCTCCCGAAGAAGCCTCACATACATATATTTATCTTTATTAGGAATAGTAGTATTGTGCAATAATCGCCATTTCCTGTCAGTGTCATTTATCTGTTTTTTGTTCTATATAAGAAATAATCTCAGCTGCTAATGAAGCAATTGACATACCTGTTTCGCCAAGGACAGAATGTGGAGTAATTACGCCAAGTTTTTCAAATCAACTTCATTCAAGTGAACATTTTTAGAAAATTTGGTGTACACTTTGAATCAGGAAACGAGTGTTATGAGCGAGAAAATCTTAAAACACTGCCCAAAAAAGTCCCTAGAATCAAGCCTAGTTACCCTGTTTCTCTATATTGCGTATGTTTTTCCTAAATCTAGGGAAATTTTTCTAAAGTTGGCAACACTGGACGACTACTCGGCTTGAAGTCTGTTTGCTCCATGTTATCAATATTGCGCTTCCGTTGCGTAACGTCAGGCCCTGGTCACAGGAGCTAAAGGCTACTAAAGACAAAATAAATGAAGAATGAAACTAATAAAACACATGTAGGTTCTCCAACCAGGAGATTACCGTGAAAGGAATGTGCTTACTATTGCGTTATCTATTGGAGCGAAGTAGATAATATTACCGTTATAACGTCAGTTTAAAAAACATGCGCTCTCCTGCATATGTTATTTCCTGTATGGAGGGATTAAAAGACCAGGGGATTAACTGTGATCTAATTTTGTAACTAGGGTAGTATAAGTATGTGTGTATCAGTGTTATCGTTTGTGCTTTGAGAGTTAGCCAATGGATATGCGTTTACCCACGTGCATGACCTTATGACATCTTATGACATCAACATTCATTCACAGTATTACCCCGCTGCGTCTCATTCCCCTGAGACTTTCTCCTGGTTGGAGTACAGTAGAGATTGTGAAGAAATGAATATGAGTAATAAAGGAAACATTATTTAACCCCTTCACACCTGAATTTATATTTAAAAAATTGAAAAAAAAAAACAGGTCACATAATCTTTCTGGGGATCCAAAATTCCCAAATCAAGTCTTCACAGAAAATCAAAATTTGGTGACAATTTTGACCCCTGGGGCCCCAAAATTTTAAGTTTTATTATTAATTCAGGTATAGAAATGTTTCAAAAATAATATTCTCCATTTCTATCACATTGAGTTTTTCAAAATATTTAAAAGTATCGAAGACTTCCCAAAAAAGAAACAATGTACACTATAATGTACATCAGGCCTGAAGGGGTTAAAAAGCAAGAGAGAGAGAGAGAGAGAGGGAGAGAGGGAGAAGAATGAAAGTGATAAAGGAAGAAAGTAAATAAGGAAAGAAAGAAAAAAGTGAAAATGAAAAAGTAAAACAACGAAATAAAGAAGATAAGTAAGGATAGGAAGAATGCATAAAGACAATTTAAAAGGAAAAGAAAGAAGAACCGAATGGAAAAAATAATAAAGAAAGAATAAAATGAAGGAAGGAATTAAAGGGACACGAAAATAATGGAAATGAATCAACAAATCTTAACAAAGGATGAAGAAAACAAATGAATAGCTATATAAAGTAAAGAAATAAACACAAAAGAAGGAAGAAATAAACGAAGAAATAAGAAAGAAACGCAGAAAAAGTAAGAAAAGGAAAGTACGAATGAAAGAAAATTATTGAAGAAATAAATAGAAGAAAGAAGAACCAACAAACAAGGATATGAAAAAAATGAAGTAAGAGAGGAGAAAGAAAAATTAATTAACGGAAAAAGATCCAAAGAAAGATGAAAATGTGAACGACATGATTATAAATGAATATGAAACTGAACAAATAAAGAAAGAATCAATGATGTACCGATGAACATGAATACATGAACGACTAAATAAATGAATTAAAAGTGAATGAATAAATAAAACATTAATAAATAAATGGTAGGACCGAAAGAAAGAAGAAAGGAAAATAGGGGAAAACGTATGATTGGGTCTCTGCTAGTCAATTCAGTGGATCCAGACTCAGCCAGCTTTTATTCAAGACACTCTGCACCCAGGTACATGTTTTGGATATCAATCATTGGACACTTGGGTGGAGGGACGGGGAGGTGGGAAAACTTGTTTATGAAGAAATTAAAATAATCTAAAATGTAACAATTTGCGCTTGGAGCGATTCTAAACGAGATCATATCTCGCACCTGAGACAGACACACAGGCGTTTTTGAGACCTGTTCAGACGGCAATCTGACGTGTAATTGGCCATTAAAGGATGTAATGCAGTTATCGAGTAATTTTGAGAAAGAAAATCGGCGGGCCAAGCAACAGATCGCGACCCTAATGAGGCTCACGACGCAAATAGAGGCTCTAAACGCATGCAACAGTTTTACGATCCTCCAACATTAATAATAATTGAAACTGCTCACAACTCAATGATCCATGTAGCGTTTGTGCTGCAGTTACTTCTGTTCAATGCAAGGACATTGAAAATTAGGCCTGTTTCTAATCTGTACGGACTGTGTCGTGTTGCCGGTAGTCTTTCGTCATGCTGACAATATGAAAGGAGACGCCCGCTACTTTTGCAAGTGTGACGTAAGTTAGGAACTTAAAAAAGTAGTGTTGTCGATCGATCAAAATCGATTAACGATTTGAATTTAATCGATTAATCTACTTTTGATTGATTTGAAAAAAAAAAAGGTTTAATGTACTGTAAGACACAATTATTGTTATATTTAATTTGTGTTTGGTGGTAAGCATAAGTATGTATAAAATGTAAGCTTGGTATATCGATCGTCTAGTTCAAAAGTGCGACAACTCAAAAAAAAAACAAGTTTTGAGACATCTTCAGTTGAAAGTTTCAAATAAATCACTTAGAAACGAACAGAGTTCTGGTTCATAACCACGACAATTAGAAATGAGTTCATTATTGATACTTACTTACTTACAAATGGCTTTTAAGGAACCCGGAGGTTCATTGCCGCCCTCACATAAGCCCGCCATTGATCCCTATCCTGAGCAAGATTAATCCAGTCTCTAACATCATATCCCACCTCCCTCAAATCCATTTTAATATTATCTTCCCATCTACGTCTCGGCCTCCCCAAATGTCTTTTTCCCGCCGGCCTCCCAACTAACACTCTATATGCATTTCTGGATTCGCCCATACGTGCTACATGCCCTGCCCATCTCAAACGTCTGGATTTAATGTTCCTAATTATGTTAGGTGAATAATACAATGCGTGCAGCTCTGCGTTGTGTAACTTTCTCCATTCTCCTGTAACTTCATCACTCTTATCCCCAAATATTTTCCTAAGAACCTTATTCTCAAACAGCCTTAATCTCTGTTCCTCTCTCAAAGTGAGAGTCTAAGCTTCACAACCATATAGAACAACCGGTAATATAACTGTTTTATAAATTCTAACTTTCAGATTTTTGGACAGCAGACTAGATGACAAAAGCTTCTCAACCGAATAATAACAGGCATTTGCCATATTTATTCTGCGTTTAATTTCCTCCTGAGTGTCATTTATATTTGTTACTGTTGCTCCAAGATATTTGAATTTTTGCACCTCTTCGAAGGATAAATCTCCAATTTTTATATTTCCATTTCGTACAATATTCTGGTCACGAGACATAATCATATAAGCTTACGTAGTCTTTTCGGGATTTACTCCCAACCCTATCGCTTTACTTGCTTCAAGTAGAATTTTCGTATTTTCCCTAATCGTTTGTGGATTTTCTCCTAACATATTCACGTCATCCGCATAGACAAGTAGCAGATGTAACCCGTTCAATTCCAAACCCTGCCTGTTATCCTGAACTTTCCTAATGGCATATTCTAGAGCAAAGTTAAAAAGTAGAGGTGACAATGCATCTCCCTGCTTCAGCCCGCAGTGAATTGGAAAAGCATCAGATAGAAACTGGCCTATACGGACTCTGCTGTAAGTTTCACTAAGACATATTTTAATTGATACATTTCGAAATGTACTAATAATTGATTTGTAAAGTCCATAGTTATAATTATTTCTAAAGCACTTTATTCAGTTTTTTTTTCTTTTTGGTTGTAAATATGACTTATCTCAATACTGAATCGGAAAGAGCTCCGAAAGGGGCTTTCAGTAGTATAAATAACTAAAAAATGACAATTTTTTAGTTGTCGCACTTTTGAACTGGACGATCGATATACTGTACCGTTCTATTACAAAACAATACTATTTTAGTTATTTACTAACATATTTATTATGTAGGCTTATAATTTATTGTGTCAATTCTCCGGGGATTTTTGAGACAAACCCAAATAAAAAAGTATGAAGACTCACTAACTAATACTGGTTTATCCATGATTTTAAACATGTGAGTGCATTCACATGCTCAAAATTAAGTGTTGCTCTACGTTTAGTAACAATGCTTACTGCATCACTAAACACGTTTTTTTTCTGTCAAACACTTCTCCACGATCGTTCAATTTAAATTCAAAAGTTTACTTCTCAAATTCTCATAGGTCTATGACATAATGGAGTGTTCACTTTTTTCACAGACCACAGAAAACTGATTTTTTTTTTTTTTTTGTCTGTAGCAAACTAAACACACAAGCTTTGTCTAGAAATTCAGTAAAGAATTCTTTTTCCTCTTCTTGATCAGTTTCGGTATCATTCTTTCTTCACCCACTCTTTCCAACACTGCTTAATTTCTTACTCTCTCTGTTCACTTCGCACGTTCCATTGTTCTCCATATCCACATTTCAAATGCTTCTCTTCACTTCGTCGTAATGTCCATGTTCCTGCCCCTTACAATGCCACACTCCGTACAAAGCACTTCACTAGTCTCTTAGTTCTTTTTTCCAGAGGTCCGCAGAAAATGCTCTTTTTTATATTAAAAGCTTCCTTTGCCATTGCTATCCTCCTTTTGACTTCCTGGCAGCAGCTCATGTTACTGCTTATAGTACACCCCAAGTATTTGAAGCTGTCCACTTGCTCTACTGCCTCATTTAGAATTCGCAAGTTTATCTTCTGTATTTTTCTTCCTATGACCATGCTCTTCATCTCATACTGCTCACAGCTGTCATTTAGCTCCAGTAGCATATCCTTTAGTATCATCTCCTCTTCTGCTGACAACGCCATATCAGGAGCAAGTCTTATGCATTTTACTCTTCTTCCTCCTACTATTACTCCTCCCATGTTCTGAAAACAGTTCTTTACTAAATCCTCCAATTCAGCGATGTCAGACAGGGACTAAACGGAGCGGAGCGCTACACTAGACTGGTTGCGTGCTCCGGTTTTTCCACAGACATAAGCAAGTTCAAGCTCCGATCTAGCTCCACAACCGGTATTGGAGCTTACAACTCTGACACTACTGCTCCAAGTAGATGTTGAACAGGATAGGTGATAAAGGACATCCTTGACGTACTCCTCTCCTAATTTCAATTCCTTCTGACATTTCTTCTCCTAACCTGACTTTGATTCGTTGTTTCATATAAGCATTAATGAACAGTGTTCTCTCAGAGTTCGATGCTCAGAAAATTCTAAATCTTGCTGACATAGAAGAAAGCAAGAGAGGAGTTCTTGCAGGTAAGTTGGCAGCCCTGATCAAGTGGTTGCTACGTCTGGGAATGGAACACTGAAAGATTAATTAATTTAGTTTCTGCCCCTGAAAGTGACTTGCGTCAGAATTTATTTGTGCCTTTGATAATAAAGAAATAGGCATGTAATGCAAGAGCAGCCCAAGTTACTGTCGCTCATCCGCGTTTTACCAGTGAATTCATGAGTTTTGTTCACTCCCCTTGTATCTTTTTTCGGGAGGAAGGAGTTTGGAAACGACAGCGTGTAGAGGACTTCCACTGGGATGGTCTGGCCTCGATGTTGATTGTTTGAACTGTTTCAATTCTCTGCGTTTTAAATCGAGTGAAGGCCGATGAAGTCACACTAGAGGACAAGTAAATGTGAGGTCGCCGTTACGTCAGACCAGACCCGCTGCTTGTATGATGCACATTGCTGCCTGCCATGGCAACTAGTTTGACCCGCATTGCAATTTTTGTACAGTTGCGTGCAAGCAATTTGTAAACATCTCAGATATCAGCATATTGCAACGAACGAAAGTGCATTATTTTTGGGTGTAGAGAATTTTATAATCGCTTTATTTTACGACGCTTTGTCAACTGCAATGGTTAGGTACCTTCTGATTGAAATGAAGGTGATAATTAGGGACCGGATTTTTATGTAATTACATTATTATATTCCTTTCAACCTAAGCGTATATAAATAAATCTTTGCGAATGTTGTAATTACCATTAATATATTAAAATTTGATACTACATATTTTTACATGTTTACCCAAATTACATACAGAGTGCTCTAAAATTCCCCTTACAAACTTCTAGGACTTGTTAAGGGGACTGAGTAGATAATATTTTGAATTGGAACCCATGTCCGGAAACGTACCGTTTCCGTGCTACAGCCGTTTGAAAGCAAGCACTGCCTGAACGTACGTCACGTGTTTCAACAAGTAATAGCTTTGCGATTCGTCCGCCTGCAGCGTTACATGATGAGGGGTGCTTACGTCAGATCCTCCATGGCCTCCACGATCACCGGATTTGACTTCATTGGACTTTTTCCTCTGGGGTCGTATGAAGAGTTTGGTTTATGAGATTCCTGTAGAGACAGCAGAAGATCTGGTGGCACGAGTTGTGGTCGCTGCAGGAGAGATTGCAGATACACTTGGTGTGATAGAGCGCGTTTACCAAAACATCATTCGTAGGTACAATGCGTGCAACAAAGTTGGTGGTCGCCACATCGGACCGCATTTGTAGTGGATTTGAATGTTAACCATCATTTGAAAAGGACAAAAACAGTTTTAAGTTGAATTGTAAACAAAAGTGTTTGTGACAAATGATTCAGTTTCCATTTTGTTTCTTTGGTTATTAATGAATTGAATTGTAAAACAAGTGATTGTACTGGGTCACGCCTCATAATAAAATAAATTACTTGTATAAGTGGTCGCGTTAAAAAACATGTTTTCAAACGGCTGTAGCACGGAAACGGTACGTTTCCGGACATGGTTTCCAATTCAAAATATTATCTACTCAGTCTCCTTAACAAGTCCTAGAAGTTTGTAAGGGGAATTTTAGAGCACCATGTATTATGGCTTGATATTACATAAATCGACATATTTAGGGATTTTATTCATTTCTACTTCTCTAAAAAAAAAAAAAAAAAAAAAAAAAAAAAAAACTTCTGCTGGGGAAGATTACAATTTGAAATACACAGATTTAAAAAAACCTTTTTACCTACCCAAGAACGGATATATTTCGGGACGAAACATAACGTCCTTAGTTCCAAGAAATAGTAGAGACACTCACCCCATACCGCCCACTGTAAATATGAGTGAACAAAAGGAAACCTTTCTCATATGATACAACTACCTTGTATTGTAAAAATCACTCAGAAAGCAGTGTTGCCTTCATGCGGTGGAGTGGGACGAGAACGACATGATTTGTCTCGAACTATAATTGTTCTGCACACGTCTTAACAAGCCGTTCCCATGCAATTTGCAACCTTACTCACCCTCTTTCTAATTCTTCCAGGGAAAACCCGTGTCAAGTCTGGCATGAGCCGCAATAAAGTAGCCGAATTTTCAAAAGAAGCTGGAGTGAAGGAACAACTGGAAAGATGTTGAAAGATTAAAATAAATAGCTTTTCAGGTTATTGCTTGACTTCTTTACTTTAAATTTAGTAGGCCTATACGGAAATGGGATTTTCCGAGCAATTAGGAAGTATGGTTCTCGGCTGGAATAATCCTACCCTTCTGAATGCGACAGGAATGTCACTTTTCAAACAACAGTTTGTAAATGCCTATAGTTTGAGGTTTTAGTAAGTAGTTTGTTTCTTATAGGGAGAAGCTAAAATGCATGTGTCCCTCATTCCTTATTTTCTCCTAATCCAGTAAAGCGAAACAGTGCTTGCAGTACTGTTGTGTCATTCATTTCACTCAGTTCTCTAGTTTCACTACTTACAGTATAAAGTGCAAGTGAGTTTATCTACTGTTTTTAACTAACTAAAATGGCCCCTGTATCTTCAACCCTAACGACAAAAATAAAATCATGGATTGCGATGAAAACTTCTTTCACTACAGATGGAAAAATAGTAATGTGTCAAGTGTGCGGTAAAAAATTGGGTGCTCTATGAAATCACAACTGAAGACTCTTACCTATCCTATACCTTCCAGATATTGATATCAAATATTTTAACGATTTTACGAGGCGTGTTCTTAAAGTAAGTTCCAAAATGGTGTAGGAAGTATACGGGGAGATATTTACAAACCATTTTTGTTGCATTGTATTCCCCACACTTCAATTACTTCTGAACATAATCTCCACCAATATTGAGGCATTTATCGAGTCGTCGCACAAGTCTTTCTATCCCCTCATTGTAGAATTCGCCCGCCTGCGATGTGAACCACTCCCGCACTGCTGTTTTCACTTCATCGTCGCCATCAAAACGTTGACCACCGAGGAACTTCTTGAGGTGCAGGAAGAGATGAAAGTCACTCGAAGCCAAATCCGGGCTGTAGGGGTTGGACAATTTGTTCCCAACCAAATTTCGAGATGATATTTTGGGTGTCACGAGCTGTGTGTGGCCATCTCCTGACCATTCCATCACTAATGGCATCATCACCATACACCTCACAAAGTTTACGATGAATGTCAGCTGGTTTGATATTCCTCACATTCAAGAAACGGATAACAGACCGCATCTCACAGTCGGCGGGTGCTCGATCACTTTAAACATTTCAACTGATCACAACTAAACACACACGGACTGAAGCTCTGAAACTGCATGCACAGCTTGCCTGAGGACTGAAGAAGAAAACACGCATGCGCAAAACAACGACTGCAGCGATGCGACGGCTATAATTGAAAACGGAACTTACTTTAAGAACACGCCTCGTACATGTTTTGGTACATATTCAGCTTATTTTTCGTACATAAATATGTACATATTTCACACCTTGATATTACATAAAAGTCCGGTCCCTAGTGATAATGCTGCCAAAATGAGTCCAGGGTCCAGCGCCGAAAGTTACCTAGTATTTGCTCCTAAAGAATTGAGGGAAAACCCTGGAGTAGAAGTGTGTAGAATTTTGAATCGAAGTGACAGGGAATGTATGGTTCTTCTTTCCCTCAGACGAACCCACGAGAGTAGTTTGAGAGATGGTGTTACATGGTCAAATTTTCTAGTATTACAGACAAATCGTATACACGCATTATGAACACGTTGCAATCTTTCAGCTAGGTTGGTGTTTAGAATGGTTAACAAGTAACACAGTAATGAGGCATCACATTTATTTGAATAAGATTCTTTTTCAGGATAAACAGTAAAGATTTGTGAGTACGTTCTGAAATTAAGTTGTGTTGAGTATGTGCTGTGCATGTGTTTTTATATGTCTGCATATTTGGTATTGTTATAGTGTGTTCAGTTTCTGGCTTTTTGGCTCAACATTTGGGATTTTCAGGTCTGACACAACATTCATCTCTATGAGAGTGATCCGGATCGTCGAGTTGAATTTTCTGAATTGTGACTTTTGTCGTTTGTACAGTCTTCATTAGGCCTAAGTAACGCCGCACTTCGATTATTGTGACGTTTTGTTAAGTGACCTAAGTTCTGAATTGTCAGTCAAGTTACAGCGAGCTCAGAATATGTGCGTCAGATGCGTGTGCAACATCCGACGGTATGATCACATATCACCATCCTTCGCAAGTCTCTCGTGGCTCCGACTTAAAGAACGTAGAACTTTACACTCTTTGTCTTTACTCTTTCGAATTCTGCACACTTCAACACCAAATTACCTTTCGTCTCGTTTCTCTTATCTATACTCTAACCACGACGTAAATACCAGATCACTTATCTGTGGCACGCTAAGTATACCTCTTCATAGAACATCTTGTTATTCATCATCTTTTACAATATCCACCTCGCGTCAATGGAATTCCTTGTCACAAAGTATTAGGGGCTGCAAGACAATAAACACCTTTAAGAACAGCTTAAAAGATAACCTTATTAGCATTTCACTCCAATCATACTGATTTAAACTATCACTGACTACATTGTTACTTTTTTCTTTAGACATCATCCTGATTGTGCTGTATTTTAATTGTCTCGTAATAATCTCTTTCTATTACCTAATATTATTTGAAATATATTAACATTCTATGTATTTTAGTTTAATTCTGCTACACAGTTTATTTCAGTGTTTAATTAATAGTTCATAGTATTTTGTTGTTTAATTTGTAAATAACTTTTGTATACATGTAACTCTCATCTAAATCAAATTGTTGGATTCTTTGTAAGTTCATGCATATGTATATACACTTTTTGCTGGTTGAGTGGAAGAGAAGGCCTTACGGCCTTAACTCTGCCAGCTAAAATAAATCATCATCATTATTATTATTATTATTATTATTATTATTATTATTATTATTATTATTAAAATGTAGTCGCCCCAAAAAATCGGCTGCTGATTGTTGAAGCGGAACCGACAAAATGTGTTTTTGTTTCAAATAAATAATTGACTCGTAGATACTGAATTTTAACAAAATAATTCACGAGAAATGTGTACACAGACATTGAGACATCTTATCACATTCCGTTTTTCGGTATCAGGGACCCTCAAAACGTACAGTACATCTCTCCGAAAATCTGAAATCAGTTATTTTTTCTTCGTACTTCGCAGCCTATCAGAACAAATTATATAAACGTTCCACTGTAGAACTAGTACAGGGACATCATTTTATTTTTACTAACATTTCTAACATTAACCTGGCTATACCTTTGGATTAACGGTTGAGAACCGGAAACACCGTTTGCTACCCCCTTCCACGACTGGAGTTCGATGATACTGGCGTAAAATACAAACAGATCACTTTACTAAGTATGCGAGGGAAGAAAAATAGTCCATCCATTTACGTAAATTGGAAATATCGCGATTTTGAGTTTGATCATTTTCATTAGGTTTTTATTTAATCAAAATACAGTACAGTATTAAAAATAAGCTTTTTTACTCACGAACTGAGCTGTCCATGCGGACGTATTCATTATGCAGTGTATATTATACTGTCTACAGCACATTAGCGTACAATATAGAGAATGAAGTTAATACTTTATACAGCACATTAGCGTACAATATAGAGAATGAAGTTAATACTTTATACAGCACATTAGCGTACAATATAGAGAATGAAGTTAATACTTTATACAGCACATTAGCGTACAATATAGAGAATGAAGTTAATACTTTATACAGCACATTAGCGTACTATATAGAGAATGAAGTTAATACTTTATACAGCACATTAGCGTACTATATAGAGAATGAAGTTAATACTTTATACAGCACATTAACGTACAATATAGAGAATGAAGTTAATACTTTATACAGCACATTAGCGTACAATATAGAGAATGAAGTTAATACTTTATACAGCACATTAGCGTACAATATAGAGAATGAAGTTAATACTTTATACAGCACATTAGCGTACAATATAGAGAATGAAGTTAATACTTTATACAGCACATTAGCGTACAATATAGAGAATGAAGTTAATACTTTATACAGCACATTAGCGTACAATATAGAGAATGAAGTTAATACTTTATACAGCACATTAGCGTACAATATAGAGAATGAAGTTAATACTTTATACAGCACATTAGTGTACGTTATAGAGAATGAAGTTAATACTTTATAAAGCACATTAGCGTACAATATAGAGAATGAAGTTAATACTTTATACAGCACATTAGCGTACAATATAGAGAATGAAGTTAATACTTTATACAGCACATTAGCGTACAATATAGAGAATGAAGTTAATACTTTATACAGCACATTAGCGTACTATATAGAGAATGAAGTTAATACTTTATACAGCACATTAGCGTACAATATAGAGAATGAAGTTAATACTTTATACAGCACATTAGCGTACTATATAGAGAATGAATTTAAATTGAAAAATAATCATACTATGATATTATACACATTTTTGAAGATGGTGGACGTTCATTTCGATACAGGCTTCAGTTCTTTTGTGCATATTATGGCACTACAGACTATTGTACCTAATTCCAATTGCCAGTTTCGTCCTTCGTACTAGTAACTCATGTTGAAATAATTCTGTAACCTACTCTATGAAAGTGTACCCTTACGTACTGTAAATTCAATCTTCACTTCTGACCGATCCGAAAAGATAAAATTACTCAGATATGCTATCTATTGTCCGTCCAAGTGGTTTTTTCGCAGGGTCGTAGAAAGAGGGGAAATCACGTGACAGTTAATTACTTAACGAGGCCCTTTTATTTAAGTTATTTTAAACAGTTGTATAATATTACGTAGACGTCCAATTCCTAACAGAAATTAATGTTTTCAGAAAAGAGCTAAGACAGCCCAGCCACTAGCCTTTACAGAGGGGCAAGCAGAAGCGGGTGGGGGAAACCGATATGCGACGTAGGCAAACGGACGACAGTACCTGTGCGAAGTGCATTAAAATACTCAGGTACAATAAAAATTGAAGTAAAATAAAATGATGTCCCTGTACAATGAATCTGATTTTGTCTAGAAGTAGGTCGATCTAAAAATCGCACATCTATGGTGGATAGCAGATGAGGATCGGTTTCTCAGGTGCTTTAGGTCTTTGCTGCTGTTTACGTTGTGCCATTTCATCGTCTCGTCGTTGTGTGGTTTGAAAGCAATGTTAAATATAGTTACCTTCCCATATAACGAGAAAGTAAAGTAACAGCCTTCATCCTTCAGCGACAGGATAAATCCCGCTTCTTTATTAGGCCCCCGCTGTTCTTGGTTAAATATAGCGAACCCCGCACACTTATTAAAGCTTCTTCCTTCACTTCGCACTCAACAGATATTTTATCTTTATTGCTGCGAGTAAGTCAAGTTCTTTCCGATGCGTTTTCGCCAGGTTGGACTTGCTCCAGCTCATTTGTAGAGAGCTACACGACAAACGACTGTAAGCACAAGTTTTTTTGTTCGCCACTTTGTATTCGAGAAACACTCTAACTTGCACCGGTCCGCACTAAAGAGGCGGAGAAATTTATGTGGTTCTGTACCATTTCAAGCGTTCCGATTATAGATTTGGAGAATAATAATAATAATAATAATAATAATAATAATAATAGTTTTATTTTCCCTGGCAGAGTTAAGGCCATCAGACCTTCTCTTCCACTCAACCAGGATCAAATCACATACAGAAAAATACATACCGGTATGCAAATATTAACTTAAAATAATAATAATAATAATAATAATAATAATAATAATAATAATAATAATAATAATAAAGTAAAAAGAGAGATTGAATACATGTACAAAATCAGTATTAACTTAAAAATAATAGTAATAAAAATATATAATAAAAAAGAGACTGAATACATAATCACAAACAGGAAAATACATTCTAGTATATAAGTATTAACTTAAAAAAATTAATACATATGAATATAATCTCAGAACTAAAGGAATAGTACAATTAGTATGATCAGCACAGCACGTGTTACATTGAGACAATGACAATTACCTAGATATTACTGTTAATGGAAAAATAAAGTAATGACTGTATAAAATAATAATAATAATAATAATAATAATAATAATAATAATAATAATAATAATAATAATAGTTTTATTTTCCCTGGCAGAGTTAAGGCCATCAGGCCTTCTCTTCCACTCCACAAGGATCAAATCACATACAGAAAAATACATACCGGTATACAGATATTAACTTAAAATAATAATAATAATAATAATAATAATAATAATAATAATAATAATAATAATAATAATAAAGTAAAAAGAGAGATTGAATACATGTACAAAATCAGTATTAACTTAAAAAAATAATAATAAAAATATATAATAAAAAAGAGACTGAATACATAATCACAAACAGGAAAATACATTCTAGTATATAAGTATTAACTTAAAAAAATTAATACATATGAATATAATCTCAGAACTAAAGGAATAGTACAATTAGTATGATCAGCACAGCACGTGTTACATTGAGACAATGACAATTACCTAGATATTAGTGTTAATGGAAAAATAAAGTAATGACTGTATAAAATAATAATAATAATAATAATAATAATAATAATAATAATAATAATAATAATAGTTTTATTTTCCCTGGCAGATTTAAGGCCATCAGACCTTCTCTTCCACTCAACCAGGATCAAATCACATACAGAAAAATACATACCGGTATACAAATATTAACTTAAAAAATAATAATAATAATAATAATAATAATAATAATAATAATAATAATAATAAAGTAAAAAGAGAGATTGAATACATGTACACAATCAGTATTAACTTAAAAAAAATAATAATAAAAATATATAATAAAAAAGAGACTGAATACATAATCACAAACGGGAAAATACATTCTAGTATATAAGTATTAACTTAAAAAAATTAATACATATGAATATAATCTCAGAACTAAAGGAATAGTACAATTAGTATGATCAGCACAGCACGTGTTACATTGAGACAATGACAATTACCTAGATATTAGTGTTAATGGAAAAATAAAGTAATGACTGTATAAAAAATAATAATAATAATAATAATAATAATAATAATAATAATAATAATAATATGGCTTCGATTTCAGGGAGAGACATAGAGATGTCTTCCTCCCATAGGGAGATGTCTTATGCAGGAGGATAATGTGCAAAATTTCTGCTTTTTACATTTTTCAAGCTACGTCTTGATTCTTTGTACACGTAATCACGGTGTGATAGATAATGATGCGATGCGATAAACAGGCAACAACAAAAGGCTATTATCATAGATCCAACTATACGCATGGAGAGAGATCTAAACCAAGCTCATCAGGTTGATCATGAAAAGAGGGCCATTTATGAACCTTGCAATCCCTACCTTAGTGCCAAGTATAACATCCCTCTCTTCAATTGGTCAGTGACAGGTTTATTTTTTGGTGCTCGGAGTTCTTTACCAAAATTTACATATAATTTTTTAACAATTATCAATATCATCTTTTGAAATTCAAAAATCATCTCGCAAATTCTGAAAGATTCCTGCAGATTATACAGTTTCATTTATACCACTCAGAAGGCCTTAATTAAGGATATGCTAATTTTAAATAAAATCTTTTATTTATAAGTATAATTTTATAGTCATCTTCTAAGATTTTATTTTATAATTGATAATCAATGGTGATTAATTATTACATTTTATTTTTATAACAATATTCATATTTCATTGATTATATTTGTTTGCTATTAATTTCCGGATCCTCGTGGTCATCCTTAATTAAGGCCGGACGAGTTATTTCTCTCTCTCTCTCTCTCTCTCTCTCTCTCTCCTGTAAGTCAATTAGTTTCTGAGTTAATAAAAAGTATTTTAAAAAATTTGCGTATTTCAAAATGAAATGTGTCGCTCAGTTTTTCAGTAAAATGTCTGAAATTTTTCTTGGGAGATCAGTGGCATATTCAAGAAAAAAACATTATGTATTAATTTTCCTATATCTTTACCAAAAAAGGAGGAACATTTTTATTACCACTTACTTACTTACTTATGGCTTTTAAGGAACCCGAAGGTTCATTGCCGCCCTCACATAAGCCCGCCATCGCTACCTGTCTTGAGCAAGATTAATCCAGTCTCTATAATCCCTTATCTTTTACAGTAGCCACCTCGTGACAATGGAATTCCCTGTCACAAAGTATTAGGGTTCTGCAAGACAATAAACACTTTTAAAAACAGCTTAAAAGATAACCTTCTTAGCATTTCACTCCAATCATACTGACTTAAACTATCACTGACTACATTGTTACTCCTTCCTTTAGACATGCATCCTGATAGTGCTGTATTTTCAAAATTGTCTCATAATAATCTCTTTCTATTATCTAACATTGTTTGAAATGTATTAACATTCTATGTATTTTAGCTTAATTCTGCTACATAGTTTATATTTCAGTGTTTAATTAATAGTTCATAGTATTTTGTTGTTTAATTTGTAAATAACTCTTGTATACATGTAACTCTTATCTAAATCAAATTGTTGAATTCTTTGTAAGTTCATACATGTGTATGTATACTTTTTGCTGGTCGAGTGGAAGAGACTGCCTTACGGCCTTAACTCTGTCAGCTAAAATAAATCATTATTATTATTATTATTATTATTGTTATTATTATTATTATCATCATATCCCACCTCCCTCAAATCCATTTTAATATTATCCTCCTATCTACGTCTCGGCCTCCCCAAAGGTCTTATTCCCTCCGGCCTCCCAACTAAGACTCTATATGAATTTCTGGATTAGCCCATACGTGCTACATGTCCTGCCCATCTCAAACGTCTGGATTTAATGTTCCTAATTATGTCAGGTGAAGAATACAATGCGTGCAGTTCTGCGTTGTGTAACTTTCTCTATTCTCCTGTAACATCATCCCTTTTAGCCCCAAATATTTTCCTAAGAACCTTTTTCTCAAACACCCTTAATCTCTGTTCCAAAAAAAATGAAAAAAAAATAGTGGCATTCATTTAATCATAAAACCCTATCATATCTTGATACTCAGCTGGATGTGATACTGTTACGAAAGCTGTGGGATGTCTAAATCTTTCTGTCTATAAATATCCTAAACTCCTGAAGATTATGAAGAGTCTCTGAAACATTTGGAATAGCCGTTTGAATATCTCGTCAGTTATTCTGGATATTCTGTGGAGCTCACAGGACGTCAAATGAAGTCCCTCTGTCTGGATGCTCACTTGACCTAACAAGGATCCATCGCTTACACTAATAATTGATTGTGTGAAGCTGGGAGCGAGGGGTGAAGGCCCCACGACTGCCCTTGTAATAATGCCCGGAATTTCTAATGATATCCCAGGACTACCAACTTAAAAGCGTTGAACTAATCCGGTCCACAACACAGTGCAGAACTATCCAAATTTTTGCGTAGTCATTTGTCGTTTAATCGATCAATATGATGGTTCCAATTATAGTTCCATTGCATTTTGACGGTCTAAATCTATGAATCCTAAAAGCGAGCACTTCAGCTGTTACCACTCGTGAAGACGCCTGTTTTATTTAAATACACTCTCACTTTCGGATGTAAACATTGATTTGGATAAAATATTATGAAGTTTTATTTTTGTGCCGACCAACATTTGTTAATATCTCGTTATACAGGGACATCATTTTATTTTTATTTCAATTTTTATCGTACCTGAGTTTTTGAATGTACTTCACTCCCACCCCCTTTACTAGTAAACTTCCAACCGTCCTCCACACAGAACCAAGGCCGCGTTTGGAGTTAAAGTCACCTTACGGTCATAGTACTGAGCTAGTGAGTATAGTAAAAGGTATCCCCGTAACATGCCATGAAGGCACTTGGGGGCCATGGAGGTAGAGTCCCATGCTTTCCATGACCTCGGCACTAGAATGAGGTGGTGTGGTCGGCACCACGCTCTGACCGCCTTTTACCCCCGGGAAAGACCCGGTACTCAATTTTATAGGAGGCTGAGTGGACCTCGGGGCCGTTCTGAAAGTTTGGCAACGAGAAAAAATCCTGTCACCACCTGGGATCGAACCCTGGACCTTCCAGTCCGTAGCCAGCTGCTCTACCAACTGAGCTACCCGGCCGCCAGTGAGTATAGTATGTTCCAGAAATATGTTCGCGCCTTCCAGTGACGAAAGAGCTTTCAATATTGAATCATATTTTCGCACAGGTACTGTCGTCCGTTTGTGTACGTCGCATTCCGGTTTCCCCCACCCGCTTCTGCTCGCCCTCTCTAAAGGCTAGCAAATGGGCTCTCTTAGCTCTTTTCTGAAAACATTAATTTCTGTTATGAATTGGACGTCTACGTAATATTATACAGCTGTTTAAAATAACTTAAATGAAAGGATGTCGTTAAGTAATTGTCACGTGATCCCCCACCCCTTCTACGACCCTGCGACAAAACCACTTGGACGGACAGTAGATAGCAAGTCTGAGTAATTTTATCTTTTCGGATCGGGCATAAGTGGGGATTGAATTTACAGTACGTAAGGTACTCTTTTATAGAGTAGGTACAGAATTATTTGAACATGAGTTACTAGTACGAAGGACGAAACTGGTAATTGGAATTGGGTGCAATAGTCTGTAGTGCGATAATATGCACAAAGAGAACTGAAACTTTATCGAAATGAACGGCTACCATTTTCAAAATGATTATTTTTAATAGCCCGGTTAATATTAGAAGTGTTATTAAAAATAAAATGATGTCCCTGTATAAGTCGATTTATTTTGTTATATCTTCTTACACAGACATCGGTATCACAAATACATTCTCATAATGTACCTCATAAATATTGGAAAGTGAACAATTACTCTGGTATTTGCTTTCGTATTTTAAATTTTATTCTCATTGGAATTTTTATGCATAACCATTACGTTTGTTTTGAATGTACATATTTTCATACTGTAGGCTTATCTTTATGTAATTTGCTTTGGTTTGTTTTGCTTTCTGTAATTCATCATCTGACTTTACAATCGAAATCCGATCAGCTGATTTCATACAACCAGTTTGATTCTTTTTGTTTATATTGATTTACATTGCTTTCCAATTTTTGTCGTTTAAAAATTGATAAAGGTGTTGAAGCTTTTGAGTAAATAACTTTTACGTGGAGTTAGCAATCCGCCGCACAGCCGTTAACCAGAAAGGAAATAAACGTTTTCCCACTAAATGAAAAAAATATTAGAATACAGACTAAATGAACAAACATTTAAATAAACAGCCCCACAATATCAACAGGAAGTTTTGTAAAATATAGGGAAAGGAAAGAGAAGTTTGGGGCGTCAAAAATCAAGATGGTGGCAGCAATTCGTTGAAGACGAAGGAGGTAGAAGTGTGTAATCCCTGTAAGAAGATGATAAATGCCAATGGCCACAAACTACATCCTTGCCATACACCTTTATTGATGTGTAGAAACGTCTAAATGTATTATTTTTGCGTATTTGATATCCTTCGCATTTTATACGAGGCGCGTCCATAAAGTAACTTTCCCACTCGTCCCACAGCTATACTGTTTCCGCTGTAAGAAAAATGCTAATGTAAACAGAAGCACGTGGCTGTCATATCCGTGATTGGCTCACAGTCGAAACACTTACACGACGCAGGAAAATATAGTCCGTATTTAGAAGCTATCATCTTGTATTATTTGAAAATAAAAATTGAATTCTATTGTTAAATACAATGAAACATATAACTTCACTCATATGTAAAACGATATGTAAAAGAAAAGCTACTTTTATATTTTGTTATGTACTATGAACGCGGATGAGTACAAACAGTAATACCGAGGTAGTCTGTTCTTGTAATAAGCTGGCATCACTTGAGCTCGTAGTTGTTCACGTAAGCACGTGGTACTGAAGTATGGCTTCTGCATCCTCGGTGTGTGTGGTAATTAAACATAAGAGTAGAAACACTCTCAAAAGCGGAGAAAAACAAATAGTCTTAAATGTATATAATAAGTTACGTGAGTTTTAATTAGAGTAATTATAAAATAAACGTTACCTAAGCAAACGAATGCATAGTAGTGAGGTTAGACCTACTTGACGAGTAACGGGAAATGTTTAACATGAAACAGAATGTACAACAGTGGGCGGGAACACGTACTGAGAATCTATGGCGCCAAACAGTGGCCAATGAAGCCTCACTTCAGTCACGTGCTATTGTTTTTTTAGTAGGTTATTTTACGACGCTTTATCAACATCTTTGGTTATTTAGCGTCTGAATGAGATGAAAGTGATAATGCCAGTGAAATGAGTCCGGAGTCCAGCACCGAAAGTTACCCAGCAATTGCTCATGTTGGGTTGAGGGAAAACCCGGAAAAAACCTCAACCAGGTAACTTGTCCCGACCGGGAATCGAACCCGGGCCACCTGGTTTCGCGGCCAGACGCGCTGACCGTTACTCCACAGTGCTATTGTTTATATTAGGATTTTTCTTACAGCAAAAAGATTACAGCAAACCATATGTTGCGCGAAGCGACTGCGTGTACGTGATAGAGTAATGTCCCGGCATGGCGCATGCGCTAGCAGAACTTCCCGAGTGCTCTCAGTAGCTTCGTTGCATTGGTTGAAGATGGTCGTTCCTATTCCAGCTCCCGCCGCGTGAAGTGCGGTCAGTGATAAAGTTTTTGAATGCACAGGGCATAGCGCCGATTGAAATTGATCGTCAGCTGTGCCAGGTCTATGAGCCTAACGTCATAAGCAAGCAGATTGTGCGTTGCTTCACAAGGTCGTCTGTGATGATGGTTGGCCTCCCACTACGCTCCTCGTCATGCACATTTTGGCGTCCTGCTGAAAATTGTCTACAGCAGCAAGTTCAGTCAGGTGTAAACAACTGTGACGATTGTCGTTAATATCTGATTAGAAAACAGTACATATTTGTTAATTAAATTGGGGCAGTTTCTTATTTCAAGATCTTGTACGAACTATCCCTTCGGAGTTTCATGTCCCCTCGTAGTTATTGATGTTACATTCTTCTCTTTTCTGTGTTACTTACTGAATTATTGAAAAGAATTAACCAAATTTCTACATACTCATACCTTCTACACATTTGATGAATTGTTTATGCTTGTGAATTGAATTATTCTACTTAAATGACATGTACAATTTTATATAGCTCAACTAAAATATGTTTTTATATTGACTTAATCTGTTTACTATGCATTGTATTTTTGTTTAGCATAACTGATGAATTGTATGTACTGTAAATTGAATAGTATACTGTATAGGTCAACTGATGAATTGTTTAAGCTTATAAATTGAATTAATCTACTTCATATGAATTGTATAGCTTAACGAAAATAAGTTTGTAAATTGAACTAATTTGATTGTATATGTTTGTATAGTTTGGCTGATGAATTGTATATGTTCTTAAAATTATTACTAGTCTGTGTAGCTCTACTGATGAATTGTATATAGACCTACTGTAAATTGAATGGTAATATGTATAGCTCAACTGATGAATTGTTTATGATTATAAATTGAATTAATCTACTTGATATTAATTGCACAAATTTGTATAGCTTAATGAAAGTATGCTACTTTGTATTGTATATATTTGTATAGTTTTGGCCGATGAATTGTATATGCTTTAAATTGAATAGTAATCTATATAGCTCTACTGATAAATTGTTTTGTGTTTTGTAATTTGAAGTAGTTTGCATGATATGTATTATCAATTTCTGTATATCACAACTGGTTGAATTGTTTATGCCTTAAAGTTAATTAAATTGTTTTGTATTATAATATAGCTCAACTTATGAATGATCGTTTGCGTTTGTAAATTTAATAATCTGATTGGCTATGTATTGTATACTTTTAGTAAAGCCATCGATCTAGCTCAGTCGGCAGACTCGCCGGGCCGCTGATCCGGAACTGCGTTCGGGCTTGGGTTGGATCCCCCTTTGGACTTTGGTTTCTTCGGAGGTTTCCCCAGCCGTGGGACTGAAGCCGGATGGTCTATGGCGAGTCCTTGGCATCAACCCTTTGATTTGATTACCCCCTTTGATTTGATTACCTGGTTGGGTTTTCCGAGGTTTCCCCACCGAAAAGGCAAATGCCGGGTAATATTTTGGCGAATCCTCGGACCTCATCTCATCTCACTACATCTCGCCAAAATGTAAAAAAATTGTACAAAATTGTAAAAATTGTAGAAAATTACTAAATTGTAAAACTATAAAAATTTGTAAAAATTGTAATAGTAATATTGTAAAATGTTGACATGTTCCACATCTTAAAGCTTCATTGCTCATGTAAGATCTATGGAATAAAATAAATGAATGAATGAATGAATGAATGAATGAATATGTTTCTCTGAGCGCCTGTCTTTTCTGAAGGTTCATTATTTCTCTTCTGGTAGAGCCGAATTATGTTCCACTAATAAGAGACAATTGTTCAGTATAATGTAAACAAGTACAGTTGTCTGTTCCTCACCACGCACACCTTGCGAAGTGGTTTGTTGTAAAGAAATATGCTGTGGAGCGATTTATCTGCATATATTCTCTTTTTCATTGAATGTTTATTGCATTGTCTTACCACTATCTAGCATCCCACCACAACCGTGATACACGTTCACAGCATAACCATGTTCTATCAATTCCATTCCATCAAACATCTCTCTACTCTGCTTCCTTCACAATACACACAGCCCGTTCCTGGAATTCCTTGTCACAGGAAATCAGGAGCAGTCGGAGTCTAAAATCTTTTAAGTACACTCTACTTACCCAGAAATGTGTTTAATGAACAGAACTAGACTCTTGCGGAAGTTTCTAAATGGTCTTAAATGACCAAGTTGTTATTTTTTTCTCCTCTCTTTTCTTCTTCTTTTCTTTCTCTTTTCTTTTTTATTGTCTTGATATATTACTTAATCATTTGTGTTTGTATGCCATTTAGTACGACTTTGCTAATCAACATTTTATGTCTTGTCACCCACATGTATTCTCCTATTAGTATATTAACTGTATAATATATCTCAAGTGAATTAATCGTCGAATTTATCTCTGGCATTTTAGGTCTTATAAATTGTGTGTTTGTGTGTATTCCCCTTATGTTATGTAACTGATTTTGATTATATGTAATTTTCTACTTTATTTTATATATTATGTAACCGATCTTGACTATTTGTAATTTTATATCATGTAACTGATCTTGACTATTTGTAATTTTCTACTATATTTTATGTAATTTCTAAGGTATTTTCTTTTGTGTTGTTTTGTAATCTAATTTTGTATTTCATGTATATTATTGAAACCTGGTTGAGTGGAAGAGAAGGCCTCATGGCCTTAACTCTGCCAGGCAACATAAACCTACTACTACTAAATCTACTACTACTATCTTATTGACCTTGAATAACACATACTATATGTATACGGAAGGTATATCGGAATTCATTAATGCCGTCTCGTTCTTTAGTCGTGCTCGCAACGAAACTACGTCTTCTACCTCCACGCTTATCGCGCACATGCAGCTTAACTCGCCTGTATTATGTATTCCTGTTTTCAGTGGTGTTCATCACAAATTAGAATACTTTTGTGATGTATACCAACATTTCACTGCTTATAGGAGTGGCTGTCTACGTGTCTGTTGTATACATACTTACTAGCATAGCAATGGCAGGGGGATGAAGTATTGAATGTAAGGGGTACTTAAAAACCTGACGGCATTAATGGAATTAGTTGTATCTACGTTGCTCACCATTAACCCAACGGCTAGAATGTTGATATCATGGTGTGTGATCGTAAGAGACCTGCACAATATGAACAAAACTTCTGCAAAAATATTAAATTTATTTGGCAAAATATGAAATAAATATTTCATTGTTAAAATACCTTTATTCATAAACTGTTTGGAGCGGGTTTGCATCATTATTTAGAAGTAAGTGTTTACAGATTAATAGTTCTGTTTGTATTTAATATACTACCAAATAAAGTATAATAAGTCTATATAATAAAACAGTTCATCAGCATCATAAAATCTTATCTGAATGCAAGAAGTAGATAACTTATTTTTGTACACTGAAGAGAACAAAAACAAAATATTTCGTATATTGGCTGGACTCAACACTGCATACAATATAGTACAAGTAACTTTCCTGCATCTTCTGTAATAGTTATATTACGATACAAGGTTGGGAAGTGCTTTTTACAAAATCGAGGAAAAGTTTGAAAACCAGCAGAGTGAGATTTTGTAATGCACTTCACAAACATGTATTGCACAACATTTTTTCCACGATCATATTTTTAAAATTGTAAATACAATATATTTCGCATTGAAAATTTAGAGCAGTATTATTCCAAAGCCTTCGCAAAACTATACTGTAATGGTAACTAAGTAGCAATAAGTATACTTTAATGCAGCGTTGTCAGACACAGCCTAAACGGAGCGGAGCGCTCCACTCTAACTCGTTGCGTGCTCCGGTGCTTCCACAGACATAAGCAAGTTCACGCTCCGACTGGACGTCTCTAGCACCACAACCGGTTTCGGAGCTTACAACTCTGACACTACTGCTTTAATGGGTCTATTTCAGTATAGTTTTATGTTATGAAGAATAGTTTCCCTAGCAATAAGTTTTATAGCTTATGTCAGATAATGTTGTTTTAGATTAGGAAAACCTACACCAAAGGACAATAAAATTATTGTAGAAAATTACTAGCTTTACAAGTAAAATGTTCACATTTGTGAAATTCTTTATTGTGAAACAAAACGTTTGTATGGTATGCAAATTTATTTGTAACTATATATATATAGTCCACACCTGTGAAGTAACGGTCAGCGCGTCTGGCTGCGAAACCAGGCGGCCAGGGTTCGAATCCCGGTCGGGGCAAGTTACCTGGTTGAGGTTTTTTCCGGGGTTTTCCCTCAACCCAATACGAGCAAATGCTGGATAACTTCCGGTGCTGGACCCCGGACTCATTTCACCGGCATTATCATCTTCATATCATTCAGACGCTAAATAACCTAGATTTTGATACAGCGTCCTAAAATAACCCAATAAAATAAAAAAATTTTGACAGGAGAACGAAAGCACTGAGAGAAAGCCTGCACCAAAAAGTCACTGCCACTGCTGGGAATGGAACCAGATCAAGTGATAAAAAGTCAAAGTATTCGCGTTTTAAAGAAGCTTCAAATGTAACGTAATGGTTAGGCAGACTAGAATACAAGACTTGGTGCAGGAAAGTGTATTACCAGTGTAATATCAACGGTTAAAACTGTTTACTGTCATTTTTGAATAATTGGAGAACAGGGCGTGTGCCGCGTAGCTATGGAAACAGCCGCTTGCTCAACGCGTGTCGTTTTCAGCTCCAGAAACAATAACAACGCGGAAGAAGCTTGTGGGGCTCGTGCGGGATTACATGGAACAACGTATAGGGCTCCCGAATCAACATGGATACCGCAGCAAACCGAGGAACGTGTTGCTGAATACAGTTAACCCTGCTGCGACGTGGAAGTGAACACATGTCTATAGGCCTACAGACAGAGACATACATAGTACTTTCATATACATATGTACGTACGTACGAGCTATTCCATCTCAAATCGACCGAAATATAGAGAAAATTGACCTTACAATTTCTAAATACAATAAAACTTTTTTTGTACGTAGAGCAGCCGTGGCGAAAATGTGACTCACGAACACATTGTGGCTCGCAATGATAGCTATGCATTACTCTTGCTTCCTACCTCCCCCACTCACTGGAGTCAAACTCCGTTCCATTTGTATTTGTCTCTGACCTGTGAGTGGCGTATCGTCCAATGTCTCTCTCGAAACCATGTACCTGTACAAAAACGAAATTTCAAGTAGGATGGGAGGACGCATTTTTGCTGCCAATATATGAGAATATTAAATGTATGATTTGTTCACAAGTATTACGAGGAAACGGTTGTATAACATAAAACGGCATTATACTACATGGCACTCATGAAACATTAAAAGGTTAAGTATTATTATTATTATTATTATTATTATTATTATTATTATTATTATTATTATTATTATTATTATCTCTGTACGTCGATCCTTTTTCAGCAGATGTACGAATAATACGATTAGATCTTGAATTTAAACTCACAGATTTACAATGTGATGTAAAATGAAAGCTAGATGTAAGGACTTGACAAAGTTTAAACTTTTCAAATCTTTGCCAAAAAAATAAAATATATCCGAAGCGTCGTTCTTTCGCTTGCTCTGTTGAAGCCATGTTCGCTACAACTTACGTTTGTCTCCATCTGTTAGCACAACCATAAAGCATCTAATAGATGCTACAGAGTTACCAACAAGGAAAAAAAAACTTACGTTTGTGCAAAATTATCTTAAACAATGGAAGTAGTAAAAACCAAATTTAGATCACGACTGACAGACAAACGCCTTCGTGATCAACTACGACTGGCAGTAAGTGACATAATTCCTGATTTTGAAACTCTGTCTCAGAGACATTCTGAAGACAAATGTGTCCTATGTTTTCTTATTCATTTCTTTCTTCGTTACACGTACTAAACATTAGTTTGTAGCCTTATACTTTAAAAAATTATATTTAAGTGCTTGACGTAAGGAAAATGAAAATCCGTTAATAAGTCAGTTCCCCTTCGGTTGTCCGCCTCCCTCCAGAGGTGCTATGCACGTTGCAGGTTACTCATTGGCTCGGCGCACGATCACATTTTCGCTACGGCTAACGTAGAGAACTGTGATACAATGCTTTGTGCAAAGTTTGAGGCATCATAATTTCATAGTGTTTAAATTAAAAATATTTAAATTTATCGTATTTTCATAAAATTAGCAACTTTAAAATGTTGTAGCTCCGAAATCCTTTCACCCAATGATCAAAATCATGGTTTATTTTGATGCTGAGAAATTAAAGTTTATATTGACATTTAACAGATTTTCTTATTTTTTATGGAAATGGAGAAATTTAGATTTTTCCTCATTAAGACGCCTTTCCCAAGGAAAAAATATTAAAAAAATATATATAGTTAGATTCCGCATTGAAAGTACTGTACAAATAAACACATATTTTTACTGATGGTATGTTGATATGAAAGTATTGAAAATATCAAATAAAGAAAATAAATAGTACGCGCGTGAACTAACCAGCTGACTGTGAGACGGGAACTAGCCGAGGTAAGCAAGGCCAGGAGACATAAACACGTGATGTGAAGTCTAGCAGTCATGGCTGTGCTAGCTTTATCACAGGTTTTCATAAACACAGTAATATGACGCCCAACGCTCGCTTATCTTCACCTCTCGGCCAGTGCGTGCGGTACTGCGCCGTTCAAGTCTAGGCGTGTGAAAATAATCTATTTAATACCCCCGAAACTTATTGCCGTACCACTAACCAAACAATGCGGAATCCTCTTAATAATGCAAGGTCTATTCTCAATATTTTTTTACATTTTTACAAATTGGCAGAAAGCCTAAACGTAAGTAAAATCAGATTATCTGTCTCTCTGTGTACAATAAAAATAAGGATTACTTCTTAACATAACCTACCAAATGTCAGCTTCAAAATAAGCTCTCTTTCAATGTTCTGCAGTAAATGGTTCCAGAGTTCTGAGCGCTGAAAGAGGCTTGTTTTTATAAAATACGCTAAATTTGTCGCTCAATAGTACGAAAACCGTTTGACTTTCGATAGTATATTTTTGAAAATGCACTCTCCTCAGTACCTTGTATAAATAGGGAAAAAATTAGAGTATTAAAAAATGCGAGGTTTTTTTACTGATCGATTTCATATGGAATAGCCCGTACATACATACATACATACATACATACATACATACATACATACATACATACATACATACATACATACATACATACATGCATGCATACAATATATTCTCGAACTGCATTTGTATTTATTGTACCGTTAAATACACATGTGCGTGTTACTGAAGATCATTGCTTCCATGCCTGTTGAGTCAATCTATCAAACAGCGTCAGATTGTCTTTAAGAACTGAGCTTCTACACATGATTTTGTGCAAACATGTCAAGAACCTATTGTGATTTTTACTGGAATTTCTCCATAAAAACCTTACGACTAGTCTTCTTCTCTGCCTTTCAGGTGATGCATTTAGTATAGATTCCATACGTTTCACTGGTCCTAGATAATTCCTCCGTTTCCTATGTCCTGTACATTGCTTACATTCAGGGTAGTCCGAAAACATTTTGATTGATTGTACATAGTAGCATTCGTAGAATGCAACACACAACCTTAGGTACACTAAGGCTATGATAGTTGCATAAAAAGCAGGTGATGTTATCTATTATTACTATTAAAAATGACATTGGCGTAATAGATTAATTGACATACGATTTCTTGGTCTAGCGCAGGCCTGCAGAACTGTAGCCCTTGACAGCGACTGCTTTCCTTCCCTCTTTTACCCCACCCACCTTTACCTGTGCGGTCACGGCGTTCTAGTTAAGGCTGGTTCACAATAAACGGGGAACGGAAACTACAACGAGAACGAGAACGGAAATATTGTTAAAATGAATGTTCTTAAATGTGAGCATTCACAATTAAAGAGAAGCCTGCCGTAGCCCTGGCACTCGAACGTGAACGTAAATTGTGAATACTCACTTTTAAATACAGGGACATCACTTTATGTTTACCAACTTTTTAACATTAACCTGGCTATACTCGGAAACACTGTTGTTCCCTTCCATTACAGGAGTTTGATGTTACTAGTGCAATATGTAAACAAATCATTTTACTAGGTATAGGAGGAGAGGAAAGTAGTGTATCCATTTATGTTGTAGGGAAATACGATATTACGATTTTCAGTTTGATCATCACTTTTACGAAATTTATCAAAATACAGTAGAGTAGTAACATTTTTTTTTTTTCAAAAACTCAACTTTTCAGGCGGCTATGTTCGTTATGTAATGTCTACTTTATTTAGCATATTAATTATTGGTGTTAACATACAATATAGAGAGTGCATGTGAATTGAGGGGGTCATAAGTAAAGGGCTGTAAGTGCACTTAAGTTACTTTTGAGAAAATGGGGTTTAAATATTTAAGCTTTCGTAAAATCGGTGAAATTTTTATTTAAATTTTAATGTGTGATGCGATTAAAATATTCCTTTGCCACTAAAATATTAGATACTTTTGCTTACACTGGATGCACTTAACTCATGTTATTTCAAATGTCACTAGCATTCCTTTGCTTCTAGCCACCTCAATTCGAAAAAAGCTAATCTGAATTTTTAAACAAGTTGCTGAAAATGGTTGCCGTTCATTACAATATAGGCTTCAATTCAGTACGCATATTATTAAAAACATTTTGAAGCATATTCTCTGAAATGGAATTTATCGTTTCTTGAATATAATTTTTAGTACGATATTATTAATATAGGTTCTTTCTTCTATAGAAAACGCAATCATATTTATGAAACACACTATACACTGCAGTGTTTACTTCACTGCTTGAAGACTTCGATTGCAACAGCGACCGTAAGTTTGTGTGTCTGACGGGAGCAAGGACATTAATGAAGGGGTGGGAGTGAAGTACATTCAGAAATGCAGGTAAAATAAAAATGCAAGTAAAAATAAAATGATGTCCCTGTACATTTACTTCAACAATATTTCCGTTATCGTTCTCGTTGTCGTTTCCGTTCCCGGTTTATTGTGAACCAGCCTTTACGCTCGCTGCATCAAAATTCATTCTCGGGGCGGAAGTCGATCATCGCCAATAGAAGTGGAGTGAGGCTGACGTCATAGTTCCCCTACTTTGCGAGTTCTGCAGGCCTGGTCTAGCGGTCATCATTCGTGACTACAGATCATGAGATCTCGTGTTGAATTCTCGTCTTGAGCATGGGAATTTGTCGTTCACGATACTTTATGTTCATTCGTAAAATTCTAGAAGGAAATGTATACGTATAAAGAATTTCTGTAGGCAGGAGCATCTCAGAATGAGTCCAAGGTCTGAAGTGTAGGAACCAAGGAAAACTGTATGATGCAAAAACCAACAAGAAGTGAGCCAAATGCAAATATTGTGTATCGATCACCATAATGCAGTAGCAACTTAACACTTATTACTTAAAATTTTAAGCATATCAGATGGACTATGAATTCTAAATTATAATAAGGTTAATTTTAACATCAAATTACTATAAATGGCTGAGATTTAAAATAAAATCAAACACTAACAACAAAAATTACATAATCGAAAACTTTTATAACTACCCAAAGTATAATTTCTAACAATTTAAGTCTAACGTTAATATCTGTTTTACGAGGCCGCAACTCTAATGGTCTCAGTACATGGAGTACAGATAATTAGTGAACCGTTGCTGTTCTTGGTTCATTATCAGGCGCAGTCTTTTATTTACTATCCTTTTTAAATTATGAAGCTATTAGGTTTATTATTTATTTATAATTATTATTTAATAGATTTATTTCTACTGGCAGAGTTATGCCGTAAAACGTTCTCTTCCACTCAACCAGTATAAGAACACATACCAGATATAATAATACTGTAATACAGGAACAATATACAAACAATAATACCGTATAATAATAGTAATAATAATAAATAATATACAATTATTTATCGTTGAGGTCTCTCCGGTGCGGTGGTGTGAGAATTGTACAGAGTGATTTATATAGAACTGACGCATTTCTTTCTTTAATTATTCCGTTGGAAATTCATTCAATGACCCAATTTTAGCACCAAATTAAGCAGAATGTTCTGGAGTTTCGATTCCTTGTCACTAGATGCGCAGATGTTTATGTTTTATTCCTGTTGTTGGCAACACTGACCCAATTTTAGCACCAAATTAAGCAGATTGTTCTGGAGTTTCGATTCCTTGTCACTAGGTGCGCAGATGTTCATGTTTTATTCCTATTGTTGGCAGCACTAGATGCGCAGATGTTTATTTTTTATTCCTATTGTTGGCAGCTGTTTTCGACATTTTGTGTCAACGTGAAAATGCAGTACACATTAAATCAACGACTCTTCTTGTGAAGCAATACTGGATTACGAATTCAATTACAGCTACTCAAAGGGCATACCAGAGAGAATTTGGTGTTCGCAATCCTCCCAAAAGAAACACAATACTGGGACTGGTAAACAAATTGGAAACAACTGGATCTCTGGCGACTGAAAAGGGCAAGCATCGTTCATCTAGGCTTCCCACGGTTGTTGTTGACGTAAGAGCATGACTGGAGCAGTCACCCAAAAAATCATTAAGACGTTTGTCGCAGGAGACAGGGTACACCTACTCAATGTGTCAAAGAGCTGCGAAAAGTGCAGGCCTAAAACCAAGTTTCTTTGACGAACAAATAATTTCCAGGAACCTGTGGCCACCGAGGTCTCCGGATTTGACAACGCCGGACTTCTTTCTATGGGGTTACTTAAAAGACAGGGTTTACGCCACACGTCCCCAGACATTGGACGATCTGAAGCACAACATCACACAGGAGATTCAAGCTATTGACAAGAGTCCTCCAACGAGTGGCCAGTAACATGGAACGACGTGTTGAGTTGTGCCTTATGCAGGATGGAGGATATTTTCAACATTTGCTATAGAGGTAAATAATCTCCCAAAATTCCTCTACATTTTAGGTATAATAAGTTGTCGCTAGCACAATTCGTTTTGAAACAATTAATGAAAGAAATGTGTCAGTTCTATATAAATCACTCTGTAGACAAACCGAAGACTTAGATAAGGCCTACTGATCATCTCAAAAGGCATACGATTATCCGGGAATCGAACCATGTTATGTTTTAAATAGCAGGCAGGCATCAGCTGAGTAATAACGCTAGCCGACAGATGTGTGGAGATGAGGAACCCAGCTGTATCGCCCTCTGCTACTGCAATCAGGCCGGCGCGGCGCGGCATGTTGATAACCGCCTGTTAGTCAGCTTCGCCTTCCACATGTCATCTGCCCCTCACACATTCTTTTACCTCGTCTCAGTCTCCTAGAATTCTTCTATTTTATTGTTCCTTTCGCACGTATTGTTTTCTGCAATTCCTTGTACTCATTTTCTTACTCTTCGTGATTTTGTATCTCCGCTCCACCTGCATTACTCTTTATTTTGCTCTATTACTTTTCATTTTTCTCTTCTTCCCCATTATAATCTTATTTCTTTCCTTTTCCTTCATCCCCATTTCCCTTTTCCTTCTTTGTGTTCTACTATTTCTGTCCCATTTCGAATTATATTTCTCAGAATGCACCTCATATCCCCTTCTCTAGTACTTCTTATTACTTTTAATATTTCTACCCCCTTCTTCTTCCTAATTCACTCTTACCTCATTTATCCATTTTTCTCATGTTCCACTCTACCACTCTCTCTTTTTCTCTTTTTCATTCCCTCAAATTCCTTTTTCTCCTCTTTTCTCCCCTTTTCTCTCTATTTCCTCTTTCACGCCCTCATATTTCTCTACCTCTTTTTCCCTAATTCTTTATATCTTTCTGTTTCTTTCCCTCATATTCTTCTCTCCGTTTTTACCTCCCCTCTTCGTATTTCTTTCTTTCACTTATTACTTTTTCTCATTTTTTCTCCCCATTTTTTCCTCTTTATTTCTTTATTTATTTCTTTAACTCCCTCGTATTCTTTTCTTCGTATTTTTCTCCTTCTTCTTCTTCTTATTTCCTTCTTTCTCTTATTACTTTCATATTTCTCTCCCCGCTCTTCCCTATTTTCTCTTTCACTCCCTCATATTCCATTTCTCGTATTCCTCCTCCTCAACTCTCCCCTCTTATTTTCCTTTTTTTTTCCATTTATTACTTTCTCTCATATTATTTCTCTCCCCGCTCTTCTCTATTTTTCTCTTTCACTCCCTCATATTCCACTTCTCATATTCCTCCTCCTTCTCAACTCTCCGCTCTTATTTCCTTTTTTTTCACTTATTACTTTCTCTCATATTTCTCTCCCCGCTCCTCCCTATTTTTCTCTTTCACTCCCTCATATTCCTCTTCCTTCACAACTCTCCCCTCTTCTTATTTCCTTCTTTCATTTATTACTTTCTCTCATATTTCTCTCCCCACTCATCCCTATTTTTCTCTTTCACTCCCTCATATTCCATTTCTCATATTCCTCTTCATTCTCAACTCTCCCATTTTTCTCCCTCGTATTCTTTTCTTCGTATTTTTCTCCCGTCTTCTTCTTATTTCCTTTTTCATTTATTACTTTTCCTCATATTTCCCCCTTTCTCTATTTTTCTCTTTCACTCCCTCATATTCTATTTCTCATATTCCTCTTCCTTCTCAACTTTCCCTCATAATCTCCTCACTGATCATCCTTTATCTTATAATATTGTCTACCTTCTTTTGTTCTTTTTGTACATACATTTTTTTCAAGAAGTCTTTCATTCATGTCTTCTTCCTCCTTCCCAGTCTTTTGTTTTATTTGCTGCAGCAGAGCCTCATAAACAAGCAACAACTCTCAGCTCTGCCTGCATATGCCTAGCTGGTGCACCGACAGACGCTAGCTGCTATAGCGAGCTGTTCTCTGCAGAATGTCATTCACCTGGTTGCGGACCGCTGTCGTTGGTTACGTAACAGCCATCACGTACGCAACCCGAATCTTTCTGACCGATCCTCCCAGCGACGTTCGCTCCCGTGAGAAATTGTTCGTCCACTTGACACAGTTGAATTCGTCAGAATGGAAACTCGTTGTTTGTCATCGCGAATTGAATAGCCTATATTTTATTTCACTTATAAATTTCACTGTTTATGTAGGTCAGCCGTGGCGAAAATGCGTCTCGGGAGCACATTGTGGCTCGCAATGATGGCTGTGCTTTTCTCTTGCTTCCTACCACCCCAACCCTCACCCTCTCACTCACTGGAGTCAAACTCCGTTGCGTTTGTATTTGCCTCTGACCTGCGAGTGGCGAATCGTCGCAATCAGCGTATTCCGAATCTCACCGGACCGGTGGACAACAATGACGTCACGTTGCAGCGAAATAGGAACAAAACTGCTGGAAGGATCGATGGCTGTTATGGTGACTGTATAAGTTGTCTGTGCTACGCTAGCAACATTTTGCGAAATTTCCGTACTGTCATCTCGTTCAAAGAAAAGAATGCATAAACAATTTATTTATTGAACCAGTAGTAATACCTGGTTCGTTGACATGTTCGCTCATAAGCCATTAACATACTGTTTTTACGTTGTGCTCATTACAAACAATACAGCAGAACTAAAGCAGAACACACCGCCATGACACAACAGTGCACGATGTCATTCGTCTGCTAATTCCCGCCCTATGCAAGAACCAATCAGATTCACTGATGGAGACTGCCACCACCTCTGCAAGCTGATGGAACTGGTGCGACACCGGTGGAGCATCAGTGACGCCATCGATGAAATTCGGAACACCGTGATGCCATCAGATTGCTCAGCGCTGAGATTCGGAATACGCTCGATGTCTCTCTCGAAGCCATGTACCTCTACAAAAACGGAAGTTTCAAGTAGGATGGGAGGACGCATTTTTTGCTGCCAATATGATGAGAATATTAAATGTATGATTTGTTCACAAGTATTACGAGGAAACTGGTTGTATAACATAAAACGGCTTTATACTACTGTACATGTCACTCATGAAAGATTAAAAGGTTAAGTGTTATTATTATTATTATCATCATCATCATCATCATCTCTGTACGTCGATCCTTTTCAGCAGATGTACGAATAATGCGGTTAGATCTTCAATTTAAACTCATAGATTTACTTACAATGTGATGTTAGAAGAAAGCTAGATGATTGTAAGGACTTGGCAAATGTTGAATTTTTCAAATCTTTGTCAAAAAATAAATATCCGAAGCTTCGTTCTTTCGCTTGCTCTGTTCAAGCTGGAACTTACGTTTGTGAAAAATTATTTTCAACAATGAAAACAGTAAAAACCAAATTTAGATTACGACTGACAGACAAATACTTTCGTGATCAACTACGACTGGCAGTAATACTCTGTCGCAGAGACGTTCTGAAGACAGTTAATTTTTAGGTTGTGATAATGTGTCCTGTGTTTTCTTGTTCATTTCTTTCTTCGTTACACGTAGTTTGTAACCTTGTACTGTATAAAATATATTTAAGTGCTTGACGTAAGGAAAATGAAAATCCGTTAATAAGTCAGACAGTTGCTTCACTTCCCCTTCGGGTGTCCACCTCCCTCCATAGGTGCTGTGCATGTTGCAGGTTACACAGTGGCTCGGCGCACGATCACATTTTCGCCACGTCTGATGTAGGTGTATGTCAGACTTTGTAATACTGATTGGCTGTGGTGTAAAATCGCAACGAAAAGTGCACGTATTAATAATAATAATAATAATAATAATAATAATAATAATAATGATAATAATTTAGAAAACTTATTCTATTACAATTTGAACATAAGATTATTTTACATTAAACAGAAACATAATTAAATATTATTTTTTCAATTGCTATTGTCAACTACGGTAAGAGAGCAGTCGCTCTCCGTATATACATCATATACACGGCCGACTTCTCTCTGAATATTGATAAGTTTGTCATGTAACTCCAAACTAGATGGTTCAGAATTTATTCTAGATTCTGCACTGCGCCAGAGGGGCATCATCAGTAAGGTTGAGAAACTTTGCTCTAAACCACTTTGCCTGTGTAAGAGATGCTATTGCCTTTAAGATATCGAAATTTATTTTTCACAGCATCACGAAACTTTCTGTTTAATATTTCTGCCACAAAGGCGAGTAATAGAATTACCCCACTGATTATTTGTCAATATTATTTTCACTTTTCTCCATTTTTTAATTCCACATATTTGTCCGTTATATGTTTATCTACTAATATTTTGAAATGAGAATAATACAAATAATTATTCCACTTTAAGAAGTATGTTTAATTTGCATTATTCATGTGAGGTGATCTTGTTACCTCCCATGGTATTGTGTCATAAAAATTTCATGTTAAGAAAATTTAATTCGCAGCTTCGATTTTCCTCTTTCTTGAATTGGTCTGGTTCCAATTTATTAAATTTTGTTATATATATATTCCTTGGTTGTTTAACTATCAACTAGGTTTTTAGTGTCGATGGGTTTGGTGATAGCGAGACGAGGCCAAAGTAAATATTTTATAGCTGTTTTTTCCATGTGCCGGTTGTTACACACATTTTGTCACGGATGTTACAGATTAGTTAATGACCTTCATGTTTGCAGTTTAAAAACAACTGTGATATTTCTAAGTCAGAATATTCACTTGAACTGTAAGATTGCTAATTATTAATTCAGTCTATTTAAAATAAATGACAGAAAGAATATAGTACAGAGTAAAAAGTTCCTTTATCCTGAAGCTCTGGAATTAATAGTGCGGACTCTCAAAATATTACAACAATAACTCCTTGAAAAATATACATTAACAGCTGATCTCTCTATGAATAAATGAAGAGTTCGCGGGAAAAACGATGGATGTCACATTTCTGTTAAGGATTAGATAATGATCTAATTGAGTCTATAACTACAAGATGTAGCGCTGTTTCTGTAGAAAATAAAGGAAAGGATTACTGTATTCGTGGTGATAATTCTCCTTTTTACCATTTTGCATAAGAACAACATTAAATTTCGTAGTGATCCATTGAATTAGATAATGACATCAACCTTAAGAAAACTGTGACATTCATCGTTTTTCCCGCGAACTCTTCAGTGCAAACTTCAGGGAAACAAAAAGTACCCATTACCTAGCCTAGACCGCTTAGATTCAATGTCCATAAAACTTGTAAAATATTTTCCTTTTGAAAATAAAACATTCGAATATTTAAATTTAGAGCTTCTATGTCTTACAGCCTGCACTAATAATAAACAAATATTTCCGAAAAAAACTTTTCGTTGGAATTCCCAGTTTGCCTGGAATGGCTGTGTGATATTCATAGCTTGTAGCTGCGTTTTCTACCATGTCAAAAATATACAGCTTTGAGGAGTTTGCCTTGAAATGGAAGGGAGACAAGCTTAACTTTACTGTATATGTTATCCCATAATGACATAATCTAAATTTCACTGAAGATCTATGTCCGAGGCGGGATTGAAATGACGACCGGTTCTGTGGAAGATGCCGTACACCGCGAAGGCTATGGAAGCTAAGTGAAGGATTGCCTTTAGCTGTCCTAATAATCGGCCGAGGATCACTGCTACGGTTAGCAGGGAACACGCCGGCCGTCTCGCGGCACAACTTTTATCTCCCAATTTTCGCTGGAGTGAGTGATTAAAGTTTAACCCTTTCCGTGACGCAGACAAGTGGAAGGTCTCTCCATCATGAAAGTTTAAGCAGGCGTCGTGGACGGGGTGCAAGTGGACGGAATCTTATTATCGATCAGCCCAATCGCCCACTATCACGACACTCGCGTTTAGAAGGCTGTGGCGTCCAGAACCCACCGCAGTTCAATTGCCAGACAGATTCTGTGTGTTTGTGGGAGATTAAGCGGTTGCTCTGAAGGAGACTTTCAAGAGAAAGTATTGTAATGTTTCAAGAAGGTCTAGTTCGAGAATTTCCGCAGAAATACACGTTGTCAGCATCTCTGATATCCAAGAAGTTATTTTGGCATGCTGTTCGCCTCTGTGCTTGTTTGTAGGCCTATATAGGGATTTCTTCTAAACCAGGCCTGCACAAGGTTTGCGCTCTCCGAGCCGGCTCACAGCTCATGAGCGGAATGCAGATATTAGCTGCGCTCAGTACTGGGTGTTCAGTTCAAAGTGTGTCATGGCTCGCTGTATGCCGTCATGTGGCTAGCCGATGAGCCTAGAGAATTCAATATTCCTACACTTCCGCAAAGGTGTATTACCTAAATACGAGAGAAGTTGCCTAGCAAGTAAGGCGTTCATTCTGAAGAGTACGTACCGATACGTACGGTAACGCCGGTAGTGGCAGGAATGTGAACTGTTTGGAAATACGTACTGTCGGGATATGGGGAGAGGGTTAAGACGATTACTTACGTATTTGTTGACATTAACTTCGACGGTCAACATGGACACGGAGTATTTGATTTGTGTTGTGGAATGTTACCGTACGCAACCGATGATAACAAATACCCCGCGTACGACTTGCCGGCGCAAAACACAGTTCGAAAGAGGTTATGGTAGCACGCAGACCGTACAGACCGCCATCTGTTGCTACGACGTTCAAGTTATACCGTACACGTTCTCAAGTTCAGATTGAAGAACGCCTTAAATAATAGGCAACTTCTCTGACATATAAGCTGAAACTCGCTTCAAATCGGTGACTCAACAACAGTGACGTCATGACACACTTTGAAATGAACACCCAGTATAAGAGTGGACTGGAAGAAGAGGTGATCTCGTACAAAATATACACAAAAGGAAGTACTATTACGAGTGTTCATGGAATGAATTCCCGTTCAGTGTTTGCAGAACCATCTTGGACTATTATTAATTAATAAAGAAATATTTATTTTACAGAAATATTTATTTTACAGAAATAGTAGAAATTCTATAGCTACTTAAATGTGCAATATCATTTTGTTATATTTTTATATATCAGTACATCAAAACGAGATTTTATGCTGTTGGCAGCTGAAAGGAACAGTAGCCTACTGATCGTAATGAAACATCAGTTGCAGATGTTTGATGTCTGCCTTTATTAAAGTTGATTATAGAAAACAGTTGCTCACAAATATAAATGTTGAGCCAAACATAGCAATCATTTTCACAGCCAGCCTGTGTAGTCGTGGATATTATTGCTTATGTTTAGTCTTGTAAAACTCAACCAGGCTTGTAGTATTATTCAAACGATCTTTAGCCCTTAGGTCACATTGAAGATCAATAAGTTCGAGCTGTAAATCGTTAAATGTTACTTTCCGTCTTTTAGATTCCTCCATACTGTACTGTAGCAGTAGGTAAGCAACGTGAAACAGTTACTGAGAACAGGCCTACACACTGCAACTCCACTAGATAACTGAGTGGTCGTTTTCCTCTCTTATACCTATAGCAAGTCTATGTCATTCTGACGTAACTTCCTCTCCGTTTCGGTGAGCGGTAAACACCGCTCTCCCGCTCCCAAGGAGCGCGCGCGCTCGTTGAGCGCTGTTTGTGCAGGCCTGTTCTAAACTATGCGACGGATTTTGTTTATATTTAGTAATTACCAGTTGATTTACCCGGAAATGATGTACGCCTGTCGCCTGTACAATATAATACAATATTTAATCGCATTATTTGCCCCCCCCCACTTTTTTCTCGGAGGCGAAATATCGAAGGGGAAAATTACGGGATGAGTGTAAAATATTGGGAATAAGCAGGTCGTAAATAAATTCAAACAATGTTGCACTAATCAAATTAATATTTAACACAAAGGGCCGATTTCACCAACGTGTTACTAATCCACAGTTAACTAACTGTAATGAACTTCATCAGCAACAGCATCATGGATTAAGCCTTTATGGCGCGTTCCGGTCTCATTTTTTTTAACACTGTTGAGCCCATCTTTTCTTCGGTCTACCAACATTTCTTCTCCCTATTGGGTTATAGTTCATCATCAGTTTTGGTATGCGGTTTGCTTCCATTCTTTGTATATGTTGTTTCCAATCGTTTATATATCTTATTCTGTCTATTAATTAAAAATGTTTAGTTACCCCTTATATCTTCACTTCTTTTGCTATCCAATAAGGTGTAACTCGCAACAAATCTCAGAAATTTCATCTCTGCTGCTTCTATTCTTATTTCTTAGTCAGGATCCAAAATTCAGACCCATAAAGCAACATTGGCACTGCCATTACTTTATAAAATTTAACTTCAATACTGAAATTAAATCGTATTTAATTCCTTTGCACGCATTTAAAATAGAGTCAATTAAATTAATTCCTGTCCACACCTGTGGAGTAACGGTTAGCGCGTCTAGCCGCGAAACCAGGTGGCCCGGGTTCGATTCCTGGTCGGGGCAAGTTACCTGGTTGAGGTTTTTTTCCGGTGTTTTCCCTCAACCCAATATGAGCAAATGCTGGGTAACTTTCGGTGTTGGATCCAGGACTCATTTCACCGGCATTATCATGGCATCTTTACCTTTGTTGGTTGGTATATTTTATATTTATAAAATTCACCTCATTCAGACGCTAAATAACCTAAGATGTTGATAAAGCGTCGTAAAATAACCTACTAAAAATAAAAATTAATTCCTAATTAAGTCATCACGGCCTTCGGAATCATTGTAAAATAGTAATTCCGAAGGCCGTGTTCCTTGTTAATGTAAGCAGTGACCTTTATAATGAGTTCATTTGTTATATTACGACTATAAAATATCATAAACAAAAGAGGTGCTAACCTCAGGACACAAAAATCATCGAAAACAAAAAGACGAACTTGCAAAATTTAGAAGAAAAGACGAAAGGTTGGAAATAAGTAGAAATAGATTTCAATGCAAGAAAACCTCATCCCAATGTCTTCAGCAATATTGATGACAGAACGGGATAATATGAAAATAGATGCAAGGAAATATCATGCAACAAGCGAAATGGAAAAACTTCATGGATTTGCGCTATTCCAAAGCCTTCAAATGTGATATGAGGCCGGTACATGATAAATATCTTATTCACATTACTTTAGTTTCCGTATTTTAGGCAACAGAAGGTTGATTAAACGTTTCTTCAATAAATGTGTAATTTAATGAATAATATTATGAAGTACTTAACTATTATAGTATAACCCCGATTATCCGTCACCCGATTAACCGATCGACTGATTATCCGACTGCCTTTCTCTCGCTCTTTTTTTTTTTCCTTTGTTGCGGAAAAAAATGTAGTATTATACTTTACATTATTACCTAATTTTTCTAGAGTGTATTATTACAAGGCTTTGCCCTTACATAGTACTACTGCCGGCAATAGGAACAGTTACTTCAAGTTGCCTTTTCCCCAACTTGTAAAATAGTCAATACCTATCTGTTTTCAAAGAAATGCTCCAAAGAACTTCCGCACAATTTATAGCAAACCCGTGCAGGATTCAGTTCTTGTCCTACTGTTCTAGTGCCCGTACTTTATATCTTCTATGCAAAATATCTTCCATGGGTGTCGAAAAAGTATCGAAATAAAAATGCAAATAATTTAGAGTTTCGGGAATAGAGAAACCGCTGCTCATTTCGCATCAGAATACGAGATTGGCGTTAAAACTGTGCGCTATTTAAAGAAAACAAGGATAAAGTGTATAAAGTATGTAAATCTACAACAGGAGACCTCTACTACTGGGTGTTCATTTAAAAGTGTGTCATGACGTCACTGTTGTTGGGTCACCGATTTGAAGCGAGTTTCAGTTTATATGTTAGAGAAGTTGCCTATTATTTAAGGCGTTCTTCAATCTGAACTTGAGAATGTGTACGGTATAACTTGAACGTCGTAGCAACAGATGGCGGTCTGTACGGTCTGTGTGCTACCATAACCTCTTTCGAACTGTGTTTTGCGCCGGCAAGTCGTACGCAGGGTATTTGTTATCATCGGTTGCGTATGGTAACATTCCACAACACAAATCAAATGCTCCGCGTCCATGTTGACCGTCGAAGTTAATGTCAACAAATACGTAAGTAATCGTCTTAACCCTCTCCCCATATCTCGACAGTACGTATTTCCAAACAGTTCACATTCCTGCCACTACCGGCGTTACCGTACGTATCGGCACGTACTCTTCAGAATGAACGCCGTACTTGCTAGCCAACTTCTCTGCCTCTTAGATTATACACCTGAGCTGCGGAAGTGTAGGAAGATTGAATTCTCTAGGCTCATCAGCTAGCCACATGACGGCATGCAGCGAGCTAAGACACATTTTGAACTGAACACCCAGTATTCCTATCTTTTCGCAAACAAACATCACAAGGAATTTCCTTGTCCCTTATAAACCCACCATTGACAACCAGAATTAAATTAGTAACTTCTGGCCCACTAATGGAGATGCACAAAGGCGGGAGTGCCGCAGGGCTCCGTATTAGGACCACTACTTTTCTCTATCTACATTAATGACGTATCAAAGAACTTACAGTATTGCCGATATCACCTCTATGCCGACGACCTACAACTTTACATACATTCCAGACCCAATACGATCAATGAATCGATTGACAAGTTAAATTGTGACCTAGCCACTGTCTCCACTTGGGCGGCCAATTTCGGACTCGCACTTAATCCAAGTAAGACTCAAGCCATAATTATTGGACATAAGCGTTTAGTTAACTCCCTTAATAACAGTAATCTTTCAGTTGTTACCCTTAACAACACGCTAATCCCTTATTCATCTGTCGTAAAAATCTTGGCTTCTTTTTTTGATAATAATCTAAGTTGGAATTTTCAAGTTAAAGAAACGATAAAAAAATCTGTTCCTCCATTCACTGTTTGAGTCGCTTGAGAAACTTCTTGCCCCAGCAACTAAAACTTACCCTAGTGCAAACCCTAGTAACGCCGCACTTCGATTATTGTGACGTTTTGTTAAGTGACCTAAGTTCTGAATTGTCAGTCAAGTTACAGCGAGCTCAGAATATGTGCGTCAGATACGTGTGCAACATCCGACGGTATGATCACATATCACCATCCTTCGCAAGTCTCTCGTGGCTCCGACTTAAAGAACGTAGAACTTTACACTCTTTGTCTTTACTCTTTCGAATTCTGCACACTTCAACACCAAATTACCTTTCGTCTCGTTTCTCTTATCTATACTCTAACCACGACGTAAATACCAGATCACTTATCTGTGGCACGCTAAGTATACCTCTTCATAGAACATCTTGTTATTCATCATCTTTTACAATATCCACCTCGCGTCAATGGAATTCCTTGTCACAAAGTATTAGGGGCTGCAAGACAATAAACACCTTTAAGAACAGCTTAAAAGATAACCTTATTAGCATTTCACTCCAATCATACTGATTTAAACTATCACTGACTACATTGTTACTTTTTTCTTTAGACATCATCCTGATTGTGCTGTATTTTAATTGTCTCGTAATAATCTCTTTCTATTACCTAATATTATTTGAAATATATTAACATTCTATGTATTTTAGTTTAATTCTGCTACACAGTTTATTTCAGTGTTTAATTAATAGTTCATAGTATTTTGTTTTTTTAATTTGTAAATAACTTTTGTATACATGTAACTCTCATCTAAATCAAATTGTTGGATTCTTTGTAAGTTCATGCATATGTATATACACTTTTTGCTGGTTGAGTGGAAGAGAAGGCCTTACGGCCTTAACTCTGCCAGCTAAAATAAATCATTATTATTATTATTATCTAGCATGTTAAACTCAACATTATGGAAGAAATTATAAAACTGTAATATGCACTTAATTTATTAAAGTATTTTATGGTATGGATTATCCGATTTTTTCGATTAATCGTCCAGTCAACCGTCTTCATTACCACGGATAATAGAGGTTCTACTGTAGTTGGAAATTCTAAATTACCTTCTTTACTATTCATAATATACAATACTTAAACCGCATTTTCAAATCTTTCTAGTTCATTGTATTAAAATAATTTTCTCTTTCCGAAATTATTCTCCCCCACCTTGGTAAGAAATCATCATTTTTAAATATCAAGTCCATCATTGTTCTCGCCGTGATGAAAATTATTATTATTTTTTTTCTCGCTGTTATTTATACTCGCTTTAACATCTTTGGTCATATCGCGAGTTGATCTTCTGGGTGAAATCCTAAGGCCTGTGTATTGTTGTTGAGACTGGTTCTATTGTTGTGAACTAGATGGCGACTGTATATGTATTACTGGTTTGTTATGAATATGATTTCGGTGATGAATGAGGCCGGTGATATTCAGGGATGTTGTGGCCCGAATTTTTTGGTATTTGCCTTATGGTTGAGGGAAACCCCTGAAAAAACCTTAACCAGGAAATTCAACCCGACCGGGAATCGAACCCGGGCCCTCTGCGTAAGAGAACAGCATGCTGACCCCCTACACCACAGAGGTGGTCGATGAAAATTTTTGTCGTTAATGCAGGATTAATTATTTAATAGACCAAATATTAAGCAATTACTGTAGATAAAATTCTTATGAAAATATTATTAAATATGACAATTTTTGGCGTTAATTGCATTGTACGCATCGTGCATCTTTAAAATCCTTCTTCCCAGACTGTTAGAAGGAATGCTTCAGAGTAAGGAGCTTCATGTTTTGCCGACTTCATGCCAGGAAGTTTCAGTTTGCTAGATTTCCACTGAGAATTACTACAGATGGAGTTAGTTATTGACTGCAGTCTTAAAAATAATGTCTAGACATGACTGTGATATCGGTTTAAGTAAGGAATGAAATGAAGTGAACAAATGAAAAACTCGGATAAAATATTAAATAATGCAGACTAGAGTTCTTCAAAAATAATAAAAGAGGACTGAGATTATTCTTCTCGGTGTTTTTTTTTTTCTTTTCCAGTCGGGGCTAAGGCTGCAATGTAATATATTCTATATCAGTAGGATTGCAATGCGGTGAATGCTATCGCCAATTTAATACTCTGGTAATGTTGTCAAGAGAAAGAGATAGAGTGAAGGAAAGAAAAAGAGAGAGAGAGAAACTAAAATAAAAAGAGTGGTCGATGAGTTTAGAACCCATATGCCACTTCCTACTACGTGCACGCCATTCTAACCAACTAGACGTCAAGTTGAAGTTCTTACTATTGTCGACAGAAAATATTACAATATTACAATTAAGACAAAGGCTTTCGAACTTGCTCAATTTATTGAATTCTTAGATTTTCAACTAATTTGGACAGCACGCAAAGGTCAAACTACGGGTAATAAGAGAAGTGGTTACGTTCTAAAATAACTGAAGTATTTATACAGGGTGATCCATAAGTAATGCCATTAATATTTCAGGAGGTTATTCTTTGAGATATTTCAAGCAATAAAGTGTAATACAATTTTGCTCGTCCTTGCTTCCTTTTCCAGAAAATAATTGTTTTATATAAAACATTTCATAGTATTTTTTTTTTTTTTGGAAAGCCATTGATTTAATTCCCAATATATTCAGCCAGTTTAAGAGAACAGTGGGTTATGATAATAAAATATTGAAAGAATTTTAGTTTTGTCCTTCAAATGTGCAGAAATTTCGTTAAAGTGTGTAAACATAACATGTTTCCGTATAAAATGTCTTTAAGTTGGAATGCTTTACGTACACAGAAAATCTTTAGCATCTTTGTCCAATTCAGAGACGTTGGAAACGTGTGTTTTTTGTTTCGAAAATATTTTAATTATTATACGAAAATTCATGCATAATTATTATTAGTGTTCCAGGATTTTCTGTATAATTCAATAATTGCTTAGAAAATAACGTATACTAGCTGACCGACGAAAGATCTGTTTTCCTGTATTAGTGTTCGTGAAAAATGTCATCATTTTTGAAGCATTACAATATTTCCTGTATCATACAGTCAGTAATAGAGAAATCTACACAAGCGGACAGACAGCCCTTCCTACTTGTTTGATATAATTTTCATGAGATATATTTCCTCGTCATTACACTAATTTATCTGTGATAATTTAGATAAAAATATTATACAAACGACATGTAGGCCTATTTATTTAGTTGCTAGTTGGTTATATGTTTAGTTATTTAATTATTTACTTAGTTATTCAGTGGTTCATTTATTCATTCTTTCATTTATATATATATATATATATATATATATATATACTTATTTATTAATTATTTATTTAGTTGGTTAGTTGGTTATACATTTAGTTATTTAATTTATTTACTTAGTTATTCAGTGGCTCATTTATTCATTCTTTCATTTATATATGTACTTATTTATTTATTTATTTATTATTTATTTAGTTATAAATTTAGTTATTTAATTATTTACTTAGTTATTTAGTGGCTCATTTATTCATTCTTCCATATATATATATATATATATATATATATATATATATATATATATACTTATTTATTTATTTATTATTTATTTAGTTGGTTATAAATTTAGTTATTTAATTATTTACTTAGTCATTCAGTGGTTCATTTATTCATTCTTTCATTTATATATATATATATATATATTTATTCATTTCTTTATTTATTTGTTTATTTATTTAGTTGGTTAGTTGGTTATACATTTACAGTCTTACTAATAAACCGTGTATAGTTTTTATACGAGACTTATGCAGAGTTGAGATAGAAAACTTTACTAATAAAGCATGCATAAGCGATGGATGTATAAACAGTCTGTAACTATACAATGGGAATTGCTTTGCAGTAGTTATATACACGAAACCCCTTGTTTAAGCGTTTTATGTAGAGAAAAAATGGCCGCCCCTCTAACAGCTGTTCGTATCGACTGTCATTTTATGATGATGATTGCCTTGTAACCATAGAAGAACATATCAAAGAGCACAAAATAATATAGCTGTAGCTTGTACTCTTTGACCAAAATATACTGTGGTCATCGATTAGAGCCAGTTGTACTATCGATACTTAACACGCCACACTAGAGCGCTCTACCGGATGCAATAGAGAATCTCAGATATTCTATTACCTTTCGTAACGAAGTAATGACGAAACTATGACATAGATATGTAACATACTGTTATACACGACGTATGTAGTGACTATTAGTAAGGAATTTACACACGACGTATAAACGAGCTACTCATTGTATAAGTATAAGAGAGTTAAACGTCTGTATATAGAGTTTTATTAGTAAGGCCGTTAGTTATTTAATTATTTACTTAGTCATTCAGTGATTCATTTATTCATTCTTTCATATATATGTTTATTTATTTATTATTTATTTTATTTATTTTATTATTTATTTATTTCATTTATTTAATTATTTATTTCTTTGTTTGTTTGTTTATAAATTTGTTTGTTTATTTATTTATTTATTTATTTATTTTACTGGTTGAAACTCGCCTGGGGGATGAAAGTTGAATTTTGGCGCATATAATCTCTGCATATTGAAATGAGTAAAATATTACTAACTGTGTATAGAATAGTAATTCAGGAGGTAGACAGAGAAACGGACGGGATTTCTGTAAAATGTAGGTCCATTGCCATAAAGATACGTTAGTGATAATGTGGAGATAAAGAATTAAACAGGAGAGAAACTGAGAAATACTGCATCGCCTGTCGCCTACAGCCATTTAATAGATTGGGTTGCGCTTCTGAACCCCATTTAAAGGGAGGTCACGAAGAATGTCCGTCCTAAGTTGGGGCACGCTCCACACTTTGTAAACCGCCGCTTTAAGGGATGGAGGCAATTTTCTTAATGACACGTTTCTGGGCAATTGATTGAATGCAGAGATTGAGTTTCTCGGTGTCCGCTATCCGCAGCTCTGACTTCCCCTCCTGCTTTGATTTCTTTTTATGGGTTTTATTAAGGGAGCCCAGACGTATCAATCTCCATTACCAGCCACTTGCAGATGGGGAGGGGACATACTTAAGTACTGGGAACGAAAACTTCTACTGTCTCGATATTCGATTAAAGTCAGGATTTTTATGAGAGATCGGTTACTCATATAAGAGACTTGGATGTAAGCAGTACGTCTTTACTCGCACCAATTATGGGCAACCGTTCCGGAATAGAAACAAAAAACTGCAGAATAATTTCAAATGCTTCTATTAGCTCCTCTTCACTACGTCGTAATGTCCATGTTTCTGACCCATACAATGCCACACTCCACACAAAGCACTTCACTAGTCTCTTCCTTAGTTCTCTCTCCAGAGGTCCGCAGAAGATGCTCCATTTTCTATTAAAAGCTTCCTTTGCTATTGCTATTCTCCTTTTGACTTCTTGGCAGCAGCTCATGTTACTGCTTATAATAAACCCCAAGTATTTGAAGCTGTCCACTTGCTGTACTGCCTCATTTAGAATTCCCAAGTTTACCTTCTTCACTTTTCTTCCTATGACTATGGTCTTTGTCTTGTTGGCATTTATCTTCATTCCATACTGCTCACAGCTGTCATTTAGCTGCAGTAGCACATCCCTTAGTATCATCTCCTCTTCTGCTAGCAGTGCTATATTATCAGCAAATGTTATACAGTTTATTCTTCTTCCTCCTACTATCACTCCTCCCATGTTCTGCAAACAGTTCTTGACTAAATCCTCCAAGTAGATGTTGAACAAGATTCCTCTCCCTATTTCTCTTCCTTCTGACATTTCTTCTCCTATCTTGACTTTGACTCGTTTCATATAAAGGTTGCTGAACAGCCTTCACTCTTTCCAATCCACGCCAATTTTCTTTAAATTTCCCATCAGTTTATTCCAATCCACTCTGTCAAACGCCTTTTCTAAATCCACAAATACTATATACACTTCTTTATTCTACTCTAGGTATCTTTCGCCGATTGTTCGTTGCAGTCCAATTGCATCTCTCGTGGCTTTGCCCTTCCTGAAGACATCTGATGATTATTATGATTATTAAAATCTGGTTAATTTTTTTTTTTTTTAATTTTAATGTCCTATTTTCAGAAATTTAAGGTCATTTTATAGGTCATTTTTGTGTGATTTTTAGGTCATCAATTTCCGAGCCCTAGTTATTAATATATATTTTTTCAAACGCATTTTTTATGCGTGTATTAGCTTTTTTAAATTTTATTCGTGAAATAATCCTAATAAGTTTCACTGCACGATCTAGACAAATCTCGGTAGCGCAGTTGGTATAGCGCTGGCTTTCTATGCTCAAGGTTTCGGATTCGATCCCGGCCGAGGTCGATGGCATTTAAGTGTGCTTAAATGTGATAGGCTCATGTCAGTAGATTTACTGGCATGTAAAAGAACTCCTGCGGGACAAAAATTCCGGTACATCCGGTGACGCTGATATAACATCTGCAGTTGCGAGCGTCTTTAAATAAACCATAATTTTCTAGATAAATTCAGAGCGTATCGTGATGTTACTTAAGATAATATACATGTACGATACACTTGGAGTAAACCATAGTGAAAAATTTGTTGTGAGCTGGACTAATTTCGAAATGTCGCCTCGTATGAAGAGAATAGTAATATACGTTACAAGAGCGGTATGTTGACGTTTTCATGGTCGAGGAAAAGATTGATAAAGCGAAACGTAGTTGAGCCTTTTTTAATTTCCGTGAACATGAAAACAAACATAACGCTCGTGTATCGTACATTATTTTGTGCGAAGATCGTTTGTTACATACCTGAAAGACGAATTTCTAATTAGTTGCAATGAAATCTCCATGTTGGTTTCTGTTTAATGACGGCAACTTCGGAAAACCAAAATATCTTTCTTCAACATTGTTGCTATAAAATGTTTTCTATGTTTACTATACTCCAGCAGGCCGTGATATACGTCTGTCATTTTTTCCCCCAGTCTATAAATGCGAACTTAAAACAAACGGTAAGGTTATGTAATGATTTATTTTTCATTTTAATATTTTAACAATATTATTTATGTAACATATTGCAGTAATAACATCGGCATCTGGAATCTTTTGATTTTTTCACGGCTTCCTTAATGTTACTTGTATCAGGAATGCAATAAGTTTCGTGGAGTAGTAGAGTTTACTTAATTTTTGCAAATATTTAAAAACAATAATTAACATTGCAGTTTAGGTGAAATTGCAGTGATAAGTTTCCAATTTATAATTATTACTATGTTAAACGTCTCTAAAAATAATATGTTAAAGCCTAAAGCAGTAAAATGAATGTCGCGCTTAAGCGGTAAGAAGAGGGAAATTGTTATGTGTGTTACGTTGGGAATACTGAATGTGGTATTTCACACTTACCGCATATTGGTTCTGTGCGGGAACCAAGAAAATACGCACGATCTCGCACAAAATATATTGCTGTCCTACATTAATTACTTCTCTTGTCACAGATCTATACTCTGCATTTGTAAACCGAAACAAAAATAAAACATTCAAACTAACGCAACTGTACCTTCATTCCCGAAAGTGGATGACGCATTTTTTTTTCGTTAGGTGGGGGAACATGGCAAACCTTTTGCGTCTTTTTGTATTCCAGTATCTTCAGTATACATACTCCTCGTACACTGCAGCCCAGCATGGGTTTCATTTTTCATTCAGACGTCCAGGACGTGACTTCTCCTTGTTAGATTATCCGGACTTCTTCACCACCTCGACTCCAGTCTACACGGAGTTTTGTTCAAATGTATCGGGGCGATGTCTATGATTGGACTCCCTGGAGTCGAGTCTGAAAGTTATTGGAAAGATCTGTATGGAAATTGAGATATTGATTTCAAACTTATCAAGCGAGCTCAACCGAAGCCGTCACGCATGCGCAGTCACGCACACGGCAACGGAAATAAAGCGAGTTGACCGCGTTAAAATTATAGCACGAAAATTCCAGTTTAATTAGCATTTCAGAAGCAACTCTGACTTGAATGGCGTGCGGAATGCTTGCTGCGGACATTCGACCAGTGAGATGCGAGGTGTTCAAGAACAGCTGATTGCATTTCTGTGCATGCGCAGTTTACGAACTACAGCATTGATACTCTATAAAGTAGTTGGGTTGTCCTTACACTACAATCTTCATTTGACGATATTATGTTTGATTCAGCAGTTCAAACATTTAGGGCCATATTCATAGACATTTTTAGCGCGGGCTTCCGATGGATGATCAGCGAACTAACGTTTTTCGTATTCATAAACCAGTGTTGGCGGTATGGTATGATATGAATCCTGTACAAGTAATCAGTCGATAGCCGGGGCTAGTTTAGCACGCTCGTAGCGCGGGCTAGCGAAATGTCTATGCCAGTGATCGCCAAAAGCTGTGTCGCGACACATGCCCCTGCCTCCACTCAAGCGTAACCATGGCATCATACCCCCACCCTCTGTTTACAGCCATCACTTCGATATGAGTAAAGACATTTATCAGCAGCGGACGTACGCATGTAATGTTACAAATGTGTAGGATAATATGTTTCGATGTCTTTTCGAAAACAGATAGTAAGTAAAAACGTAATTTTAAGAAGCATGGGAGAAAAAATATTTATTTTGTGCAGATGGCAAAAATATGAGATACTTAATTTGTTGTAAAATTTTAAATGAAGTATAAAAGAACAATGTACGTTGTTATTATTCTTCTTGTTATGAAGACTACCACGCCCTTACCTGTAACTTTAATAATAAACGAACAATAAAAAGTAACAGCTTCTATGTCTTAATCGGGGTAAAATACTCCCACGTTTTTTCGACGTAATTTGAATATTTAATTAATTAATAAACAATAAAATGTATCGGCTTCTATGTCTTAATCGGAGTAAAATACATCAACGCTTTTTTTAAGTATGTAGTGTAATTTACAACTTCGTGACCAGTCTGGTACGCTTTTCTAATTTCAAATATCTAATGATGTGAAATACACGTTCTTTTTATGACAAATAAGAAAATAAATTGATTTTATTTTATTAATAATACAAAATTAATGAATAGGATGATAAAAAATAATATGGAAAAAAGTGTGTATAGTTAATAAGTAGAAGAATATTATATTGCTTTTGTTTTTTGGTCACAGTCCGTCTCTGCACTGTTATTCTCTGCATTACCTGAGGAGATATCCACTCCACCCCTCTCCCTGCGTTAGTGGTATGCGGGTTGCATTTCTATTACGTCACAATTTCGTGGTGTTTGGCAACCACTGGTCTATGCATAGCACCCTTAACGTCTTGCATTAATCTAAGTAATATTTTGTAAAAAAAAATAATCAGCTTATCTGCCTGCTTGAACCTGCAGTAAAATTCTGTGCCCGGTAGGAAAAAGGTCTTAAGTAAAAATTTTATACTTTTCAGGAGAGCAGTAGAAAGATTGAAATTGGTGTCAATTATAGAGTTCTTTTAATTGAGAGTTTTTCCTGGATATTATTTGTTTATGTTTCTTCTAAAATAGGTAATGTTGCTCATTTAACAATTTTCTTGATTATTTCCAAAAATAGCCGCACTTAAGGGGACACTCAACTATATTTTGGAACTTTTTTCTATTTGACCAATCTTTTTCAAATTTGGAGAAAAAGTTTAATATACACATGGAAAGTAACATGCAAAATCTCAGCTCATTAGATCCAATACTTTTCAAAATAAAAAAAAATATTTCAATTTTTAATCAATCATTAATTGAAATATCACTTGTAATTATCATTTTTTATTTTTTGGCTTTGTGCATTTGACTGTGACTTCTCAATGAATAGAGGAAGAATTCTGCGTATTGATTTAGTTCTGTCACGTAAATTAGTGTAGAAATTTAATTTTTCATTTCTATGTCACTTTTTCTGCAATTTTTAAGTTGAGTGTCCCCTTAAGCCCTTTTAAGACTACACTCAAACTGAGAAGAAGGGACTATTTAAACATAAGACCTTTTTCATGTCAAAATAAATAGGAAATGCAAATTATTAGGAATGAAAAATATGTCTTAAACAATTACAGGACTGTTTACCCTGGTGCTTAAAGTTTTAAAAGGAAAGGGCATCAGTGTGTGATAAAATGGCTAAAATACAAGTTAGACCTTTTTAATAGTGAAGCGTGGAAAGTGAACATATGTTTGTAAGGAATAAAGTATTAAATATTCTTAAGTCCTTTATTCTGTGTGTGCTCGATTCAAAAGTAGGCTACTTAGGACATTTGGTAACGCTCTATAAATACAGTCAGGAGTGTTTTTGACTTTAACCGTTTTACCAGATTATAGATAATTCTTTCCGCTTTCAGAATATATAAAAATCTCATTTTCACAAAAAATTGACTAAAGACATTTTTCCTCCAGGCCACAGAATTATACATGCATGTATATGTATAAGGGTTGGCACAGAGTCCCGTTGCCTCCTATAAATACCTCAAATATGCTTACTGGGTCATTCCATGCAAAAAAGTATGTTTTTGAACCCTGATGTCTCAAAAGTTAAAAATATTGTAGTAGGTTATTTTGTATGTTCTAAATATGAATTTCACGCATTATTTTTTATATTCTTCAGGCAGGAATCAGTATTTAAAATATTTGTTTACTAATGAACGGCATCATTCACTGAAGTTTTCTTACTATGTTAAAGAAGATGCAAAAGTGGTTTCAATGCACTTCGAAATGGAAGAGCCTAGTTTGTAAATGCCCTCAAAATGAAATAAAAATAAAATTAATATTTTGGCGACATTTTCCAATGAAGTGCTTCTCTGTTTTCATGTTGCGCTTATACACTTCGCTTCTTAGCCAACCTCACGAACCTCGATGGCCAAGAAATGACACCACCGCGACCGATCCAAGGCCCGGGATAGGTTTAATTTAGGCACTGGTTGATTTGATTGTGCCTGCATCAATGTGAGTAATTATGTGGAAGAATAAGGAGACTTTTCAAATAACTGTTTCTCGGAAACTATTGAGAATAAGATATATATAGGCTAAATATGTATAATGTTTTCTTTTAGAATCGACCATACTATCATCTCTCAACGTATGGCATCATCATCATCATCATCATCATCATCCCTCCGGAATCACTCTGTTTAGGGCGCACTATGAGCTAATGTAAACCTGACTTCATGGATGCGTTCCTCGGCTAAGGCGCTTGTCTGCCGATCCGGAGTTGCGTTCGGTCGCGGGTTCGATTCCCGCTTGGGCTGATTACCTGGTTGGGTTTTTTCCGAGGTTTTCCCCAACCGTAAGGCAAATGTCAAATAATCTATGTCGAATCCTCGGCCTCATCTCTCCAAATACCATCTCGCGATCACCAATTCCATCGACGCTAAATAACGTCGTAGTTGATACAGCGTCGTTAAATAACCAAGTAAAAAAATGGATGTGTATCGACTCGGGTCCTTGAAAACCCAAGTCAAGTCATATATGGGTAGTTGTATGAATTGATATTATTTGATCTGTCATACTTTGCTTCCTAGACGGCATTTTACGGACACTCTGTATATGCATATGGACGTGTACCTATTCAACGTGTAACAGAATAACTATTCCTAATTTTCTGATGTGATAGAGGACATGAAATTAAACTTTTTTCTTCATAAAGTAATGTCCACAAATGCTTGTTTTCAAGTGATAGTGGTATGAAGGAAAAAATGAAAGAATCTCGACTTGGCAAGTTACTTTATTTACTTTCTGTGATTACACAGTAACTTTTTATCTAATAGTAGATATTAAGATAATAGTATTGACAAACTGTAGGAACTGTTCAAAATTGCTACCGCCAGTATAACGCCTGTGATTGAACGACGAATTCTTCGAAATATCTGTGGTCGGTTACGAAGGTCGTCAAAAGCAAGAATAATTCTAGCAACTAATTCTTCTGCTGTGTCGATGGGTGTTTCATAAATAATTGATTTAATGTGATCCCAAACACAAAAATCAACTGGAGTCATATCTGGGCAACGTGCCAGCCATATCTGGGGAACGTGCCGGCCAAGCAACTAGACCTGCTCTCCCTATCCAACGAATCGGAAAATGTACATTTAAATAATTTTGACAATTTAAGCCGAAATGTGCTGTGTTGGAAGATCATGTTTCTCCAAATATTAATCGGATCATCTTAAAGTAGCTCCGGAAGCATTTCCGCAGGAAAAATACCATAAACATGTTCATTCAATCGGACAGACATAAGATATGGCCCCACTAGATAGCTAGCAACAAATTCAACCTAAATATTTGCAGAAGAGTTCCATTGATTGCGGAGATTCTCCATAGATTTAAGATTCGTGACGCTCCAAATGTGGCTGTTGTGACATAGAAACAACAAACTAACTTCAATTATTATTTCCATGGTAACGAGAACAGCTGAAACATAAATGTGAGCGATGAGCTCTGTCTTTTATACGAAGCATTTCTGGACACTACTTTGATAAGAAATATATATATATATATATATATATATATATACATACATACATACATACATACATACATACATACATACATACATACATACATACATACATACATACATACATACATACATGTCCTCTAGCACAGCGTTTCTCAAACTTTTTGAAGTGGGGACCACTTTTTTAAGTCAAAACAGTTCCGCGGACCACCTTATTCTTGTTCCCTTCGAAAGCAAATTTATCATTTTTGTGCTATATTTTAATATGTATTTATTTACACTGCAAGTGGGCAAGCACCCGGTGGCAGTGGTATACACAATATAAACAATACACAATGAAATAATAAACAATACACAATAAAATCATAAACAATACGCAATAAAATTTACAATACACAATACAATTATACAATATACAATACAATTGTATACACAATACAATAAGAATACACAATACAATTTAACACAATAATTACAATTAATATCAATGTACTTATATTTCAAAATAGAATTAATTAATTAAAATTAATTAAATTAAGTTAATTTTATATTAGTATTAACTAATTAAGGTAATATTAAGAGATGAAAATTCATTTCTGTTTCTTTAGTAATTCAAAGCTATTAGAGTTTGGATAATCTTTAACTTATTAACTAAAAAAAAAAAAAAATGAGATGAATGAGCCTGCCGATTCTTGCACACTTGTTCTATATTTGGACGTATGGTGGTAAGCTCAAGTCGGAGATCGTCACATACATCGAGTCTATTTCGGTAGCCTACTTTGTTTTTATTAGAGTTAGTGATGAAAACTCTTTCTCACACAGATACGTAGAAACAAGCTGAATTATAATGTCTAAAGCACCATTGTACAGTTCACTATATTCTCTTTTCACTTGTGATGCAGTCCAGAAATTAGCCGTACCTTCTGCTTGGAATTTCATTTAAGTCCGGTCTCGTTCGAGAGTTCAATAAACTGTTCTCTTTCACTCAATGAAAGTTTGTTAGTTTCAATATCGCAATGAAAGTGATCACGAACCCATGAAAATTCGTCATATTTACTAGGAAAATAAGTTTCAAATTGTGACCTCAGAGTTGTATTATTGGTGTACGACGTACAGTACGTGACCATTTCAATGTGCTGACTGAGTGTCGGCAAAACTATTAAGAAAGTCATAAACACATGTAAAGGTTCGGTCCTCTGTTATGAATTCGGGTGGTCCCTGGCTGGGTCACAGGGGCGGCGCCAGATGTGCAGGGAAAAGATGGCGAGAAACACCACGTTCATAGTGCTTTAAATCCCCATTTTGCTGTTGAGAGTAGAGTGGGAAGTCAGTAGACGGATAGAGTAATAAATTTCATAAAATGTCAGTACTGAGAGAAAAAGTGAAAGGCGATTGCCATGTGTCATTTGCAAACTCTGAGATTTTCAGCTATAGAGTGATATACGCAATTCGTTTGAATTATATTTTTTACTAGCCGTACCCGTGCGCTCCGCTGCACCCGTTAGAAATAAATATAAAGTAATTACATAATTAAAATAGGACATTTGATCTAGGGAACATTCGTGTTTGATAGAAGGATAAATCGTTTCATATGTTACTTAATTTAAATTGCATCCAAATAATTAAAATGCGATCATTTTGGTCCAGAGACCACTCATTGGTGCTATGACAATGCCTTTAACATGTTTCTAATTTTTATTAGGCCTACATGCAACCATAGTATAATGAAGATTGACATCATTTAGATTTAATGTGTATATTTTATTTTACTTGTTATAGGTTTCCATTGAATTATGGTAATAACTTAATTTTAACCCTTGTTTTCTACGTATTCAGTAAATGGCGCTTGGCCCACTATGGTTCTGAACCCTTCAAATAACTTAAATTATATTATATAATATTACATTACATATATATTATATTATATTATATTATATTATATTATATTATATTATATTATATTATATTATATCAGAAATTACTGTAATAACATTATAGCATTATGTCCATCTAGAGAAACTACGCTTTCCAATGGTGAAATAATAATTAATTATACAAATCGGTTAATTTAGCTTCGGATATTACTTAATACAAACACGAAACATTCTGTGTAGGTTATCTTTCATAGCTTTCGATTGTTGCTGTCCAAGGCTCCTTGTAGACGAAGTCATTTGTTTTTTAATTCATTACACGGCCTTAGATGGCAGTTATTTTAATTTTAAAACTCATTTATCTCATTAAATATCAGTCCTATCAAAATTTTTCAAGGAATAAAACTTATCGCAAATTAGTTTTAAAGAAACGTTTGTTATGTAACATTTTTCATAAAAATCAATAATAAGCGAGATATTTCGATTTATTTAATTCAGGCCCCCTTATAACTCCCCTTTTAAATAATGTATTTTGAATGCCATATAGTCTAAAATCTAAGTTACAACGAACTTAATTTATATTCCAATTTTCATCGAAATCGGTTCAGCCATTATCGCGTGAAAAGGTAACAAACAAACATACAGACAGACAGACAGACAGACATACAAACAAAAATTTCAAAAAAGCGATTTTCGGTTTCAGGGTGGTTAATTATATATGTTAGGACCAATTATTTTTGGAAAATCGAAAATTGCCAGAAAAATTTCGGTATACAGATTTATTATTAGTATATAGATTCTGCTTTTTTTGAAGAACCACAAGGGCAGACCTCGAGGACCACAGGTGGTCCGTGGACCATAGTTTGAGAAACGCTGCTCTAGTACATCAGGGAATTAGGAATAGTTATTCTGTTACACCCTGTATATGAGTGTTATGTAGTTTTGTAACGAGAAAGTGAATCCCTTGGCCTGAGACGTGGAGTCGGTCGCAGGAGCAGAAGTCGGGGGTGACTACGTACGTATATTATCGATTGGGCAAACCACCCACCCACCTGCGGCCTGGCGGATCTGGAACCAGGTCACAAAAATGTCACCTGTCAGCATTCCAGTCCGTCGTGTTGGCCATTGCTTTATTAACCGGCGTGCAACACCTCGTATCTCTCCTCTGTTTACTGTAGGCTGTGTATAAACTGTCCGCCACAATTCCAAGCTCTTAACCGAGTTTTTTTTTTCTCCCAGTCACACGTTCCCAAATGCTAACTAGTTTGTGGCATCTCTTTCTTTTTAACATATATATATATATATATATATATATATATATATATATATATGTAATTTGAACTGGTAATGGAAATTGCGGGAAAACGGCTGAACGGATTTTAATAAATGACCCTTCATTTTGAAGTTTGCAACCCAAAGTTTTTCAGAAAAATAGTAGTTTTCAGTGAAATGTCAATTTTACTACATCATTTTCCTATTTTCCAAAGTCCATCTGTCGTCAGTTTTGAGAACTAGCTAAACTAGCTAATTGCATTTCAGAATAAAACAAAACACACACTACAGTAAACAATATTACACGAAGGCCATGATCTACAAGAATGCTGACATATTTAGAGCTCAAATTAAATTGGTTATTAAAAACTTAACTTACTAAAAATAATTTACAGGTTTGATTCTGTGGTGCATAATTTTCTGAGTACAGCTGTGTATTGGATATTAAAAACTATAAAACTTAAGGTGGTTTGACATTATCACCATTAGAAATGAAATATTATTGTAGTTAATGCCATGATGTGACTATTTTTCATTAATTATACATATTAATGCTATATTGATGATATGAAAGTAAAACGTTTTGGGGTTATGTAAGTAGATGTAGAGAGTAACTTAAATTAGATTTTGATTTCTATATTTTACTGAGTGGCGACTATATAGTATATGTTACTGAAAGCTATAAAACTTACGTAAGATAATAATATTATTAAAAATCATATATTTTTATAGTTATTAATCAAGTGGGCTTGGGTCTTTTTCATATATTTAATGGCGGTGTGGTGTAGACATTTATATGCGTGGTTCTCTTCAGTATTGTCTCGAGAGAGAGTATCTTTCATTATTATGGAAGCAAATAACTTTCCGAATGTCTGGTATTCTTCATTGAAAATAAATCTGAAAAATGTTTATTTGAACGTCTAATGTACATAGTTTGCAGCATTTGCTGCACAAGCCACTAGTAGGCCTATATATATTTCTTTTAATTTCCTGCCTTCATTTTTTCTTTCTTAATTTCTTCCGAAAAGACTAGCATTTCATTCATTCATGATCTTACCTGTGTATATATACACCTATCTTATCTTAACTTTCTCTCTGTCTCCCTAACCGAATCTAATGTCTGTGTATTGATCCTTCTGTTTCTATTTACCTACATCTTTAGCAGTGGCGTGTGATTGACTGAGGCAAGTGAGGCCAGGCCTCAGCGTTAAATGGCTGTTGTCCACTACATTTCGTCCACTTTTTTTTTGTCCACTGACACATTTTTCCATTTAATGATTCGTCCATTAAGTTTTGTCCACTAATCTTTTAATCCAGTGATCGTCAGCACTTGCTGAAATGTGCAAAGGGTAAGCGGTGCCGTCCCGTGTGCAGATAAGGATTCAGAGGAGGTTCGAAGAAAATAAGAGAGGGGCAAGAAATAGGGACGAATTTAGGAGAAAGAAAATTTGAAGAATGAGTGAAAGGCAAAATATATTATTGAATCTCGGAAGAAAGTACGGAAAGAAATGAAAGAAGGAAGAAATTAAACAGATTAGAAAAATTAAGAGTCAGTGAGAAATATGAAGAAACTAAATATCAGAGAGGAAAAATTGATAAATACAAAAAACGAAGGGAAATGAAAAAGAAAATTCAATGAGTGAGTAAGGGCGGGGAGAGGAAGAATATAAAAATTATAATGAATTGAAAAAATATATATATATATTAATAGGTAAAAAGTAGGAAAAATAATTAAATCACTCAAAGAAGATACAGTAAGAAAGAAGGGAGGAATATATGAAGGGGTCAGAGCCATAGAGGGCCAAGCGCCATACATTAAACACGGAGAAAACAAGGGTTAAAATTAAGTGCTTACCATAATTCAATGAAACATATAACAAATAAGTGTGCACATTAAATAGTACATTATGCAACGAGCCTATAATGATAGTAATTAAGAATCGAGTATGGATATTTATGAAACGAGCGAGTTTCATACGACTTTTTATGCTCGACCATATTTCTAACTTGAAATTACCGGTATTCAGATGTATACATTTTATTTGTATCTGACAAGATCGGAAGTGACCTTGTTCTAGGTCGTGAATTGTGAGATGTGCGCAGACGCGAATGTATTGATTTTTTCCGAGGAACAATAATGTCATTGACCTTGACGTAGTCCCGTTAAACTTGATAATATTATAATATTATAACCTTGATTATTGAATTCGACATTGAAAAACGAGATGACAAATTGAATTTATTTGAATATTATTTACAATTAACGCTAATTATTATAGTAACAGAACATAACCTTCTGCGACAGTATTGGATTTCCAGCCTCCGTGACTTTTCGCTAATTCTCTTTCGATTGCATATCCGAAAATAATCGATACTTGCGGTTTTATAACCGTACAAAGCTGACTTGTCATTGGCTGAACACATGTAAGCTGAGTTATCATTGGCTGAAGACCTGTACTTTAATGAGTAGGTGTACTTTAATGACATGCATTAAAGGACTGCTACCGGGTGTATAATTAGTACATTTCGGCATGGTCGAGCATAAACTAAATTATATGTCAATCTTGATTAAGCTAGGTTATTCACTTAACTTTAACCCTTGCTTTCTCCGTTTTTAATAAATGGTGCTTGGCCCACTATGGCTCTGAACCCTTCATATATGAAAGTATCAAAGAAAGAAAGAGATGAAGGAAGGGAAAGGGAGGAAGATAAAGAGTGCAGGATTGAATTATGTATTTATTTACCCTCTTTTCAACTATATGAGTCTTTCAAAGACAATGCAGTGGAGCAGTGGTACAAAGAGCATGGCGGAGGAAAAATGAAGTATGCCGGTAAAACAAGTCCGTCACAGATTTCACGACTCTCTCTCAGGACATAGTTCAGTTTGTTCACTGACAGACTCTTTCCAGTCCACGCCTGGGGCGTGCTCCCTCGGGCAACGCATGCAGTTGACCACTCTATTCTAGTGCGGAGATTAAGGGAACACGGGATCACATTCTGAAGCCTGTGCTTAGGCGCCATATTCCTTTTCAATTTCCCATCGTACTGCAATTACAATCCCCCCGCTGCTTTATATTGTAACATTTTCAATTTCTGTTCTCCCTTCTCGCTGCGTAGATTTTCTCCCCCGTTTTTGCTCACACCTATTTGTATACACCTTGTTCCAAAAATGGGCTCAGCTTCACTTCAATCAACTGACGATTTTGTACCAAAAGAACATGCTTTCGACGCCCGACACAAAGCAGCAAGAAGTGTCATGTCTGCAACCATACTTCAGAAAGATGACCTTGAGTTCCATGCTAGCTGGCTACACTGACTATATTATCAAGGCTTGTAACTAAAGGGACATCATTTTATTTTTACTTCAATTTTTATTGTACCTGAGTTTTTGAATGTACTTCACTCCCACCCCTTCTACTAATGAAGTTCCAACTGTCCTCCAGACAGAATCAAGGCTGCATATAGTAAACAGCACTGAGTTAGTGAGTATAGTACGTTCCAGAAATATATTCGCGTTTTCCAGCGACGAAAGAGCTTTCAATCCTGAACCATATTTTCGCACATGTATTGTTCGTTTGCCTACGTCGCATCCCGATTTCCCCCACCTGTTTCTGCTCACTCCTCTGTAAAGGCTAGTGGCTGGGGTGTCTTAGCTCTTTTCTGAAAACATTAATTTCTGTTAGGAATTGGACGTTTACGTAATATTATACAACTGTTTAAGATAACTTAAATAAAAGGGCCTCGTTAAGTAATTAACTGTCACGTGATTTCCCCCCTTTCTACGATCCTGCGGCATAACCACTTGGACGGACAGTAGATAGCATGTCTTGAGTAATTTTATCTGTGCGGGTTGGGCAGAAGTGAAGATTGAATTTACAGTACGTAAGGTACTCTTTTATAGAGTAAGTACAGAATTATTTCAACATGAGTTACTAGCACGAAGGACGAAACTGGCAATTAGAATTAGATGCAATAGTCTATAGTGCGATAATATGCACAAAAGAACTGAGGCCTGTATCGAAATGAACGACCACCATTTTCAAAAATGTGTTTAAATATCCATATTATGATTATTTTTCAATTGAACTTCATTCTCTATATTGTACGCTAATGTGCTGTAGACAGTATAATATACACTGCATAATGAATACGTTCGCATGGATAACTCAGTTCGTGAGTAAAAACACTTATTCTGCATTTTGATGAAACAAAAACCTAATGAAAATTATCGAACTCAAAATTGCGATATTTCCTAGTTTACGTAAATGGACGAAATACTTTTCTTCCCTCCTATACCTAGTAAAGTGATTTGTTTGTATTTTACGCCAGTATCATCGAACTCCAGTCGTGGAAGGGGGTAGCGAACGGTGTTTCCGTTTCTCTAAAGGTATAGACAGGTTAATATAAAAAATGTTAGTAAAAATGAAATGATGTCCCTGTCCAAAACAGGGCGTTTCCAAACATGGATTTCTATATACCGGGTGATTCAGAAGGAACAGTAAATATTTTAGGAGACGGTATGGTCTATTCTGAGTTAAAATGTCCATATAAACATAATAATATGTCCAATTTTCAATGGGTTTGTAGATTACAGCTGTTTGAATGTTACACATAACAAACCTTACAAATGGTAGGGCTATAGGAATGACAAATGACTACGCATAAAGAACCAGTACGTGTCACTATAGCTACTAACTACAAAAGTCCTAAATTTTGACAATGTTTTGACAATGTATCTGTATCACTACACAAAATAGCTACGAGTATAATAATTTACCAATTGATCTAGCACTGTATACCACAATATTTTACAAAAAGATAATCTTCTTTATTCCGATGAAAACTTTGGGAGAAACAGGTGGCAAATTCACTCCGCCAACGGAATAAGAAAATTCACAAATTTTCTTTATAGGCTGGCTATTCGAAGTGTTCACTCTAAAAATAAGACTTTGGGTGTCCATCGCTGTGGTGTAACGGTTAGCATGTCTGATCGTGACATTCTGGTTGGGATAAGTTACCTGATTGAGGTTTTTTTTGGAGTTTTCCTTCAACTCATTAAGAGCAAATGCTGGGGTAACTTTCGACTCTGGATCCTCGATTCATTTCACTCACAAGCAAACATTCTCATGGGGGCAGATGAAAAAGGTTTTTTTTTCCGTCATGTTAATAATGTCAAAACAAGTGCTTATACAAATTTTGGCCACTCGAGCGCAATTACCAGGATCATCCAGAAAGTAAGTTTGCCTGGGAACGTTTACAGAAAGAAAACACAGTTTCATGGAAAGATTTATTGTAACAGATACCGCAATTGTTGAGCTATTTTTTCAACATATTCCTCACCGGAACTGAGATATTTGTCATACCGTGGGATCAACTTTTAATAATAATAATAATAATAATAATAATAATAATAATAATGTTTTATTTTCGCTGGCAGAGTTAAGGCCATAAGGCCTTCTCTTACACTCAACCAGCCTTAATCAATACAATACATAAATTTAAATTACAAATATTTTCACTACACTTAAAAGGTTCTCCAGCAAAAATCATCACTACACATTTATTTAAATTTAGATAAATCTATAAGGTAAAGTAGTAACTTAATTTATGAGCTAATTTAATTCAATGAATTATAATTAATTTAATATTTGAGATAGCTAGTAAAATGATGAAAATTAATTTAATATAAGCTTACTAGGACTATGTTACAGGGAGAATATATATATTTCTATTTCTATAATGAGAATATTAATGTAATTGCCATTAGAGGTTTTGTAAATCTATTTAGAGAAATTAAAGATAATAATAATATCTGTGGCGTAGAAGCCTGGGATCGGAACCAGTGTGTGACAGCCGTCTACACCTCTCTGTCAACCTCATTTTGAGTTTAAGGAAGCCAAGTGACTGAGGCCGGTTTGCGGGCCTTTCGTCCTGTACCTTTTGTCCACAATTTGTTTCGTCCTCTACCTTTTGTCCACAATTTGTTTCGTCCTCTACCTTTTGTCCACAATTTGTTTCGTCCTCTACCTTTCGTCCACAATTTGTTTCGTCCTCTACCTTTTGTCCACAATTTGTTTCGTCCTGTACCTTTTGTCCACAATTTGTTTCGTCCTCTACCTTTTGTCCACAATTTGTTTCGTCCTCTACCTTTTGTCCACAATTTGTTTCGTCCTCTACCTTTTGTCCACAATTTGTTTCGTCCTCTACCTTTTGTCCACAATTTGTTTCGTCCTCTACCTTTTGTCCACAATTTGTTTCGTCCTCTACCTTTTGTCCACAATTTGTTTCGTCCTCTACCTTTTGTCCACAATTTGTTTCGTCCATTACCTTTCGTCCACGTTCTCTTGTCCACAACCGACTGGTTGTTTCCCTTTATAATTCCATTTTTTTGTATTCTCTTTCCTCCCTTCATACTTATTTTCTATTGCTTCTTCTTGTTCCCGCTCTACCCTTCGTCCTTATTTTGACGTATAATACGCCTTTCATCTATTACGAGGCAGTACATCTCACTTTACATTATGTGTCACAGGAAGAACAATATTGTTTGTATGCATTTGAAGTCTGACTAGTGTAATATGTAGCTAGTCTGCGATGTATGCAATGGAGGGGGAAAGGAACTGGCCACCCTACCCCATTATCTCTTGACCTAGTTGCCTCATAAGTGGAGCCTTCTTGGTATCACTCGTGAGGTTCAGACCTGTCTTCGAACAATTGACTAAACATCAACAATACTTCTTTCTCCGCATCGAGTATGGGCATCCGATCCGAGATTGTGGAACAAAGAAATAGCAGAATTTCAAATGTTTAGTCTAAAAACACTGTAAAAGAATAGCAGTCTTACTAATAAACCGTATATAGTTTTTATACGAGACTTATGCAGAGTTGAGACAGAAAACGTTACTAATAAACCGTGAATAAGCTATGGACGTATATACAGGCTGTAACTATACAATGGGAATTGCCTTGCAGTAGTTATATACACGAAACCCCTTGTTTAAGCGTTGTATATAGGGGAAAAATGGCCGCCTCTCTAACAGCTGTTCGTATCGACTGTCATTTTATGATGATGGTTACCTTGTAACCACAGAAGAAGAAACCAAAGATCATAGAATTATTAGAATAATATTGCTGTAGCTTGTACTCTTTGACCAAAATGTAGTGTGGTAATCGATTAGAGCCAGTTGTACTATCGATATTTAACACAACACACTAGAGCGCTCTACCGGATGCAGTAGAGAACCTCAGATATTCTATTACCTTTCGTAACGAAGTAATGACGAAATTATGACGTAGCTGTGTAACAATTATACTGTTATACACGACATATGTAGTGATTATTAGTAAGGAATTTACAGACGACTTATAAACGAGCTACTCATTGTATAAGTATAAGACAGTTAAACGTCTGTATATAGACTTTTTATTAGTAAGACCGTAGGTCTATGTTTTCTTTTATCTGGTTTACTTCTTAGCAGATAATTCTTAAGCGTTCTTTCTAGGAATAGGTAAAATGTTTTAAATTTAGCCTTAGCCTTAAATTAAGTCTTGTGCATAAGTTCGGTATTTTAGACTAAATTGCTAGCACGTAGGCCTAAGTCCACTTTTTGACGAGTCGCTAGTTTTTTTCGGTTTACTTGAACTGATTTATGTAAACGAAATGTGACATACTGAATTGAGGGTAGTTCGCAGTGGCGGTTCCTCGGGGGAGGGAAGAGAGGAACGTCCTCCTCACATTTTCTTCTTTTGAAAGTAAATACCAAATAAAATATGTGCCTTGAAATTCGAGGAAGATTCGATAACTTTTAAGTTCACAGCTATAAGAAAACCTCGGTTGATCGAGTTTTAAACCACGCGCGCTCATGTGCTGCTAGAAAACTGTGAGAAAGATGCGAGATTATATGGAGGAAAGGCACTCTATTCCTCCTTTACTGCAGTTAACACACATAGACAACATCGCACTAGCAGCCAGAGAAAGAAGCAGAGTTTTAAAGCAAGTAAATGAACGGAGAGGGAGGAGATCCTCCTCTGAATCAGTTATAGGCGGGATATAGAAACCGACTGGTCTTGCAGCAAGCTCGCTACCGCTGCCATCTAACGATGCTGCATTTAACCAGACTATAACACATCTAGGAGGAGACACAACAAAAACAGTTTTAACGCAACGCTATGAAAGATACCATGTAAACTTTTTTTAAATTATAAATCAAAAATATTATTCATTGCAGTTTATATAGGCTACTATTCATGGTTTGAAACTTTCGTAGATATTTGAAAGTTAAATTCGGTTTATGTAAAACAAAGAGGAAGTAGTTTTACGTAGTTGGCCCCTGAAATTCACTTCTATTCATTGTTTACTAGACAGAGCAACAACCAAGTTGTCAGTTTTGTACAAATATATTTGAAACTGAAAGTAGGTACTCCAAACTACATCATTTTAACATAAAAAATTAATCGGTCACCGGCAGCTTTGAACAATAATGATAGTATGACTTTACAAGAACTGACGTTCTTCAAAAGCATGTGATGCTGAAGTTGTAAAATGTACATGTGGCAACACAGACCATGTGGGTGGGTGCAGTGTTCTCGCTTTCCTCAGATTATTTCCCATTCCCATTTCCGTAAAACGGTTCCGGTTACGAGTTAGTAGCTAGTCTCTTCCAACACTTGTGATGCTGTAGTGTGCTCGAAAAATACTACGAAGTTGTGAATTTCCTTGTAATTGTTAATTTGCGTAATTATTCAACAATGAATGGAAGTGAAAACATAATATATTTTGGACGATTTAGGAAACTCAGTTTACAAGAACAGATTATTGCTATACAGAAGGGAAGGCCAACCCCAACACTACCTGGTCTTACATATATGCATGTAGGCTAATTTGTAGCATGTTTCATTCAAGAAGGTGTCATTTCGTGCTGTTAACTTCTTTCCTCCTCTTAAGAAATATGTAGGAGCCGCCACTGATAGTTCGTCCAAGATTTCCGGTCCAATCTTATGTTTATCCTATGTAAAACGTCCAGAAGGACATTTCATCCAATTCTCATCAGCACAATATGACATTTCATCCAAAATATATTCGACCAATCTAAATTTAATTTGCTTGTATTTGTACATTATCATATTAAATTATATGAAGGATTCAGAACCATAATGGGCCATGCGCCATTTATTAAAACCGTAGAAAACAAGGGTTAAAATGAAGTTATTATCATAATTCAATCGAAACATATAGCAAGTAATATAAAGTATATACATTCACACTAAATGATACGTCAATCTTCATTAAACTATGGTATTCGCTTAACTTTAACCCTTTCTTTCTCCGTTTTTAATAAATGGCGCTTGGCCCACTGTGGCCCTGAACCCTTCATATAAAATACCTGAAGCTACTGAATCAACTTAGTCTTTCTCAAGGACTTCTTCACTTCTTACGCTGAGTTTACTTTCAAACAATATGAGATTGACCGAAGGTATGTTAAGATCCGGTTTTCAGCCTTGTACTGGAGATATTACTGTACTAAGGAGAAAATGCGCTCTTGGTTACATAGATATCGTCAGTTGACTGAAGCCCTAATGTCCCTTTGATGTCCGAGAAGGCGTGTGATGTCCTTGTCTTTCAGCCTCTTCTCCTCCAAGGAATCAGCAAACCTCCAAAATCGATGGATGATGAGCCAATAGCAGTAATTTTTGAAGTTGAAGCATTGGTTTCCCTCTGTCACTCATTATCTCTGCCATATCCAGAACTGAAAATATTAATGATTAGAAGTTACTAACCATTTTTAGTTACTGTGGAAACAGAAATTTTAAGTTACTGTGGAAACGGAAAGAAATAGGTGTCTTTGTTGTGTTGGCTGACTATTGGATGAGACAAAAATATAGATGACGAAATATTCTTCTGGACGAGACAGATTTTGGACATACATTGGACGAGATTCGGTTTGGATGAAACACATTGGACGAAATGACCTTCTGGACGAGACAAGTTGTAAAAAAATTATATATATTGGACGAGATGTGGGTTGGACGAAATGTTCTTCTGGACGAGACAAGTTGTAAAAAAAATTATATATATTGGACGAGATTTGGGTTGGACGAAATGTCCTTCTGGACGAGACAAGTTGTAAAAAAATGATATATATTGGACGAGATTTGGGTTGGACGAAATGTTCTTCTGGACGAGACAAGTTGTAAAATAATGATATATATTGGACGAGATTTGGTTGGACGAAATGTTCTTCTGGACGAGACAAGTTGTAAAAAATGATATATATTGGACGACATTTGGGTTGGACGAAATGTTCTTCTGGACGAGACAAGTTGGAAAAAAATGATATATATTGACGAGATTTGGGTTGGACGAAATGTTCTTCTGGGCGAGATAAGTTGTAAAGAAATGACATATATTGGACGAGATTTGGGTTGGACGAAATGTACTTCTGGACGAGACAAGTTGTAAAAAATGATATGTATTGGACGAGATTTGGGTTGGACGAAATGTTCTTCTGGACGAGACAAGTTGTAAAAAAATGATATATATTGGACGAGATTTGGGTTGGGGTTGGACGAAATGTCCTTCTGGACGAGACAAGTTGTAAAAAAATTATATATATAATGGACGAGATTTGGGTTGGACGAAATGTCCTTCTGGACGAGACAAGTTTAAAAAAATGATATATATTGGACGAGATTTGGGTTGGACGAAATGTCCTTCTGGACGAGACAAGTTGTAAAATAATGATATATATTGGACGAGATTTGGGTTGGACGAAATGTTCTTCTGGACGAGACAAGTTGTAATAAATGATATATATTGGACGACATTTGGGTTGGACGAAATGTTCTTCTGGACGAGACAGATTTTGGACATACATTGGACGAGATTCGGTTTGGATGAAACACATTGGACGAAATGACCTTCTGGACGAGACAAGTTGTAAAAAAATTATATATATTGGACGAGATGTGGGTTGGACGAAATGTTCTTCTGGACGAGACAAGTTGTAAAAAAATTATATATATTGTACGAGATTTGGGTTGGACGAAATGTCCTTCTGGACGAGACAAGTTGTAAAAAAATGATATATATTGGACGAGATTTGGGTTGGACGAAATGTTCTTCTGGACGAGACAAGTTGTAAAAAATGATATATATTGGACGACATTTGGGTTGGACGAAATGTTCTTCTGGACGAGACAAGTTGGAAAAAAATGATATATATTGACGAGATTTTGGTTGGACGAAATGTTCTTCTGGACGAGATAAGTTGTAAAGAAATGATATATATTGGACGAGATTTGGGTTGGACGAAATGTCCTTCTGGACGAGACAAGTTGTAAAAAATGATATGTATTGGACGAGATTTGGGTTGGACGAAATGTTCTTCTGGACGAGATAAGTTGTAAAGAAATAATATATATTGGACGAGATTTGGGTTGGACGAAATGTCCTTCTGGACGAGACAAGTTTTAAAAAATGATATATATTGACGAGATTTGGGTTGGACGAAATGTTCTTCTGGACGAGATAAGTTGTAAAGAAATAATATATATTGGACGAGATTTGGGTTGGACGTAATGTTCTTCTGGACGAGATAAGTTGTAAAGAAATAATATATATTGGACGAGATTTGGGTTGGACGAAATGTCCTTCTGGACGAGACAAGTTGTAAAAAAATTGATATATATTGGACGAGATTTGGGTTCGACGAAATGTCCTTCTGGACGAGACAAGTTGTAAAAAAATTGATATATATTGGACGAGATTTGGGTTGGACGAAATGTTCTTTTGGACGAGACAAGTTGTGAAAAAAATAGATACATTGGACGAGATTTGGGTTCGATGAAAAAGATTGAATAAAATGTCCTGGAAGCGACACATTATTCTACTCTTTCGTACTACAGTCAGTTGACAGCTCAGTTCCCGACAATTGCTGTCGGGTTTCTAGTGAGGAAAGCCACTGTTTGAGGTTTTCTTCAAGTAGGCTACTTCTGTATCGCAAGTTATTTCGTTACACCATTGCTCCATTTTGTCATATGAAAACCTTACCGTAGCTGAAAGGAACTTTCGTCAAGGACGTACGAAGCAGTGTGATTGGGAGGTGAGCCTCAAAGCTGGGCCCGTGGGAGATACCCTCTGCAGTTTCGTGAAGCAACTCTCAAAGTGAGAAACGCAAGTAAATTAAATTAGAAGCCCGTCCCAACTTGTCGCGTACTCATAATTAACAGAAATTACCTGTTATTAATCCTGTGAAAAGTGGTAAATAAAACACTGTGTAATTAGAGGCCGTTACTTAAATCCTGTAAAGATGGCTGGGACAAAATTGGCGCATTTGAGCTGCTCTTTATTAAAGATAAGTGGCGAAACACGCGGACGTAACGGCGAAAACGCAGTCTAAAGCTGTGTTAAGTCACTGCCTTAATATACCACCTCCTGCGTGATTGTTTGTCGATTTGGTATAAAAAATTATTATTATTATTATTATTATTATTATTATTATTATTATTATTATTATTATTATTATTATTGACTCGGTTAAGAGGGAAGTATTATATGATATTCTTATTGAATTTGGTATTCCCAAGAAATTAGTAGGGGTTCGATCCCAGGTGGTGACAGGATTTTTCTCGTTGCCAAACTTTCAGAACGGCCCCAAGGTTCACTCAGCCTTCTATAAAATTGAGTACCGGGTCTTTCCCGGGGTAAAGGCGGTCAGAGCGTGGTGCCGACCACACCATCTCATTTTAGTGCCGAGGTCATGGAAAGCATGGGGCTCTACCTCCATGCCCCCAAGTGCCTTCATGGCATGTTACGGGGATACCTTTACCTTTACCAAGAAATTAGTTCGATTAATTAAAATGTGTCTCAGTGAAACTTACAGCAGAGTCCGTATAGGTCAGTTTCTGTCAGATGCTTTTCCAATTCACTGCGGGCTAAAGCAAGGAGATGCACTATCACCTTTACTTTTTAACTTCGCTCTAGAATATGCCATTAGGAAAGTTCAGGATAACACAGAGGGTTTGGAATTGAACGGGTTACATCAGCTTCTTGTCTATGCCGGAGATGTGAATATGTTAGGAGAAAATCCTCAAACGAATAGGGAAAACGCGGAAATTTTACTTGAAGCAAGTGAAGCGATCGGTTTGGAAGTAAATCCCGAAAAGACAAGGTATATGATTATGTCTCGTGACCAGAATATTGTACGAAATGGAAATATAAAAATTGGGGATTTATCCTTCGAAGGGGTGGAAAATTTCAAATATCTTGGAGCAACAGTAACAAATATAAATGACACTCGGGAGGAAATTAAACGCAGAATAAGTATGGGAAATGCGTGTTATTATTCGGTTGAGAAGCTTTTATCATCTAGTCTGCTCTCAAAAAATCTGAAAGTTATAATTTATAAAACAGTTATATTACCGGTTGTTCTGTATGGTTGTGAAACTTGGACTCTCACTTTGAGAGAGTAACATAGGTTAAGGGTGTTTGAGAATAAGGTGCTTAGGAAAATATTTGGGGCTAAGAGGGATGAAGTTACAGGAGAATGGAGAAAGTTACACAACACAGAACTGCACGCATTGTATTCTTCACCTTAGGAACATTAAATCCAGACGTTTGAGATGGGCAGGGCATGTAGCACGTATGGGCAAATCCAGAAATGCACATAGAGTGTTAGTTGGGAGACCGTAGGAAAAAAGACCTTTGGGGAGGCCGAGACGTGGATGAGAGGATAATATTAAAATGGATTTGAGGGAGGTGGGATATGATGATAGAGACTGGATTAACCTTGCACAGGATAGGGACCGCTGGCGGGCTTATGTGAGGGCGGCAATGAACTTTCGGATTACTTAAAAGCCATTTGTAAGTAAGTATTATTATTATTATTATTATTATTATTATTATTATTATTATTATTATTATTATTATTATTATTGGGGTATAACTAGTGATGGAGGAAATAAATACCGATATATTGATACTGCGATACATTGCAAACCTAATTTCGATAATCAATATATATTGCAAAAAATATATCGATATATCGAACGATTATCGATATATCGCTGTTGCATAAGCAAATTGTATTTTCAGGTGTACATTTACTGTATTACAACAAAATTACTTAAATTTTAATATTCCTTTATACCATTGAAATTAACATCATAACAGTCAAAAGCATAAATGTAAAATTTTAACAATAAACAATACATTTTTAATACCATATTATGATGTAGGTCCTAACCTAAATCAAAATATTTGATAGAGGTAAGGTGAGCTTAAATGATATAGTGGGAAAGAGTTAAGTGAACTGTATATGGTTCAGTATTTGATATTGGAACACGATTCAATTATTCTAATTTCATGTAGGATTCAAATCAGGACACAGATATAATGCTCTTTGTACCTAACAGCGTAATCATTTTTTATGCTCGACCATGCCGAAATGTAGTAATTATACACCTGGTAGCAGACCTTTAATGCATGTCATTAAAGTACACCTACTCATTAAAGGTCAGGTCTTTCAGCCAATGACGACTCAGGTTACAACTGTTCAGCCAATGACAGGTCAGCTTTCTACCGTTATAAAAACGCAAGTATCGATTATTCTCGGATATGCAATCGAAAGAGAATTAGCGAAAAGTCACGGAGGCTGGAAATCCAATTCTGTCGCAGAAGGTTATGTTCTGTTACTATAATAATTAGCGTTAATTGTAAATAATATTCAAATAAATTCAATTTGTCATCTCGTTTTTCAATGTCTAATTTAATTTCAATGTTATCTCTGTAGGTTCTTATGGCCTAGCAAGGTCAATGTGAACATCTGTTCCTCGAAAAAAATCAATACTTTCGCGTCTGCCAACATCTCACAACATACGGGACATTGGTCAAGGTCAGATACAAAGAAAATTAATAATATCAAGTTAGAAATATGGTCGAGCATAAAAAGTCGTATGAAACTCGCCTATAATGAATATCCATACTCGCTTCTTAATTACCTTTATTATAGGCTCGTTGCATAATGTACTATAAATGTAAGTAAACAGAAGTTGTAATATCATTTTGTGCGAGATCGTGCGTATTTGCTTGGTTTCCGCACAAAACCAATCCGCGGTAAGTCTAAAATTCCACATTCAGTATTCCCAACCTAACACACATAACAATTTCCCTCATCTTACCGCTTAAGTGACATATTGATTTTACTGCTTTAGGCTTTTAACATATTATTTTTAGAGACGTTCAATATAGTAATAATTATAAATTGAAACTTACTAATGCAATTTCACCTAAATTGCAATGTTAATTATTGTTTTTAAATATTTGCAAAAATTAATTAAACTCTACAACTCCACTAAAGTTACTGCATTCGTCATGCATGTAACATTAAGGAAGCCGTTTGTTTTAAGTTCGCATTTATAGACTGGGGAAAAAAAGACAGACCTGCTGGAGTATAGTAAACACAGAAAACATTTTAAAGCAACAATGTTGAAGATAGATATTTTTGTTTTGCAAATTTGCCGTCATTGAACAGAAACCAAGATGGAGATTTCATTGCAACTAATTAGAAATTCCTCTTTCAGGTATGTAATAAGCGATCTTCGCACAAAATAATGTACGATATACGAGCGGTATGTTTTCTTTCAATTCTCGGAAATTAAAAAAGCTCAACTACGTTTCACTTTTTGAAACTTTTCCTTGAACATGAAAACTTCAACATACTGCTCTTGTAACGCATATTACTATTTAAATGTAAGTAAACCGTCCTTAGAATATTACAAGTTTTAACAAACTTCACTGTTGATTTGATACAATCCTTCTATAGTTAAGTTCCCATTGCAAGTTATTGTTACACTCCAACATTCCAAACAACAGTGGTGATGACGATAGGGATAGAAATTTTATGCACTAAAGAGATATAATAAGAAAACAGAATGTCAGCACTAGGTTGTGCATAGAAATCATAGCCGTAAACAAATAGGCTATTCACATCGATATCAAGTCCTTGTTTCTCATTCCATTTCAGGATATAGAAATAAAAGTTTTGATACCCGTTTTGAGGTGAGACGGTTCCCTTTCAGGGTGGGAGTTGCTCTCCTGCCTTGGAGAACATTAATAATAATAATAAAACAGTAGTAGGTAAAACTCCCGTCTGTTTCACGTTCGCACACGCAGCCTTTTGGATTTGGTGCTGCATATTAAACAGTTTGAATTCGAATTCCAGTGCAGCGAATTAGAACAAGATATTGAGTGAGGTTGCACAATTATGTAACTGTCCACCTTCAGTAGCGCCATTTCTCGGGAATTATCGACGTTGTCTAGTGTGGATTTTGTTGTTGTTGATAGTGATAATAATTCAAAAAAAAAAAAAAAAAAAGATAAATTTATGTAAAAATCGATCTATTATACAATATATTGAATCAAAATTTCGATATCGATATATCGCTATATCGAAACGAAAATATCGGTATTTCGTAAAAACCGATATATCGTTCCCATCTCTAGATATAATCATTTCTTATTTCTTAAAATAATACAATAACTTACAATGTAAAATTCGATGGTGTTCGGGTAAATAGGGTTGTCATTTTTGTGCAAATGGGGCTCTCTTCCCCAGGGAATACACAACTTAAATTCTGCAAGTGGACGTGTATAAAAGGAGAGAATATTGACATTTGATGTATTTTATTTATGTAGAAAATAATTTGCAATAAGGGTTCGATGTTTAATTTTAATTTAACTCAAAACTCATTTTTATAACTTACCTCCCTTTGTCTGAACGTCATCGAAATGTCCTTAAAAGTAACCTATATCATTGACAAAAATAGAAATTTGTAAAGTTATTTACATTGGTGACGATAATTGTGGAAACTGTTTGTTTTTGTACTGAATTATTATAACATCTGCATTGATTCACAAATTTATACAATTGAAAATGTTACTCGTGACTGATTCGTTAATTATGGGGTTATAATAAAGGTATTATATTAAATCCTGAATATTTTAACAATGAATAATCATTACTATGTGGGAAATTATGTTCTTGTCGTTTAAGATCTAAATATTAATTTCAGATTTCATTATAATTTCCCATTATTTACTGCAATAGAAACTAGTCCATTGTTGATTTTAAGATTATTGTTGATCGGTAGAAGCATTCTTGAGCACTGTTAGCATAAAATGTGGACATTATTAGTGTGTTTCTATCATTTTTCTGACTTAAGATTTCGTTAGGTTAACACCTGATTGCTTTACAACAAACTTTATTGATCATTTTATCACACTGGCTCCACGAAAGGACTGAACACCTTCTATGGCAGTCACACTTCGAGAGGAAGGCTACACAATCAAGGAAATTGCAAGAAAACTTGGTAATGGTGCTACAGTGTCTGGTGTCCAGAAGGTATGGCAGAAGTACAAATCCACAAAATCTTGTAAAACAACGCCTAGGACTGGTAGAAAAGCTAAAGTAAGTCCAAGAGATGTTAGGCAGATTTGTCGATTAGCATTGAAAGATAGAAGGAAATCTTCTAAAGAGATACAGAAAGTTCTACGTAGCAGTGAACTTTGTATTTCTGCGAGGACTGTTCGATGAGGCACTCAGGATTCAAAGCTTCTCCATTTCGGCGACGAACGTATTTCAAATATAGAAATCCTTGTTTCTTCGCTACATATCACTTTCGTCCAGTCATCTTTGTTCCATGGTTGATGATTTTTGCACCAATTTACACGATTTTCTCGTTGCCCTTTGTTGAGAAATGGTTTTTTCTGGGTGATCTTGCTTTCAGTCTGTTGTCAAATAACTTCCTTCGAACATTCCTTGCAGAAATACTAAGTCAATTGCTGTGTAGAATTTTCTGTATCTCTTGAGAAGATTTCCTTCGATCTTTCAACGCTAATCGACAAATCTGCCTCACATCTCTTGGACTTACTTTAGCTTTTCTACCAGTCCTAGGCGTTGTTTTACAAGATTTTGTGGATTTGTACTTCTGCCATACCTTCTGGACGCCAGACACTGTAGCACCATTACCAAGTTTTCTTGCAATTTCCTTGATTGTGTAGCCTTCCTCTCGAAGTGTGACTGCCATAGAAGGTGTCCAGTCCTTTCGTGGAGCCAGTGTGATAAAATGATCAATAAAGTTTGTTGTAAAGCAATCAGGTGTTAACCTAACGAAATCTTAAGTCAGAAAAATGATAGAAACACACTAATAATGTCCACATTTTATGCTAACAGTGCTCAAGAATGCTTCTACCGATCAACAATAATCTTAAAATCAACAATGAACTAGTTTCTATTGCAGTAAATAATGGGAAATTATAATGAAATCTGAAATTAATATTTAGATCTTAAACGACAAGAACATAATTTCCCACATAGTAATGATTATTCATTGTTAAAATATTCAGGATTTAATATAATACCTTTATTATAACCCCATAATTAACGAATCAATCACGAGTAACATTTTCAATTGTATAAATGTGTGAATCAATGCAGATGTTATAATAATTCAGTACAAAAACAAAAAGTTTCCAGAATTATGGCCACCAGTGTATGTCTACGTATGTCAGATATGATGATTAATGTGTGTCGAAAAAATAGGCAATTTGTAAAAATGTATAAGTAGCTAAAGCTACGGTTTGTTTACGGCGATTGTAAATGCTGGCGATTCTCGTCAGAAAGTTGTTTCTTTATCAGAGTACATCGCTGTCAATTCTCATTTGTTTTGCTGCCATAACTCGATTCAATATTTCTACATGGCTTCTCTAAATATCTATTATTGAACATGTATGCGACGATGTGCGTCCTGAATTTGCTTCAGAAGCAACCTCCAGCGACTTGCGTAGGGTTCGATCTACGTTGGCGATCATCGATGTAAAGAAACCGTGCGCATTCATTTTAATTGCTAGCAACTCAGGCGACAATCGCCAACGATGATCGCCGTAAACAAGCCGCAGCTAAGATATTTTATTTCTGTATGACTTGAGGCTTTCCCGGAGTTTGATGTAGGATAACTCTTCTCGGGTTCTCAGCCAGGTGTTAAAGCTTTCGATGGCTAGCTCTGCCATCTTCAGGGAATGAAGTGATGTGGGACGTGTGTGGGATGTATTGGTGCCCCATGGGACACCGCCTGTTTTAGGGACTTACTTGCCCTCGGGGTGATTGTGTAATAGAGTGGTGAGATAATGTGGGACCACGTCTATCACGAAATTAGCCGAGTTTGTCCTATGTAGTGTGAAAAATGTCAGATCAGAAAGTTAAGAAACGTAAATATGTTGTAATTAATACATTCTCGAAAGGATGCTTTTAAAGTATGGAATTCAGAGGTCTGCATCGGACGTTTTCGCTCGAGCGCCAAGTAGTTCATAGCATAATCTGATAGGTAACGCACATGCATGATGGGTAAAATTGTCACGAGCGATAAATCCTCGAACGGTATAAGTCGAGCGTTAGACATTCGTTCTTGTTACAGTGATGAACTTGTAGTAACATCATAGATGTTTATCATTTCAAAACTTCGCAGTGTTTAACGAACCTCTCCATAGTACAGCTACAAAACTTGCTTTAAAATGTAATATAAATGTTGTAGGTAATTTCCCCCCCCCCCCCGCAGGAGTGATTTTGTTTTTGCCACATCTGATAGATGTTATTGAATGTAAATGTAATTATTATAAACGATCACGATAATGCAAGAACTGTATCAAGTTTTCTAGTAATAATAATAATAATAATAATAATAATAATAATAATAATAATAATAATAATAATTAGTGTATCAATCTTTGCGTCTGTAACAGTTGTGCAGCATGATTATTCGTTTTATTATATTTTCTGTGACGTTATTATTCGGTTGAGAAGCTCTTATCATCCAGTCTGCTGTCAAAAAATCTGAAAGTTAGAATTTATAAAACAGTTATATTACCTGTTGTTCTGTATGGTTGTGAAACTTGGACTCTCACTCTGAGAGAGGAACATAGGTTAACGGTGTTTGAGAATAAGGTGCTTAGGAAAATATTTGGGGCTAAGCGGGATGAAGTGACAAGAGAATGGAGAAAGTTACACAACACAGAACTGCACGCAATGTATTCTTCACCTGACATAATTAGGAACATTAAATCCAGACGTTTGAGATGGGCAGGGCATGTAGCACGTCCAGAAATGCATATAGAGTGTTAGTTGGGAGACCGGAGGGAAAAAGACCTTTAGGGAGGCCGAGACGTAGATGGGAGGATAATATTAAAATGGATTTGAGGGAGGTGGGGTATGATGATAGAGACTGGATTAATCTTGCACAGGATAGGGACCACTGGCGGGCTTATGTGAGGGCGGCAATGAATCTTCGGGTTCCTTCAAAGCCATTTGTAAGTAAGTAAGTGACGTTATCTTTGTACTAATATTGTTATTAATCTACTGCTATATCAATAATATTTTGTAAAACGTTTCTACATTGTCGCAGTATATAGGCGGAACATTATGTATGGACCTATCATATTATATATGTGGTAAATCAAATATTGAATAATTATTAATTAGCAATAATAACTGTATATCGAAGTTTTTCATACTATTTTATTTATAACTTCATGTTTTTTTTTTATTTTATTTTAGTAGGTTATTTTACGACGCTTTATCAACAGCTTTGGTTATTTAGCGTCTGGATGAGATGAAGGTGATAATGCCGGTGAAATGAGTCTGGGGTCCAACACCGAAAGTTACCCAACATTTGCTCATATTGGGTTGAGGGAAACCCCCAGAAAAAACCTCAACCAAGTAACTTGCCCCGACCGGGAATCGAACCCGGGCCACCTGGTTTCGCGGCTAGACGTGCTAACCGTTACTCCACAGGTGTGGACAACTTCATGTTCCTGTTTTGGTACGTTCCATTGACTGTTCCATCAAACGTTTGTCATAAACACAGAAAATAAAGCCTTATTTTTACCGTGTAAGCAAAACATATGTGCATCTTAACTGTCGCCTTCCATACAAGATAAGACATGTCGGTGAGATGACCTTGTACTGTGCTTCTATTTATTACGAGCGTATCACGGCCGATCGTATCTCACTCGAGGGTGCGACACTCGACCGAGTTCAAGCGGATGATTTAACTCCAATGCAGCACTCTGATGGAATTAATGACCACAACACATTTTACTTATTGCGGCAAATTACCCTAACCGTTACTATTGGCGGAAGAACTTCTCTTCCATACACGTGGCAACAAACATACATAAAGGTGCTGTAGTCACTAATAGTGGTCGCTTCAAATTGTCCACTTATTTGTAAAGTGTTGTCCCAGGCAAGAATGAATGACAATACAAGAAGGTGAATAATTTCAGGGAAAAATTGTTCTGGGGCCGGGTATCGATCCCAGGACCTCTGGTTGAACGTACCAGAGGTCCCGGGATCGATACCCGGCCCCGGAACAATT